>JAJMHN010000014.1:0-195086 GCA_030566025.1 Geotrichum cucujoidarum | reverse complement strand
CTTTCTGCCCAGGAAACTTTTCGGTTGCACAGCTTTCCACTTTTTTCCATGGCCGTTTTGTTGTGAGTCCATCATGCAGCCATCTAGGTCTTCCATTTGAACCTTAATGGCGGCAAAAGCGCCCCGAAACTGTGTTACTTGTCTTGTTCAACAACGGCAACATCAGCATGGAGAAGGTTTCAAACTTGTGCAAAAAGGCCTGAATATACGATCTTGCCTTTCGATGAGTCTCTGAATTTTATTTTCTATTGGCACCTTCTTGCGCATGTAAAATATTTATAAAAGGATGGCTCCAGCACCTTTTAGTCTCTTTTCTCTTTCTTGTTCTCTACGTCTCTTTGAAAACTAACACTTTTTAGAGGCATACGAACTACAACAAGTCTCGCCCCAACTATCAGAGCGAACAGTTCTCTCAACCAAATTACTACCAGAACAACAGGATGAACTACAACTCTCACAACCCCAACCATCGACCTCACCGCCAGCATATGCGTCCTTCCGATGCGCCGCCTTTTGTACAGAACACTTCGAATATTGGCTATGTAGGATACAACAATGGCGCCTACCAGGGATACGCCAACCAGTACGGCTACGCTTACCCTGTTTCACCCATGATGCAAAGTCCCCAGTTCTATGGCTACAACAACCAGTTTGCACCTGTCCTACATCCAGCATCTCCCGAGCAGCCCGTTCGATCTCCCAATATTGCTCACCAAAAGCCTAGACTTTCTCGACCAGTCAAAATCGTTAATCCCCTCACAAATCAGCCTGTGGTCTTAAACCCTACAGACAACACTTCGGCCGCTAGCCCAACACCCAGCAATGCAAGTGTGGGGTCCCCTGTGCCCGGCTCGCCTTCAGTAGCTTCTGCGCAAAGCGCCAACAGCCGGTCATCGACCCCGTCTGACCAAGGCTCTAGAGACAAAAAGAATGCATTCAAGGAAATGATCATGCAAAAGGCTTTGAAGAGTGAGGAAGCCGAAGAGGTCAAAAAGAAGGAAGAAGCCAAGAGGCTGGAAGATGAGAGACTACAAAAAGAAGCTGAAGCTAAAGCCAAGGTCGAAGCTGAAGCCAGAGCTGAAGCTGAGGCAAAAGCAAAGGCTGAAGCAGAAGCCAGAGCTGAAGCTGAGGCAAAAGCAAAGGCTGAAGCAGAAGCCAGAGCTGAAGCTGAGGCAAAAGCAAACGCAAAGGCTGAAGCTGAAGCTAAGGCCAAGGCCGAAGCTGAAGCCAGAGTTGAGGCTGAGGCCAAAGCTAAAGCTGAAGCTGAAGCTAAGGCCAAGACTGAAGCTGAAGCTGCCGAGGCTAGAGCTGCCGATGAGCGCAAGGCTGAGGCTGCGAGGGTGAACGCGTCGAAGCAAGCTGAATTGGAATCTTCTACGCCTCAAGCCAGTCCAGAGGCTGAAGAAAAGGTCAAGTCTTCCATCTCACCAGCTCAATTAATTGGTACCGCGCAACGACCCGCATGTGACAAAATCTCCAGCATCACATATCCTTCTGGTATCAAGCCTCCATCTGTTCAATCTTCCAAACCTGGTGTCTATCTCTATGACCAAGATTTCCTTATGCAGTTCCAATCTAAGGTCACCTTTCCACCAAGCGAAGACTGGGAGAAGATCAAGAGTGCAATCAACATGAATGCGCCATCTGGAGGTCGACAGTTTTCAAACAGATCTGGTTCTCACCGTGGTGGCCAATATGGACAGTCCATGGGGGCTTTTGGAAGCTTTGGCAGGAACGACAGACCATCACCTGGCCCTAACGGCATGAACGGCTTCCCAATGGGAGGACCCCAAGGAAAGCGCGCATCTTCTACAAATATACATGGTATGAACATGAGTGGCCGTCAAGATTCTTCTCGCCGTGGTGCTAGAAACAGTCCTCGTGCTCATTCCGGCCGTGGTGGCGATCGTCAACACACTGTGGGCAAATCTGGTCTGGCTGAAAATGAAGCTGCGGCACCTCCTCCACCTCCTGCTGAGCCCGTTAAGCCTTTAGTGCGCTCTGCTAATGCTTGGGTCCCTCGTATTCGCAAGAAGGAGGGCGATGATAATGGCAAGCTTACTCCTGAGGAAGTGCAACGCAAAGTCAAATCCTTGTTGAACAAACTGACCCTGGAGAACTTTGATGTTGTTACTGATCAAATCATTGAGATTGCCAACAAGTCAGTTGATGAGCCTGATGGAAGGACTCTCAGACAGGTCATTGTTTTGACTTTTGAAAAGGCCATTGATGAAGCTCACTGGTCTAACATGTACGCCAGATTTTGTGGCAAAATGTACAACAAGATTAGTCCTGAGATTACTGATGAGGACTCCAATGGAAAGCCTGTTAAGGGTGGAGCTTTGTTCCGAAAATACCTCCTCAGTCGTTGTCAAGATGAGTTTGAGCATGGATGGACTGACAAACTTCCCACAAACCCTGATGGAACGCCAATAGAGGCTGAGTTCATGTCTGACGAATATTATGCTATTGTCAAGGCAAGACGGAGAGGATTGGGTTTGGTTAAGTTTATTGGTGAACTTTACAGTTTGAACATGTTGATGGAAAAGATTATGCACACGTGCATACTCAGATTGATCAAGTCTGCATCCGAGGCTACAGTTCCTTCAGATGAGACAATTGAGTCTTTATGTCAGCTTATGACAACTGTTGGCGAACTCTTGGATAATTCGCCAACGGGCAAGACGCAGATGGACAACTACTTTGCAGCCATGCGAGCTTTCCAAGACATAGAAGGTTTGCCTTCGCGTATGAGATTTATGCTCATGGATGTTGCTGATCTACGCAAGGGCGGATGGGCCGACAAGAAGAAAGACAAGGGCCCCAAGACTATTTCTGAAATCCACGAGGAAGCACGCGAAGCGCGTGAGAAGGCTGACGCTGCTGCTGCTGCTCAGAGACTCAACCGAGGCAACCAGCGGTCAAACAGATATGCAGGTAACAACTTCCACGGCAACACCCACAACAACAATAGCAATACCCATGCGTCTTTGGGCGATTTGGAGCGACTCAAGAGTTTCCGGTCAAGCTCGTCAACCAAGTTTGGCCCCTCTTCAATGTTCAACAGAGATGGCGGTAGCAGCCGAAGCGGCAGCGCCCGCCGGTCTGGCCCTGGACCTAACTCCCCAGCGCCTCCTTCTCAACCAGCATCGTCTGATTCGCGTTCGTCGTCTCGCCAGCCCAGCCAGGGCAACCAGTTTGCTGCGCTTGAGGATGCTTGAATTAAAAACCAATAATAGCAAACCAAGGGAAGAAAATGCAAAGGGGAAAAAAAGAAGAAAAAAAAAAATAAGGAGAAGGAATACTCTTGTTGGAAAAAAAAAAAGTTCGCGTCTGTTTTATTTTTGTTTCTTTTTTCCGTCCATTTATTTCACTATTGCATTTCCATATCTGCATCATATCATCCATCGCCTTTCGAATCACCATCGGTGGTATCCTTTTATTATTGTTTTTTTCCGGTCTGCTTTGTTCTAATGCTGCTTCTCTTCCACTATGACCTGTTATACCTGCCTTGTTCCTCTACTATTCTTGAAATTAGTATAATATTGATTTTTTTTTTTTTTTTTCTTGTAAGCATATAAAAAAACTAGCTGAAACAATAAAATAAATAAAAATGAAAATAAAAATTTATTAGCAACTTAACCCTAGAAAAAAAATTATGAGACTCATGGTGAATTAACCTCCCACATACACATACTTTACTCACTAGGAGCGTTTTCAGTGGAACTTTCGACGGCCGTGGAAGGTGTGTTGGCAGCAGCCTTGAACTTCTGTGCAATTCTCCTGCCATAGTGAATCTTGTGCTTGGGTCTCTTTCCCTCAGCACCATTTACTGATTCGGTCACCTGGCTAGCAGCATCCTGATCAACTGGAGTATGAATCACGCTGCCCTCTTCTCCACTCTCAATGTCTTCATAGTCGTCATCATCGAAGCTTGTTGGGTCAGCCACGCTGGAAACCTTTGGGATCAAAGCGGCTGTTGGAGTTTCTGTAGTTCCCTCGGGTGCAGCCTGTGTAGGGATAGCAGGTAAAGGTCGAGACTTGAGGGCTTGAGACTGGTCAGCATGGGATACTGGGGCGGTGAAACCAGTTCCAAAAATAAAGCCAGAGCTCTCATAGAGATCCTTTCCAGAAATGATTTTGGAAGCTACCACTGACTGGCGTTTTAAAGCAGGGGTCTGAAACTGGTAGTCTGTTTCTTCCTTTCTTTGCTGTTCTAGCGCGTGACCGATAGGAACACCCAACATGGGCGCCGTGACGGCAATGACTCCTTCTCCTCTCAGGTATTTTGTGTCATCTCTTTGGTGCTTGGCTTCGACGTACAGCAGGGAACTGTCACTTGCATTATCCTGGAAAGGCTTTTCTGTGGATGACAGTAGAGGATTTCCTCGACAAACGGATGGAGCTTGAACGGTAGAGGGGCGGTTCAGCATTGCATACTTGTCGGGCTGTTGCTTCTTGTCACGAAAAAGCCTAGAGATTCTAGGCTTTCTAGCAAAAGCAGACTGGACTGTTTGACTGGCTTTTCGTTTTCTGTCTTTGAGAAAATTGTCTAAGTGATGATTAGAAAAGAAGGTGCATTTGAAACATCAATGTTTGTACATACCTTGCTCAACCAAGCTTTGCTCAATGCTCTTGATTGTCGGGACTCTCACTCGATCACCAGAGGCAGTGCTCGAGTACTCTTGATTTATGGCAGTATCCTCTTTATTTTCGAACGAGCTCCTGCTGTTCAAGAGAAACAGGTCTCTGATAGAAATTGCCTCACCTGCCCAAAACTGATTTCTCGTGTTGGCTAAATCAACAATCTGCGAATTTTGAAACGCATCCAATCTCTCTTGTAGCAGATTCGCCGAGGTGCTACCATCTTGACTTGCCACTCTCCATTTCTCCTGCTTACGCTGCACAATATATCTTTGCACAAACGTGAGTCCCGAGTGCGTCAGGATGAGCACAAAATCAAGTATGATGAAAAAGCCAGATTGAAATATCATGAAGACGTTAGACAAGACATCTCGAGTAGTGAACACCAGTTTAGTGATGATCGTAAATACAAGGCGAGTTGTTGTATCTAGAAAATCCAGAAACGCGACTCGGTAGTACTTTGAAGCGGTTTTCGATGCTAGCCAATTGCCTTTGACGTTTTTCTTTGCGGTTGGCTTCTCCTCTCCTGGGCCAATGGATGTTGATGAGCCAACTTCCGAATTCATGATGTGCTAGCGTTAGACTGTGTTTAACTTGAGGTAGGAGTTTAAAAAGAAGTCCATTTGAGTTGAAGTCGGAAGAAAAGTTGTGTGTGATTTGTTTTCGTTACATGGTCGCTGTTGTTGTGGACAGATCTGTAACTCCTCTCGCCACCCAAACAAGAAAACCCAACTCATTTCAACAAAAGCTGTGACGGTGAGGACTTGGATATTTGCTTTGACGGAGTTTGCTGAAATTTGAAGTATAGTGAGCAAACGAGCATAATCTCTGTGCTCACGACCATCGTGTAAACCAGTGCCTGAAATCCAAGGGCATTGGCATTGAACTGAGTTTTAGTCTGGACAAGCGGCGTTGCTCGAGCAAGTAGTAGCAAATTTGGTCACTTGAGTACAATTTAAGATGAAGCAGTACTTAGCAAGTAATATAAATCTAATATAAATCACCACTATTCCTCCATGTTTACAGGTCTCTAGAAGTTTGAGAAAATGGGGTACAAGGTTTACAACGTATATGGGTTGACGGTAATTGCCACGACCGGTGCGCTCATGTTTGGCTTTGACGTCTCGTCTTTGTCTGCATTTGTGGACCAAGAAGCATACCTTGCGTATTTCAAGCACCCCAATTCAATCACTCAAGGTGGAATTACAGCGTCCATGACCGGCGGGTCCTTTCTTTCAGCCTTCTTTGCCGGCTATCTGATGGATTGGCTGGGCCGAAGACCAGTCATGCAGGTAGCTGGGTTGTTTTGGATACTCGGATGCGCAATTCAATCTTCAGCGCAGAATGTTGCGCAGCTCATCTCTGGACGTCTTATCGCAGGGTGTGGCATAGGGTTCGTTTCTGCTGCAACTCCCGTATACATTGCAGAAATAGCACCAAAGCACATCCGAGGATCTCTGGGTGCATTGTTTCAATGGACGTTAACATGGGGTATCATGATCATGTTCTATATTGGCTATGGGTGCTCATTCATAGAAGGCACTGCATCTTTTAGAACAGCCTGGGGTCTTATGGCTACTCCTAGCTTATCTCTTATACTAGGTTCAGTGTTCATTCCAGAGTCTCCCCGGTGGCTTGCAACTCAAGGAAGATGGGACGAAGCCATTCACATCGTCTCAATGGTTCATGCCAATGGGGACACTGATCACCCAGAAGTGCAGCTAGAAGTGCGAGATATGCAGATAGCTCTAGAAAATGAAATGAACAAGAAGATTGGCTTGCTTGACCTTTTTCGGAAAGAAAACATATCAAGAACAATGGTCGGAATATTTGCAAAGATTTGGCAGCAGCTCACAGGTATGAACGTCATGATGTATTATATCGTTTACATGTTTCAAATGGCGGGGTTTCAAGGAAACAATTTGTTGGTATCGGCATCTATACAGTACGTTATCAACATGGTCATGACCGTTCCTGCTATACTTTACGTGGATAAAATTGGACGCCGTAAAGCTCTCATTTCAGGATCGACTTGCATGTTCATTTGCTTGTTGTGCACTGTGTGTCTTCTTGCGGTGTATTCTTCTCCTCTTCACGATATCTCGAAACAAGAAATGATAAGGATCACAGTTAAAAATACCAAAGCGTCCAAAGCAATTATCTCTTTTTCTTTCTTATTTGTCGCCTCTTTTGCTTCTACCTGGGGTCCTGTCATATGGATTTACTGCTCAGAAATATTCCCGACTTCCCAGCGTGGTCATGCAAATGGTTTGAGCACAGGAATCAACTGGCTCTTCAACTTTGCACTGGCATTTTTTGTGCCTACAGCGCTTAAAAACATAACCTGGAGAACATACGTTATTTTTATGTTGTTCAACCTCGTTATGATTGTCCATGTTTACCTTTGCTTTCCGGAAACCAAAAGAAAAACTTTGGAAGAGATCACAGCCATGTGGGATGAAAACGTGCCAGCTTGGAGAACTGCTGCCTGCAATGCCTCCATAGATACCGTTACCAAAGAATGGGATGAAAATGGCATGTCGGACAAAGAAAATATGGACTGGGAAGATATTACCAGTGAGGTAGGCCCGGTTTAAAGTAGGCCATCGACAAACCAATCAGCCTAGGTAAGAGCTTCTATAAAGTAATAGTTGGATGGTTTCGTTTAAAATCTAGAAATATTGTTTAAATTATCTCGTGTGATTATATTTATGAAATTTGATATGAACTACTCTGACTTTGATGTCCTTTTGACTACTTTGCCTTCATGCACTGTAATAATTGTGTCAGCGATAGCTGCAACATCATCTTGATGGGTGATGATCAAAATTGTCATGTTTTTCTTCTTCTTGTAGGAATCCAACGTTTCTTTTATGGCACTGGTGCTTTTAACATCAAGTCCAGAAGTGCATTCATCTAAAATGAGCAGCTTTGGCTGTCGAATCAATGCTCGCGCAATGCCAATACGCTGCATTTGACCACCTGAGAGAAGACTAGAGCCACCACTGGAAACGGGGCCAGTGCTGCCTCCAATGAAAGTGTCATAGCCATCCGGAAGCGCGGAAATAAATTCATCAATAGCACACTCCTTGCAAACGGCTCTGACTTCGCTCAGTGTGACAGGGCGATTGAGTGCAAACGTGATGTTTTCATAGATGGAACCACCGAAAAAGTTGAGCGGCATCTGTCCAACCACTGCAATCTCACGACGAAGAACATCAGTATCAATATCAGTGATGTTGGAACCGTCCAATCGGATGCTACCTCCAGTGGGGGTGTAAAGCTTTGTGAGCAAAGACACAATCGTGGATTTACCAGAACCAGATGGCCCAACAATGGCAGTCGTCTCGTTGCATTGAATCACAGCAGTGAATGAGTTCAACACTTGAACCAGCAAGTTGTTTTGAGCATTGACTCGCTGTGGCGCAAAAAGACCTTTGACGCGCTGGCGTTTACTTCCAAGCTCAGCGTGTGGCTCACCGCTCTCAGTGGCATTCTCAGGCAAGACATAGCTGAAATGGACGTTGTTGAACACAATGTTGCGCTGCATTTGGAACTGTTTGCTTTTCTTTCCCGACTTCTCATGGCTAAGCTCAGACTTAAAGTCAATGATTTGAAAGAGACGCAGAGCGGTGAGGAAAATACCATGCATCTCGGGAAGAGACGTCAGCAAAGTGCCAATAGAGGAAATGCCAAAAAACAAAATGGTAAAGACTTGCACAACGTTTGCCGCTGAGTAGGTGCCATCAGCAATGAGCTTCATGCCGTACCAAAGCAAAATACCTTGGCAGAGCAATGGTACCATCTCATTTACGCCAAATCCGAGACCAGACAAAAAGCAGTCAATATACTTGGCTTTCATGTAGTTTTTGATTGCATGGTCAAACTTTTTGATGAACACCTTTTCCAACGCCAAGATGCGCAATGTACGAATACCAGCAACTGTCTCGTGAATGATTTCCTCCACAATGGCGTTCAGGTAAATGCACTTGTTCTCCAAGTTCAAGACAAGATACTTGGTGAGAATAGCAGAAAGGTAAAAACATGGAATCAAAGCCAATCCAATGACACAGAGTCTCCAACCGAGCACCATGACCCAGATGAGACAAATCAAGCAGAGAGTGATAGTCGTTGCAGAAATACTGAGCAGGTTGGTGACAAGAACTCGCATGTCCTCGACGTAGCTCATAAGAAGAATATTCAAATCATTGTTGTCAACTTGGTTACGCGAGTACCAGTCCAAATCCTGCTGAAGAATGGATTGGAATGCCTGCATTCTCAAACGCTTTACCCATCTGTCGCCGACCATGGTCAAAATAACTGTACGGGTGTAGGCAGTCAAACCGTCCGCTAGTGAGATACACAGTGCAAGAGCAATCCATGTATTTGGGTTGCCACTGGCTTGGACACCAGGAGTCATTTGATTGATGAGAGCGGACACTGTAAAGGAAAACACTGGTGTCAAGGCACCATTCACAGCAGCAATGAAAACACCTAGCCACAACATCCACTTGTTGGGAATGCTCTTGTAACACATGACGGAGATATGGTAGGTTGAAACGTTGAACTTGGCAGAGTCACTGGCACTAATGTACTTCATGTAGATGGGGTCCGCCTTTGGCAACTCAGGGCTGTCGGAATAGTCCTGTTCTTCAGAGAAATAGACGCTTCTGCGGATTGCAGAGAAACCAGGAAAGTATGCACTTTTCGGTCGCTCTGTCTTGGGGACAACAATGGACTTTGGCCGTGTAGCAGCTTGCTGATGGTTGAACATGGAAATCGGTCTCAAAGACTGTGAGCTCCGGCTCGCTAAGATAGTTTGCCATTTGTTGCCTCGCATGTTTTCCAAACTGACTGTGGGCCGGGCATGCTGCGCTGGTTTGGGTGCGGATACAGTCAAGTCTGGTATTTCAAAAGTTTTGTCTGCATCGACGTTTTCAATGTAAGGCGGGACATAGTAGAAGGCACTTTGTGGACGCAAAACAGACGCGCGAGTGAATCTACTGTACCTCACATCGTCATTTGTTGGGATTGGTGGAGGCACAAACTGCTCTTGGTTGTCAACAAAGTCTTCAAGTTTCACCGGCATTGTCATTCTTTTCATTTGCTTATGACCAGGCTGGCCGCGTGTAC
This sequence comes from Geotrichum cucujoidarum, assembly GCA_030566025.1. Classification (NCBI taxonomy): domain Eukaryota; kingdom Fungi; phylum Ascomycota; class Dipodascomycetes; order Dipodascales; family Dipodascaceae; genus Geotrichum; species Geotrichum cucujoidarum. Next base: position 185,309 of record JAJMHN010000014.1, on the reverse strand, counting down.
CGTCCACCTCAAAAGCGTCTGAAAACGGTGAAGCAATGTCACTGATAGGTCGTTGACGCATAGAACCATATGGAGATTGTGGAGACATGGGGCTGTTGAGCGCAGACTCATTGAAAGCATCTTCTTGGCTAAGATTGCCTCGCAGTCCATGCGTGACGGTGCGGCCATCGGCCAAGACAAAAACGTAGTCGTCGTCTCTGATCTGTTCCAACTCATGAGTAATGACAATAGTCGTTTTGCCCTTACGCCAGGCCCTGATGCTTTCCATGATCTCTTGTCTAGATGAGGTATCAAGAGCAGAGACACTCTCGTCAAGGATAAGAATCGGTGTGTCTCTGATGCGGGCTCTGGCAAGGGCAATTCGCTGGCGCTGACCACCACTGAGCTTGGATCCACCTACTCCAACCACTGTGTCTATTCCATTAGATACACTGTCAATAATGCTCTGGAGCATGGCAAAGTCAATCACCTCATGCATGGCTTTAGGCGAGATTTCTTGGCCATTCTCAGTGTTGCCTAGCAAAATGTTTTCTTCGATAGTGGTATTGAAAAGAACGCTTTGCTGCTCAACAACTGTAATGTTTTCGCGAAGCCATTTGGAGGAAAGAGAACCAATAGGGAATCCATCAATGAGAATCAAGCCAGAGGAAATGTCGTACATGCGAAGAATAATGTTGGAAATTGTTGATTTACCGCTGCCGGAACCACCAACCAAGAACACAAGCTGGCCAGCATCGATTTTGAGGTTGAGTCGGTCAAGGATCTTGACGTCTGGTCGAGAAGGATAGTTGAACACCACCTGTTTTTGTTAGCAAATGAAATTGAAGAAAGAAAAAAAAGTAACTCTTGTAATCGAAATATTCGAATTATTCTTACCTTTTGAAAGACCACTGAACCATGGCATGTTTCTGGAAAAATACCAATCATGTTTTTGAAGTAAGTGACTGAGCTCACGCCCATGTCCAAAAAGTCCTTGATACGCGCACTAGCCACTCGGCCCTTGTTGAGACTCTCAAGCTTGAGGCCCATGGCGCCCACGCTTCCCGAGATCATGAAACTACACCAAAAGACTGTGAGCACAGCTCCAACTTCAATGGTGCCGTTGTGGACCAGGCGGGCGCCAAATACAAAGACAGGCACAAACATTCCCAAGATGAAAAAGCGTGACACGCCCTGCTGGATACCGGCAGCCATGGCGAACTTGAAATAAAATGCCGTAGCCTGGTTCAAAAACCCAGAAAATTTTTTGGTAACGTCATGCTGGCCGTTGAACTGCTTAACAGTAACAATAGAGTTGAAAGACCAGTCGACAAGTGTGCAAGCGTCTTCCAAAACGGCTTTGAATTGGTAAAAGTAAGTCGTGATAAACTTTGATCCCACGGTTGTGACGACAAGCATGATGGGCAAGACAGCCAGAGACACTAGAGCAACTGACCACGAGTAGTAGAAAGAAATGGCCAAGCAAGCAAGGATTGTAAAAATAGACTGCACAAAAAGCGCCAACGAAAGCGTAGTCGCGCTCTGCAAATCCGAGAAACAGCGGTTGAGCGTCGTGAGCGTGCCCATGACACCCTTGTTCAAGTCGTACCAAGCAAAGTCTCGGTTCAAAAACCTGACAAACATTTGGCGCCGAGCCCTTTTGAGAATTGTGGCCGAGAAGAGATCAAAACAGGCGAGCATGGCCCAGTCAATAACTAGCAGAGCGCCACCAACGCCCACAATCGACATGGTGTACTTAGTGGCCTCGTGCAAAAACTGCTGCTTGGTGAGGGCGCCCGACGCAAAATTGCCGAGCGCTGTAAAGACCTTGCCGAGTAAGATGGACTGGATCGGTTTGGCCGCGCCGGACAGCATGGTGGCCACAAAGGCCGGGAGGAGATATATGAGGTCGTGCGGGAACTTAGCAAAATGGAATAAACTGGCGCTGGACTTGGGTTTAGCTGACTCCAAATCGACATCGTCCACTTCGCCATCCTCGCTGCTGCCGGCCGCCGCCGCTGCTTCTTTGCTGGCAGAAGCTTGTTCGTCGTCGAGCTCGATGGATCTGACTTTGTGCACCGCGTACGCTGACTTGTACACGGGCTCGTCCTCCAACTCAAACGAGTCGATCTGTGAATGACTTTTGCCCATGGTGATTTCAGGGACTTTGTGATGCTATGCTTGTTTTGCGAGACTAATGACTTGAAAAGAATCAGAAAACAGTGTTGTAAACATGGCACGGTTCAGTATATATATGTGAATATTGTGCGAATCCTCAAATCGCAAGTCTCTGTCAGCATGAGCTGCTTCTGTGTGTTTGCCGTCATGTTTCGGTGCCATTTGGCTGACCAAGAAGCCCAGGAAACGGCCCTGATTCTTCTTTTCAAGCACGGATTTGGAAGATTTCATGGGAAAAGCGTTTTGTGGGATTGTTCTGGCCGGATTGGGAAGTTGGGTGTAGCAGTGGTATCCATTGACTAAGCACGCCACAATTGGTTTTGTAAGCCACGGATGAATCGACGAGTTCCGTGATGAGACTTGATGGTAGATGAGTCGAAGTGCTCTGTAGTTGCAACTTGTAACGTGTTTTGGTTATATTTAGTACGTTCGATCACTATGATTACTCGTCTTCAGGTCCGTCAATGATGGCCTTTATGGCTCTGCCTGCCATGACGGTTTTGAACGCCTCCTCGGCCTCTGTAAACTTGAAAGTATGGCTCACCAGTTTCTTTGCCGGGACCTTTCCTGAAGAGACAAGCTCAACTGCCAGTTTGTAGTCACCGTAGCCGTACCTGAAACTGCCCTTGATGACAACTTCCTTGACTTGGGCAGCGGTAATGGGGAAGGAGACGTTGTCCTTGCCCATTCCGACTTGCACAAACCGGCCTTTTTCCTTGAGGACATGGATTGCAGTCTGAATAGAGGGTTCGACGCCAGAGGCATCAATGGCAACGGTGGGTTTGCATCCAAGCAATTCCTGAATTTTTTTGGCTGAGTCTTCGGGGCTGTCTCCCTTGGTGGGGATAAATGTGTACTGGGCACCGAGGTCCTTGGCAAGGTCGAGTCGGCTTTGAACAATGTCGACAGCAACGACCTTAAGTGCTCCGAAGGCTAGGGCGCAAGAGGCGCTGAGCAAGCCAACGGGGCCCGCGCCAAAGACCACCACGGTGTCTCCAGCAACCACGTTGGCTTGCTTGCAAGCATGGACAGCGACGGCGACAGGCTCGACAAGAGCACCTTCTTCCAGCGTAACGTGGTCAGGGAGCTTGACACAAAAGTCTTCCGGGAGCAAGTAGTACCGGCATAGGGTGCCGTCGTATGGCGGGGTGGCGGCAAAGGCCATGCACGGGCAGTGGTTGTAGATACCTGCCTTGTACTCATCCGAGTATCTCGACGGCACACCGGGCTCCATTGCCACATTGTCGCCCACCTTGAGTGTAGTCACATCCTTGCCGACCTCGACCACCACGCCAGCCGACTCGTGGCCAAGTACCATGGGCTCCTTGACGACAAAGTTGCCAATGGCACCGTGTGTGTAGTAGTGGACATCCGAGCCGCAAATGCCGGTCTTCTTGACGGCAATCTTGACGTAGCGGGGGTCCTTGATCTCTGGGACGGGGCGGTCTTCGAACGAGACGTCGTTGACTTTGTTGAGGACAAACGACGGGTTGGTCTGGGGAAGAGCAGGGATAAAAAGTTAGCAGGGGCCCATCAAAAAAAAAAAAACAAGCTATCATGGAACAGCACGACTTGCACTCACAGGCATTGTTTCCTAAATATTCTGGGCTCAACGGCAGCAACTGAATGAATAAAAGAGTACGAGCAAGACGACGTTAAATGAAGAAGAAGAAGGAATTCGCATTGTGGGGAATCCGCTGCTATTTAAACCAGCGATTTTTAGAGTTGCGCACACAATTCTTCCACCTCGTCTGCCTTTTTTTCCGCGCGGGTTGCTTGTTCTGGAACTCGTCCCAGCTGTTGGTAACGGACGAGGCTGCTCCATCGGTACCGACTCTAACGGGCCCTAGGGCAGCTGGCGCCGACAGACTCGGTGTATTTCCGTCTGCTAGTAATGCCTGGTTGGCAATCCGTTTCCAATTGAATACAATGTAGAAACATCTGGTGATTTGACGAGCACATTGCTCCCCCACCAACATGCTGTATTACTACTACTTAAACAGTTTGATACCATGGAAAAAATGCATAACTTCATTAACAACGTCTAAAATCAAATATAAGAAAAATACCAAAAGCAATGCCAATCTAACAAAATCATTATCAAAATACTTTCAACTCCGGTGCAGCGTTATCACCAGCCAAACTTTTCAGCGTAGAACTCGACGTCGTCGCGGCCTGCCATTCTGAGCTCGGCACAGGCGTTGCGGACCTCGCGAACAAGGAAGTCGGGTCCACACGTGGCGACCCAGCACTTGCGGCACTCAGTGTCATCCAGGGTCTCTTGTCCACCAAGCACACTGTATGTCGACTTGGGGGCAGGCCCAATCATGGACTGCACCTCGTGACGAATGTTGGGACGTCCATCTTCCCTCGTCGCCCAGATACGTGTACGTACTCGTGGTGACTCGGGAGAAAAGGCGCGCGACATCATTTGAGAATCAAGGTTGGGAATCCACGACAAAAAGTCATTGTATGGGACAATCCAGAGAAACTCCAGCTCAATCTCATCCTCTTCGTCAAGGTCATCGTCAAATTCGTCAATAGTCTTGTGTTTGGCAGATGAGGGTCCCGAAGACAAGGGAACGGCAGGGGTAGCAACAGATTCTTCCTTGGGGGTAGCGTCGCCACTGTTGCTCTTGCTGCTGCTACTACCGCCACTGCGGGTACCAGTATTGCTTTCCTCGTCACACTTGCGCTTCCAGTCGACCAGCTTCTTCTTCAGGACAGCCTGAGGCGACTTGGCCTTGGGAGCTCGAGGCGACTGTTCGATAGCTAGCTTGTATTCTTCATACAGAGGATAGGTAAAAGCGACACCGGCGCCACCCGCAACAAGAACAATCTTGTGACGTTTGGGGGCCTTGGTAGGCGCTTTGCGGCTCTTGCTCTTGCTTGTACCCTTGTTTTTGTTGTACAAGCCAGAGTTGCTGCAGTTCTCCAAGTTGCCTAGACACGTAGTGCATCCAGTAGTGCATCCAGTGACAAACTCGGGAACAGGCATACCAACAGGGTGGACACCGTAAGGACCGTGCAAAATCACCCACCGGCCAGAGGTCGGGTTGGCCCGTTCTTGCTCAAGAATCTTGCGGGTGAACCCGTCACGGGCACGGATAATGACGTCCAACGTGTCGCTGAGTGCTGACGATGAGGCAATAGTAAAAGGATGTGACTCTAGCAAGCCACAGGTGGGAAGAGTCACAAAAATGTGCTGGCCAGAGTCCCACTGCAAAGGTCGCTGGAAGCAACGCAGCAGCCAGACAAAAGGGTTGTACTTGCTGCCGGTGGTGCCGTCGACAAGTTTGCTACCACGTTTGGGAACGCGGATAATGACTGTGTCGCCGACGTGAACTTCGACTTTGCACCAGACCAAGCGGTAGTCAAACAGTCGCACGATCCTGTCGTATGCTACACTGAGGCCAGCCACGATAGCAAAAGGCGGGATGGTGGGAAAATGAAAGTAGATTGTGGGCAAGGCAATGAGCATGCCGACAAAATGAATGTAGTAAAAGATTTCGTAAAACCGTTGGCGAAGAGGCCGAACTGAACTGACGCCAATCACGACAAAACATGTGCCGGCAGTAATGCCCATGATGCTCCAAAACCGCGACAGCAAGTACAGCGGGCGGAAGTAGAGTAAGAATAGGGCAGTGTGTGCGATTAGTGCAGCCACGCAGACTCGGCCAACGTGGCGGTGGTAGACGTTTATTTGTTCATAGCTGCAGCCGGTCAAGAAGCTCAGCGGGCTATGCTTTGCGCCAAAAATGTAGAGTGGCGGAATGTTGACGACGCACAAGAGGCCGAATCGAAATGCAAGGACAATGGGGTGGGTATAGCGGTATGAAATGAATATGATGGTGGAAATGTAGTAGTATGCGAGCGCGAGGGTGGTCGAGTGGGGCTCGAGGTATTCGGTGTAACGGCCCTGTGGCTGAATCATGAGATAGCCGGAAAGGTATATCGACACTCTTTGGAACGGGTTGAGCTGTGATGGTTTAGCGGGACGCTGATGCTGGAGTAGAGGAGTGGATTCGGCAGATGTCGCTACTGAGGACTTTGTGATTTCGGAAATGCTGCTCTTGTCGCTCTTGTTGCTGTTTCGTCGGTGTAGAGGCAGGAACAGCTGCTTGTGCGCCTTGCTTTTGCGCCAGGTCTGCAGCTTGGCGCTCCAGTGAATGACGACGGTGATGAGAAAAAAGGCGGCAAACGACAGCATGTAGACCTTGGCGTACTCTCTGCCGCGATAGATCTCTGCGCGGAGACTGTCACCCAGCGGCGTGTCAAAGACGTTTCTGCCGGGCCAGTACGGGCGCACCTCTGGCGAGTGCATTGATGGTGTCGATGGGGTGGCCGATGGCACCTCCCGAGGAAGCAGTGCCATGTTATATACTCAAGCTAGGTGCTTGGACCGCAGACTGGCAAACCAATGCGAATAAATAGGACGGGGGCCGGTGTCTGAAGCGACGGAGGTGCGGTGGTTTGATGGTCGATGGTGGTGCGAGAACAAGAGAAAAGAGGTGCAGCTGAAAAAAATCTAATCAAATCGATCAGGAAATATTTTTCTTTGGCGCACGGATTCCTTTAAATGCAAAAAGCCACGCTGCCTTGGCATTGGCTGGCGGCCGGAGCAACCTGGGCGACGCCGGCCAATCAGCGGCGAGAGATGAATTTGATAAACCGGCAGGGCTAGGGCTGTTGCCAGTGCCACAGTCGGGCCATTTATCAGATAAAACCGCATCATTGCCTCTTTGGGAAGGCACGTGGGGGCGGCACCCGGCCAATCAGCGCCGGCGCAAAGTCCGCTGAGGCCCTCGGCAACGCCCGCACTGGTTTGCGCGGGACTTTGCAATTCCTCTGAGCTGGCGGGCGCGTCTTGGAAGCTGTTTTGGAAGCCGTTTTGGAAGCCGTTTTGGCCGTCTTGGCTGGGGAAAGGCCAGAACCGCCAGGCAGCGCCGGCCACTCAGCAGAGAACCCGAATTGTGCGCTCAGGCAACGCCCGGAACGGCACTCCACGGGACAATCCACGGGACAACGCCGCCCAAATCCTGCCAGTGCACTGCGCGCCATTACTAAGGCCCCTCCTCCGTCTTAGACCGGCGCTGTGGACTGGTTCTCAGGGACCAGGTCTACGCAGGCTCACGGGTGTTCGCGACAGCACGGAACTCGCAGCCTTACAAGTCACGCCAGCGCCCATGATTTGCAAGGGGACGCACCGTACAAGTAACGTTAACAGTAACTGTCAATGATACTAGTTCAATTGGGTGATCAGACTGTTCATTTCTAAACTGATTTTGGCTCGGATATTACACGGATTATAACTTATGGTGCTAAAATTCGCTTCTCATATTTTGCTCATGGCTTCAGTAATACCGAAAACTTTAAACTAAATTATAAACTGCAGAATAAACCTCCAGCAACTCCAGTTCCTCTTCCATTGCTTCTTTAACTGCCACTCTGGCATTGTTTTGAAGATAATGGTTCAAATCACGAGACTGGCATTATCGTTACCCCAGGTTTTGAGTCCGCTCAATGTAAGTCTTGCACAACAATCCGACATTGAGACCTACATCCCTACGAAAGTGACACTAGTTCATGATGCTATTATTAAGGTATTTTTTGAAGCAACAGCACACAAACGCGCTTTGAACTTTAGCAGTTTGTGGTGCGTGAAAACTACATTCTCAATACTGAAGAACCAAGTGCCGTCTATGGATTTAGCTATCAAGTTTAAACAATCATGATATGCCTTGAACTGACATCTGTGAATACTTAGAGACAGACCAATGCATTCAAGTTAGAATCGGCAGGAAATGATTTCGGTTCTTTTATCAATGAAACAACCCCGCAAGCTCGTGTCATGCAATAACCAGCACTCCATTTCACCAGTATTCAGCGGGCAGTTACAACCGCTAATCACACCTCCATATCCCAGTGAAACTCGATTCAGCTCTTTCAGCGCACCGCAACGTTTTGTCTGTTCTGGTTATGCCATCCCTGGATTCCAGACCCAGAACTCAAGCACTGCAGGGTCATTCAGGGACCATGCGACACCCTGCCTGCACATGCGAATCAAAGACCTTGTTTGAAACACCGCTCCAAGCCCAAATACATTCCATCAAACGGCCAGCCAGTTACTCGAGATTCTTTGCATTCTTGGAGTAATTGAAGCAAGCAACCTGAACGAAAAAGCACGCGCGCAACGCGTGCTTGCCTGCATTTTGCGTGAAATAACGTTAGGCCGAGGAAACTCAAGAATGCAAATGATCTACGTACTTTTCATTTTTTTTTCATAGTGCGCTGATTCAAGGGTTCGACGCTTTCTTCGCATTGTTGTGCCAAAGTGAACCCTTGCAAACCAGAATGTCGTACAATTAATCTCAACTCTGCATTGAATCAAACTCCATTCCACTCCTTCTTTTGTTATACTCCCAGGACTGGGCCAAGAACATATTTATGCCTCCGGCCTTACCATCATGGCGGCGGGACTGAATTTACCGAGAAAAAAAAAAAAGTGGACCACTCCGCGTGCATAACTCTGGTTTCGAATAAGACGTTGTGCCTGAACACCACATGTCCAGCCTACCGGTAAATATCACGTAGTACCACTTTAATTTTTAAAACCGTTTCGACAATCATGATCCATCATCTTCATCATCCCATGGAAAGAAAGTGGCTTGGTGTGCGTGAGTACAACCGTCAATGTAAGTCCAAGTGGGCTCGGCCAAAATCCCGGGGAAGATTGTGGACATGCCTGGCAGCCTGGGTATTATCTTTGACAAAACCCACTTCTGCCTTTTTCTGAAACGCTAGAATGAGCTGCTTGGACCAATGGATGGGATATTTGGTACTCCAAGTGGGGCCGGCCCTGTAATCGATTGTGGATCTTGTTGATAATAGTTATTAAAAGTCTGGCGCAACGGTGCTGGTGCGAGGCGTTGGCTTTCAGCTAAATAATTCATGAAATTCATGAATTGACCAAATGTTCCCGTGCGATACTGATGGTATGGACAGTGATATTATACAGAAAAATAATCCAGGAAATCATAGATGATACTACCAGTTTTATACTGAAGCAAGAATGCCACTGGTGACAACGAAGAAATTGCAACTCGTAACTAGACTTGGTGTCGGTATTTGGTGAAAACCACCTATATGGTTGCAAAGCTTTCTCGCTCCAGATCGTTATTATTTTATGGCAAGTCATTTCATTTACCATACAGCTACAAGCTTGTGGTCTTATTTTTAAACTGGCAAAAACCACAACAGTCAGCTACCGTTTATTCAGGTGTAGGTATTTTTTTCAAGACGGCTCAAGACGGCCCAAGCAAGGTGGAAAAAGCCGGCGATTGTAGCGTTCATTGTTAAGCAGTGGTTTATCTGTGAACATTGCGCTAAAGATATAAGGGAATTGTGAAACGGCCAACAAATTACCTGGCACTTGTATTGATTCTTCAACAGGTTCTGTTCATAATTCACACTCGGCACAACGATTTTGCTTGTTTTTTACTAGCGTCACAATTACAGGCAAGCGCTTTGTCCAATTCCAGCAGCATGAATTAGTGATCCGTTTTTACCAACTCACCAGTTAGGGCTTTTGTGACTGACTCAATTCACAACTGGTGAAATAATATTTTTTTTTGCGACCTGCATCAAGGAGACCGCTTCCCGCGTACGCGTTGGTGACTATCGGCCGACCGCGTTCCCCCAGTGTCTAACCGCGTTTCTCCAACCTCACAAAGCGCCATAATCTGGATCCAATCAATCACCAAAAAGGGACCAGTTGAGGTTGAGTTTGACGATGATAAACTGAGAAAGTGGGTAATCTTTGCGGCGATGATTTTGATATTTTTTCAATTTTTAATGTATTCGTCAAGAAGTGTCAAAAGTATGGCTTTGTCTGGTACTTTTCTCCTGCAGTGATTGTCCAAACTAAGCGCCAACAATCTCCAGCGTCGCAACCCGTTCAGTGCAACGTCCTTCTTTTGCTTGGAGACCACCAAAGAATCTCCTTCAAGCTAGCGGAACAAACGGGGGTTTTTTTCTTGGAGTAACCAGCGCGCGCGCTGGTTTGAGCAGGAGTCAAGTGCAAAAGCGGTCTGCCAATCTCTTCGTGGGCCAACGCAGCACACTCAGATTGATCTACTAACTAACTAGGTAGTTAGTTACTTAGTTGCCTGGCTATTTTTTTCAAACCTAGTCGGACGGACCTGGAAAAACGTTTTTCCTGGCCCAATCCAGGTCCCTGTTTGTACATTGACCGAGCGCAGGCCCTTGGCTTAACTGCACAGTTAACCATCCCACGTCTCGGCCTCACGTTTAGCAGTTATTTGGCTACTTTGTATAACTAACTAACTAATCAATTGTTCTGATGGAGGTGTAATTAGAGGGTCGCCGTCCAAGGATGGGCAAGGCAGGGCGCACCCCGTTTCCGTTTCGGCCAAGGGTCAAATGTAAATCGGGGGGTCCCAGACGAAAAATAAAATGAGACACCATCGTTCGATGAATGGACCCATCAATCAAATCAATTAATTGATTCTAATAGCGGTTTGATAAACGACTGGATGACCTGGGCTCGAGCTTGAGTGGTCGTGGATTGGGATGCAAGGCTGGTCCGAGGTGAAAATCGAAGAGCAACTTAACTGGGGAGCCCTTGGGGACTTGTAGATCCCGGCGGCATCCGTCCCACTGACGATTCCGTCCTTGGCTGCGTTAGTACGCTCGTTACACCGAGACAATCATCGCAATAACTACCCGCGTGCTAGTTAACCCGGCAATTGGCACTACTGTCAATGGCATTAGTTAGTTTAGCACATCAGCTGTTTTTACAGATTCTTTTTCACGGGATTTCAACCTGCCCTTTTTCAACACTCGTCAATTTGGTGCAGTTACTGACTTGATGTGGTTAGCCCTGCCCACGACATTGACCCTGCAGATGAGGTTGACGGCAAGGCCCGAGTTGGGTGCGCCAGTTACCAATCCTGCTAACTAGTTAGCTGCTAATGCTGCTGGTTTTTGTGGCCACCGCCGTTTCCAACCAAGAACCTCGGCCGTCGCTCGCTCGCTCGCACCTTGCTGGCGCCACCTGAAAAGTTTGCCTGGATTTGGCACTGCGATTGCTATTCCCAGCAACTTGTTGTGGATCATTATTTCAATCAATTCGTCAATTGACCTGCCCGGCGGCCCGTTCGTGGCGGCACTTGGTGATGATCAATCAATCTCTTGCTCTTGGTCAGTACCCGCACGCAACCCGATGGGCAGCGGTCCTATCTGCTGCTCATCTTTCATGTGTGGGCCCGAAGCCGTTTGCTTCCTAACTGCAACAAGCGCTGCGGTGGTGCAGTCAAGAGGGGCCCATCGTCATCGTCATGATGTCGTAGGTTCGTTGGATACAAGCAGTTGATGCACATTTGTGCACGATTCGGAACCCGCGTTTGCTTGGAGTCTCGCGCACAGCACAAGCACGCAGGCCCCCCATTCCAGGTCTGCCGCCGGTCTGCAGTTACAGTCGCAGTCAGTCGGTCGTGCACGCGATCTGGTGGTGGACGACTTCGCGTGCGTCTCGCGCTGCTGCTGCTTGCTGTGGATTGTTTTGTTATTTGTTCAATAAGGCCCTTGTCAAAACAAGCCAAGTCCAGCCACCCGTTTTCCGACTTTGGTTCCGCCGTTTCCCTCAAATCCAGGAACCTGAAACCTGGATCCTGGGCCTCAGTTTCCACTTTGATGCTATCGGATGCTGGGTTATTGCGATCAGAAAACTGTTTGTTGACTGTTTTATTATCACGTATATTTCGCATTTCATCAAATAAATAAATAAAAAACTTTTTACATGTACTATAGCAATCACCTCAATATGGCTGGGTTGTTTTTCCCTCTTCTTGTTTCAGATCATAGCCAAGTAGGTTCCATTTCGTTCTTCCTTTTTTTATTGTTTTCTGGGGGATTCATAACGTCGTTAGCAAGCTCTGAGACAGAGCTCCTATGTGGAGAAAATGCAGTAGGGGGGTGTCGTGAATGATGATGATTTTCTTTGGCGATGGGTTCAAGCCTTTAGCAAATCACGCAGTCCTTGTCCTTGCCAGTGGCAACGACAGAAGCCTTCTTTTTGCGCAGCATGGGCATGCTCCGACTCGCCGTCGGCGGCGAGCGGATGAACGCCCGGCTGACCTTTTTCGAGAGTGACTTGCGATGCTCGCCAGTGCTTGGCTTTTCGTTCGGGTCCATGCTGAGAAAGTTGCTGTTTTCAATGCTGCGGAGCTGCTGCTCTTCCTTGGGCGTCAGTTGGTGAGCAGAGGCTGCCGTCAGGTCTTTGCTCTGCGGCCGGCTCTTGAACTTGAAGACACCTGTGGTCGGCGTGTGCACCACGCTGTTTATCGACGAGTAGTTGGACATGGTAGACCCGCGCTTTTGGTGCTTGGCCGTTGTGTAGTTTGATTCATCAATCGAGTTCTGCATGGAATGGCTGCCTAGCGAGCTGCCGCCGCCAAAAACCGAGTCGCGGCGCATGATTTGTCGCACAAGGTCGGTAAACACCTCGTCAATGTTGCTTCTGTACTTGGCCGAGGTTTCGTAAAAGGGAGTGCGGCCCCACGAGTTGGCGACGCGCACGCCAATCTCGGGGCTCACTTGGCGGTCGGCCTCGAGGTCGGCCTTGTTTGCGACCAGCACAATGGGCACGTTGGGGTTGTCCTTGATGCGAATGACCTGCTCCCTAAGCTCGAGGAGCTCCTTGAGCGAGTTCTCGTTGGTGACGGAGTACACGAGCACAAAGCCCTGGCCGTTCTTGATGTAGAGCTCGCGCATGGCGGTGAACTGCTCGACGCCCGCCGTGTCGAGGATCTCGAGCGTGCATGCCCGGCTGTCAATCTCGCACGTCTTGCGGTACGAGTCCTCAATGGTGGGGTCGTACGACTCGATGAACACGCTTTGCACGAATTGAACTAGAAGGCAGATGGTTAGTGGTGCGAAACACAACAGAGCACTTGGGGGAGGTTGTGTTGGTCCGACTTACCTGTGATGGCCGACTTGCCCACGCCGCCGGCGCCCAAAACAACGATCTTGTAGTCTCTCATGTGTCAATGCCGCAGGGTAGTCGAATGGATGGAAGTGAAAGTGTCGAAATATGGAGCGGAACAGAAAACCTTGGAGTTCGCGCCAGGCGAGGATGTGCAAATGGTTTTATAAGAAAAATGGAGGAGGAAAAAAAAAAAGAAAAAAGCAAAAATGGTTATCAAACGCTTTGGGGAGAAAAAGAAATGTTGCCGGATCTATAATCAAAACAAATGAAAAATTCACTGCAAAGCTAACCAAAAACGAGAAACGCGAAAGGCCCAGGACTGGACTTTCTCAATACCTCGTAACCAGCTCGCTGAGTTAGTAAGCTAGTTAGCTAGTTAGTTGACCAACTCCAGGGAGCGCTCCGGGCCTGGAGACGCGCGTGGACGCGTTGTGCGTGCGGGAACGCGTCCAATTCTCGCTCGCCGACGCGTCCCTAGAAAGGATCTTGTCACCCAACCCGCCCTTGATCGCGCTTCGACCGACGAAAACCTGCTGGAACACGGCCAAGGCGACAAGGAGCAGGACGAGCGCGAGCTAGAGAAAGGTCAACGGGTGTTTGGGCGACGCAAAACGCGAACGCGACGCTGCTGGCGCTGGTGCTGGTGCTGGCGCGCGAACAAGGCTGCATTCCAAGGCCTCGCTTGGTGAGCTTGTTTCGTTTGGCGGACAGGGCAGACCACGCGCGCGGGTTCTGGAACAATGGAAACGACGCCACCGCTACGCGCCTGACTACCGGTAACGAGATACAAGGACTCCGCCAGGGCCAGAACAAAGCCTGCGGCAAGCGCTTTTTGCACCAAAAATGCAGGCAATTTACAACCACACCACCAGCTACTTAGTGCAGTCCACGCGCACGGCAGTACCAAGAAGCAGAGGCCACACTGGGGTTGGGCACGTTGCGAGCACGTTGCAGGCTGCGTCCTCCATAGTTTGGATACCGCTTGTTGGTGCGCGCTACCTTTGTTTACTTCTGCATTCCAGTTGACAACCCGCGACTGAACAAGTTCAGGCGTGGGCACAGAGCCCAGGCCAGTACCAGGAAATGAATTCATGTGCAATACTGCTGGCCAGGCAAGAGCGAGCACCAGGCCGCTGGTGGCCAAACAACAAGGTCGATGCGATCCCGGCATCATCGCTCGCCGCTCGGTTATTTCTGTTCGCTTGACGGTCAAACCGCCGCTAGAAAGTCGCCAGGTCGGTCGTCGCGATCGAAGCATGACACCAACAGATCAGCCCTGCCTCGATTGACTGCAAGCCTTTTATTTTTTTTTTGCTTGTTTGTGCGTGTGGTTTGGCCCGTATCGCGCTTGCCGTTTCCTCGCAATAGAGTTCGCAGACGGAACCTTCGACAGCGTCGCCTGAGCGCTCGCTTGGGCTGGCGAGAGAGCCCGGCACGCGGGCGCTACAAACAAACAAAAAAAAAACCGCCTATAGCGGGGTCCTAAAGATAATAATATTAATAGAAGAACCAGTGAGTTACGGGCAAAGGATTAAAAGTGCCGAAAAGAGCTTGTTCCAACGTATTTCCGTATGTCTTCATGGCGGAATAGAAGAGCCTTGACAGGAAGGCAGGCGGCCCGGCGGGCGACCTACTCAGCTTTTGTACTGAAATTGAATGGCCAGACGGTTGAGTCAAAGCGCTCAAGATCCAGTTGTCAAAGAGAGAGCGCTGGTCATAACTGGAAGGCTTGGTGCGATCGCAGCGCTCGCGTATAGCTAAAAGTTCCATGCATCGCGGCTGGTCGTCGATACGAGGTCACAAACAAGCCCTCTTTCAGCAGATCAATCGTTCAATCCAGCTCTTCTGAGCGACCTGTTGTGCACTGCGCGGTGCCTGTTTGTTTACATTTGATTTTGTTTACTGTCTTGCTACTCGGTGGACTCGAGGTCCCTCCAGCGTAATAATATCCAGCAGCTTCTGCTACAAGTCACCGCAGTCGTCCATCATTATTTTGCAGTCGCCGCAAACAAATCCATGAAAAGCTTTAGAAACCAGGCCCACTGAGCTTTACGGCAGCTTGCAAACAAGGAAGCCAGGATCGTTGACTGCTTCGTGGGAAAAAAGCAGTTGTGGCAGCTGAATGACATGTTTATATTGGAAAAGAGTAAACACAAGACAAGGCAACCTGTGAATCAGCAACCAGCAGGGCCACGAGCTCTTGGATCTGGAACGTCATCTAGATCTCAGCGCGCTTCGCCATTGTCATTGCTCCATCGCATCCGTCTACAATTTCGCATCTCTGCTTTCATAACGCGCAGTTTCTAATTTTGTAACTGTTCTCATGTTGTCTGCGTTGTTTGTTTGTTTACACTTCCTCCCGTTTGGCAGCACCAACAGCCCTCACCTTCCACAGACCTGGAAATTGATCCTCGATGGCCCACAAGCTCGCTTTGTGCCGATCCCACGACAATAAGGCCCTACAAACGAACAAGAAGAGCGCTTGGACCGCCGGTCCCCTTGTTCCTGCCCTGACCCGCGATCGCAATCGCAAATGTAACAGTGTGTCAAGTGCTACGCTGTCAGTTTGGTACAAATATCACAGGTCAATGACGACCAGGGCCGTTGTGTTTACGAGTGGAAACGCCTGAACAAGGCACCATCGAAGCGAAAACAAAAAATTGAACTAGTTATCTAATGGGGATGGATCCATCAGTGTTCCTAAGCCTAAGCCAGGCCCCAGGAACACGAGCCTCTTCGGACCTGGGACCTGCTGCCTTAGTTGACAATCAAGTCACATCCATCATCACCGACCATGATACACTGGCTCTATTAATCAAGCCATCATCGTAATATTTATCAGCATCAGCATCATAGTCATCAATCGTCGTTATTGCCATACGTAGAACTTGTAAACAAATATTTAAAAAAAAAAGCGCCATCCTCATCTTCATATCTGGACACAGGGCTCACTTACTGAGATGGTGCCCGGCCTGGACACTGGCGCTCAGCGTGCCGCCACGCCTGTTTGCAGCCCGTCGTGTCCGCTGGCTAGCTGCAACTGGGACTGCTGCCGCATGGGCTCCCATTGCCGACCGCGTGCCTCGGGTATTGCCCTGTTGTTGCTGGTGTTGTTGCTGGTGTTCTTGAAGTGCCATGGTTCGCCCATCACCGTACTCTGGGCTTGCACTGCCTCCGCCCCCGACCAGACCGGTCTCGCCGCCTACTCCTCCTCCTCCTCTGGGACCTCCATGGTCAGCTCTGGACCGCAACCGCTTAGAAGCACGTTGAGCATCATCATCGTCGCCACCACGCGGAGGAGCGGTGCGGAACAAGGGCTGCGCCATGGGCCCACTGCTGACACCTAGGGAGCTTGTGACAGCGTTCAAATCGTCCATCTCGCCCTCGTCCCGCATGTGCTCAAGCAGCAGACTCTGTTCGCCACCAGTGCCTAGCCCAGATGGGCCATCATCACTGTCGTCGTCTTGGGCGCCATTGTCTTCTTCGCCGCCATGCCTGCCGCCGCCAACGAGTAGTCGCACGTAATCCTCATCATCGGTACGAGGAGGCGCCATGTTTGAACCAACGCCATTCATTACCCCGTGGGACTGGCGCCCACTATTACCGCTGGGAGCAATACGTACAGGAGCAGATGCTCTGAACCCACCCAGAGCGTCAGCACCATCACCGCCATTTTCACTGGCCTCGGTTCGGTGGCGGTAAGCGGCACTCTTCATTGTCTCCTTCATTGTAAATGCACTCAATGTGCTCGTAGAGCCCTTGACACCGGCACTGGCAATCGCTGCGGCACTGGCCTCGGCCTCGCGCGCGGCCTGTGCTGCGTCGTGCTGTTTCCGCACGCGCGTTCGCGTGACTTTGGGTTTGGCGGCCTGAAAATTTGGGTCCCCGTCTTCTGAGCCGTCCATGTGCGGCATGACAGAATTAGTGTTATTATTATTGTTGTTGTTGACGGCGGTCCGGTCTCGCTGATCGCTGACTTCAGCCTGCTGAAAGTTCGCCATACTAGCGGCATCATTTTTGGCGCGGTTGGCCATGTTTTCGCTCAACCCCCATTCTGTCGGCCGCTGGTCTTCAGCGCATTTCTCGCAGTGCGCCACGAAATGCTTGGGGTTGGGAAACATCTTTTGGCATACCCGGCACCAGCCGGTTTCGGACTGCTTGAACTGGACAAAGTGGACTAGCTTCAAATGTCTTTTCAAAACGTCCTGGCGGTTAAAACTTCCGCCATTGCGATGACACGTAGGGTCGCTTCGCCAGTAAGGGCAGTGGAAGATTGGCTTTTGGTGTGACCTCAAATGCCTTCTTTGGTCACTCTGTCTGGCGAACGACCAAGGACAGCCCTCAAAAGTACACGGAAACGGTCGCGGCGAGTTGTCTTCAACAACGGTTTTGCGTGCATTAGCAGACACGGGCGTGCCTCTGGCATAGTTTTTGGCCATGGCCTGCGTGTCGCGAATCGGTAGCACCGCACCTCCGTGCACATATGTCGTGTCGGAGCTCTCTGGTATCTGTTTCTGGCTCTTTGCACTTGCATCCGGGGTGTTGTTGCTGTTGTATTGGGAGATTTTGAATTGGGCTACTTGCGAATCTGCAAGCGCATTGTTGGAGTCCGCTTTGGGGGCGATTGGAGTCTGGCTGGGTGTTTGGTTTGCTCGCTGAGGGAGTTGAGCCTCTGGGGGAAACTGGCTGTTGTAGAATTCCAAGGACTGATTGGCCTGCATTTGAGTAGGCGTTGCCCATTGATTATAGTTGTATCCACCGCCGTTTGGGTAGTTTTGGTACGCGTTTTGCTGGGCGAAATAATTGTAAGGGTTGTTGGCAGGGTATCCAGAGTAGCCTCCACGCACAGCCTGTTGCTGTACTTGTGAAGAATTCTTGTAGGCCATGTCATCTTTGCCTTCCTTTGTACCGTCGCCGGCGTTGCCATATGTTTGCGTGTACAGATCGTTGGACTTGCCCACATTTTGTGAAGGGACATATGGGTAGTATGCTTGTGGAGACCCTTGGTACTGGAATTGCGACGGAGGCGGTAATAACCCCTGGCGAGCAGCTTCTTCTTCGTCTTGCTTTGATGTCTTGTCGATGTTTTTGGATGCCAACGTGCTCGCCTCCAAAAGGTTGGCAATCGAGGGCCGTCGTTCGGGGAAAAAAGAATTGCCGAAAAGGTTTTGCTGTGAGGCTTTCGAGACTCTTGACTTTGACTTGTTCATAGAGGCCACAGCTTCAGCTGCCTCGGCCTCAGCTCTGGTAGTTGGTTGTGCAGACATGCTCATTTCTCGTAAAATCTGGGGCAAAAGCAATTCAAGGATGCAGCAAAATTCGAAATTAAACCAGCAGTAAGACTAGGCAAACAACGACCTGAAATAGTTCTAGAAAAATTCACAAACAAACTAGGTGGCACTAAAATATAATACTGGGTAACAAATGGCCAGCCGGCAAGTTGTCAAGACCTGGAGACGTGTTTTTGGCAAGGTCGCGATGATGGCACTGCGAAGGTTGGTTGTTTGGGTAAAAAGGAAAAAATGTGCCACTGGTCATGCGGCTCAGCAGTCTTTTGTTAGGTTTGGGACATGACATAAGCCCTTCCCTTCCTGATTGGGAAATACGCGCCTTGATTGGCGGAAGCTGCACGGCTGAAAAAGAACCTGAACATGACGGAACAGAAGACGGACTGGAGCAGTGGATCAAAGCGGTCAGAGTGCAGGAGAGACGAGTGCTCTGAGCGTGAAGTGAGAGACCGAGGGGCGGTGCAGGCGGGATTGGTACCGTGGTCAGGCACGCAGGCCGACCGTTGAAATGTCGAAGTATCGATCTGAAACTGGTGAATTACGTCCGAATTCGTAGCGAGTACTCGCGACAATTATGGATAGAAAAATACCTGTTCCAACTGAAAGGGTAGTACTTAATAAGAACCAATGGTATGTAGGTATTCTCAAACCCTGGGCGCCCAGCACTGTTAAGTTGTGCTAACTCAACATCGAGTCCAAGTAAATAATATACGCGTATTTGTGAAATGCCAATTCAACAAACCAAAAATGTATTTATAAATCTATGTACTGTAAATCAACGTCCTCTCTGTGAATCTAAATGTAATGTAAAATGTGAAATTCAATGGCTCCATGGTTTTATTTTCTCATGGCACCACTGCGCTCGTGGTAGGTCATTTTGAGCACGCTCTCATCCACGTTCCATTTCTTTTGAAACAAGGCCTGTGGGCTGTGACGGGCGGTTTGCGCCAGCTGGCCCAGCTTGTTGTAGAACTCCTTGAGGTATTCTAAAGAAGCGTCTTTGAGGGAAATGGGCTGGGACCAGTAGTACTCAGAAATGGGGGCTTGCGGGTAGGTGAGTTTGTTGGAGGTGGAAGAGTCGGTCTCGTTGCCAGGCTTGGTGCAGTTGTGGTGTTTTTTGCAGCCGTGGTCACCGTGATTGCCGTGGTCACCGTGTCGTCCGTGGTCCCCATGTCTGCCATGATCTCCGTGTCTGCCATGGTCGTCATGTCTTCCGTGGTCTCCATGTCTATCATGTCTACCATGGTCGTCATGTCTGTTGCGATCATGGTGATGGTCCTCGTGCCCGTTCCTGTCGTGTCTGTTTCTATCATGTCTGTTGTTGTCGTGTCGGTCGTGGGCAGCTTGTACGTCTTGGACAGCCATTCCCAGGGGTTTCTGCTCTCCAAGATTGAGCTTTCTTGCCGAAAGGTCGGAAGCTTCTTCAGTGTCATACTTCAGTACAAGGTATCTGCTAGGCTCCTGTGCAGCCTCCAGGACAGGACTTTCTGGGCTGTCGGTCTCGCGTCGAACAAAAATGTACTTTTGTGACTCCACTGACCAGGCGACCCAAAATAGTAAAGTGACCAGCACAAATGCGGCCGTTGAACTAAGCGCTCGCGACTTGCCCATTATGCTTGTGGATACGGATGGTAAACGAGTGTAAGGTCAGTCTTGACAAGACTGTGTTATTGACTAAAGCGAGGGTTATTAATAAACTGAGGTGCCGAGCAACTCTCAAAAGTCCTGGAGGAATGCTTGCATTATATATAAATTTTTTTCTTCGCAGCCCTTGGCTCCCTTATCGTTGCATCCATTTGGAGGCCTTTTTCCCTGGCGAAGATCCTTGCCCGCGCAGTTCGCCATACTACTTAATATGGCTTATGTAAGGCTAGATTCCGCCCAATTCCCATTTTCGCAGGAAGCCGACGATGCTTTTTCTGCCCTTGCAAAACAGCACAAGCGCACAATCACCAAGCAGTATTTGTTAGTAGAAAGTCTTTAGAAAGAGCTTTGAATTCAATAAAAACAAATTGTTTTGTTACTGTGATCTAGTAACTTAGGGCCGTGGAAAGTGTCTGTATGGGCAGAAAGCGTGTTGGAATGGGTTTCTCGGGCCAAGCCAGAAATACAAATCATGGGCTTGTCCGGATCTCAAGAAAAGGCGGGTCCCATGGAAAGACGCAGAAAATACGCGCTTTTTTTTTTTTTTTTTTTTTTTTTTTTTTTTTTTTTTTTTTTTTTTTTTTTTTTTTTTTTTTAGTATTAATACTATTAAATGACTGCCATTAGCTGGCAGCTATGGACTATTGGTTTTATTCCATGTTGCAGCCCAGGATCCACGTAACCTTACGACTAGCATTGAGAGAAAATACGTCCTTGACAATGATGTAGCGTGACTTAAGAAAGTATATTGGAAACTTTACTTTTATAATAGACGTATGTGGTCCATTTGCCAACAATGAACAGGGATTCAGAAAGGTTGAAGAGCGTTTAGTCTTCAAGCAATTGAGTTCGAAGCATTAGTATAGGCGCATGGCTGGATCAATGCTAGATACCAATATTTCAAGCCAAATCTTTACGTAGAATTGCATAGTTTCCTGGCGTTGTCAAGAGTGCTACAGCGTAGCACTAACGCTGAGACACTATCTCTGCCTAAACACCATAATAAAATTGTCCATATCCAGAAGACCCCAAGGCCGGTATGCCTCTCCCCAATTTGCCTAGGACAGCCCGGCCGGGCTTTGTATTCTTCGTTCTACATGCTTTAATTTCACCTTGCTCATGCTTCTGTAGACATGATCGCAGCACAAAGGGAGTTGTGGGTGTTGAAGTGTATTGTGTGAGAAGCGCGCATGAAACTCAAGAGCTCATGTTCAGGAATGTCTTGGAGCCTCATCCCGGCGCATTTCTTGGATCACTAGAGGCCGTGTGACTCTGTGCATGCAACTAGCTCCCACGTTGTTGTAGGGTCAGTCTAAGCAGAGATCTGATGCAAATCCTCATGGGCTGTTTGTTCAGCCTTACGTGCCATATGGCCCCCATCACCTGGCAGGGCTCAAAAAGTCCGGGGAGAAAGGGACGCAGGGCCAGTGTGGTTGGTGCCCCTCGACCCACGGAACCGATTTGCTGAACCCTACGTCTGAACACTTGTCACAAAGCCAAATGCGCGCGTGTCTTGGAACTATAAAGAAGCAGCTTGCCAATGCCCGGACTGTCTTTGATCCCATTTCAGTAGTGCAATTTATCTTGCAATGGGCTCCTTTTTGGGTTTTTATAATTTGCCTCCCAAACTGTCCCAACCTTTATCTTCAACCCGCAAGTTTTCTCGCTCCTCCAAACTCCACCGCTACTTATACCTCCTTTTCTACTTTATATCTTACTCATTGAAACCTGCTTAGCCTGTTACGTATTGCTAGCGCTCTTTTGTCTGTGCTCTTCCAGCCATGTCTCAGTGGAACAGCTCTTTACTTTCCTCGACGTCTAGTCTCTCGGACTACGACATGATTTCCGATTTCTCTACTGATGCGGAAGATCTTTCTGAGGTCGACTCCAATTCCATACTTTCAGCCTCTGACTTTGAGCAGGATACTCCTGATGACACTTCTACTGACTCTGAGGACGCCCAGGACGTGAACTCTCCCATTGGCACCAGCGCTGGTGCTACACTGGGTGGCGATAACTCCCAGCTAGACGAGTCCACTGACTCTGTAACCACGCCCACTTCCTCGGTCATCAGACAAGGGAGAAGCTCTTCGTCCAATACGTCTACTGAGTCCCGAAACGCCCCCACTGGATCTGAGTCTGTTGACACCCCTACCGAAGATGACATCTCTGACTCCATTCTCGCCAACACTCTTTCCTTCTCTTCTTCTTTGGCCGGCAGCAATGCCTCCCTCAGACTTCCCACGGTCATATCCCCAAACCAGGAAAAACCCATTGAAACTCCCAACCCCATATTCGAAACCCGCCCGACAAAGCCTAGCCGTCCTTCCTCGATTTTAGAGTTTTGCAAGCTCTGGAAGTTCTTGGTGCTGGGGCTTGTGTTATTTGCCTACAACTTCAGCCAATTCAATTCCCCTCTCCCTCTTTCCAAAGCTGTCGTTGAGTATTCATATGCCCCTGACTCCTCGCCTTTGGTACTGTCGCTCAGCCTTGATGAAACTATAGTGGACTTAATGACAACAGAAGACCTCTTGCTAATTGTTGGCAGGAAAACTACAGTTACAGGGAAGGTCGAGTATACTTACCATGGAGCAAACCCAGATAGTTCTCGAAGTCAACTTGAGTTCTATGTCCCTTACTACACCAGATGGGGCACTGTCACTGGTCATCTAGCGACAGAATATGGAACTTATGTGCCCGGTTCCAGATTTTTCATTGAATATGGATCAAAAGATGGTGACGTTTTCTATAATGATGATGTTACGGACAGTCTTCGTGTCAAAACCGGCTTTATTGTAAAGCCAAAAACAGACAAGGAAATCAAGTCTTTTGTGCAGGAAAACCGATTGGCACCTTCTATACACAGCCATGTGTACAATCTGTTGTCCCATGTTACAGAGTTCACTGCGGAAGTATGGGAGATCATTGAAAACTTGATTGTATCTGGATATCTCCAAGTGCAACCTTATTTGGAGGCCCTCCTGAAGCATGCTGATCAGGCACGACTTCAAGTCGCCAATAGTGACCTTTACAAACAGGCGCTCAAGAAAACTTTTGAGACTCACAACAGTCTTAAGAATTACCCTTGGCACCGCCAATTTTTGAAGGCAACCGACAAACTCAAGAGCACATTTGAAAAGGAGCACAAGGCGTTTACAAACTCCGAGTCTCGCAAGTGGTTTGAAAAGGCAAGCAATCAGTTTAAGAAATCTTTTGACCAGAAAGTCTTGGCTGCACAAAAGTCTGCCGCGAACCACCAGCGAAGTGCTCTGAGATTCTTTTGAATCTGACAGGGTCCCTTTCTTCGGTTTATTTTCTTATTCGCACCAGTATTCACGACTATTGACTGAACGCATTCACTAATTTTTCCTTGACTTTTTTGCAAAGGTAAGCTTCCAACTTTGATTCATCATTTGCATTTAGAATTTTGCATTGTTTTTTTTTTTATTATATCCTACTTTTACTAACTTGGGCACCTCTAAGACAAGAGGATGCCATTGCATGCACCGTTGAGCCTTGAGAAATGATGTCCACACTGGTACCGAAGATGTGGTTTGTGTGATATAGCAGAAGATTGATGCTTCATGTCAGCTGTTTCTATTGTTTTGATTTTTTTTTTTTTTCGTTTGTGTTATGTTTCTTTTGACGTCAAGTGTTTCTATTTTATTTTGTTTTATTTTTATAGGAGTCTTTATTATATACGGTTGTGAGTAGTTCTGAACAAGCTAGTATTGATCAATCAATGTAGCGGCGGAGCATCATGATGGCGATACCGCGCGCTGTTCCTTGACGTAAGGCGATGCGTTTACAAGGTCTGCCGTTCAACGCCTGACCTCAGAGGAACAACATCCGCTGTCATTGCCGCAGTCGGGCAAGCCTTCCGTCGCCGTTACTAATTGGCACAGGAGCTGATGACACTTTCCAAGGAGACTCGGTGTCGGTCCGCAGCGAGCCAAATCCACGCAGTGCGCGGGTATGACTGTTACAAGGCCCTTCCCAGCCGTAGAAAAGGCGTTCAAATCAATTCAAACCCATCTCCGGAGTCGGACTCGCCAAACTTGCTGGGAAACTGGGCCTGCGATGGCGGGATGTTGCTCATTTTGGTGGGGGTTCCTGTTTTGGGCAACGGCGGAATAAATCCGCCCATGGGGGGCCTAACCCTCGCGAGTCATTGCTCCGGTATTTATATTGGGCCCGGTTAAGCTTATTTTATTTCATCGATCAATCAATCTTCCTTCGAGGAACAAGACGGAATAGACCTCAGTTTAATATAACAGTTGATACAATGTCAGCCAAGTCGTTTGTACGCAATGCCCGCACGGTAATGTGCATTGGCCGCAACTACGTCGACCACATCAAAGAGCTCAACAACCTGGCGCCCTCGCAGCCCTTCTTCTTCCTCAAGCCCACATCGTCCATCGTCCAGCCCCAGGACCCTGGTGCCAAGATCCTGGTCCCCAAGGGCACTAGCGTCCACTACGAGGTCGAGCTTGCTCTTGTGATTGGCAAGACGCTGAAGAACTTTGAGCTCACTAACAATGAGGAGAACGATCTCAAGAGCGTGCTCGAACACGTCTCGGGATATTCCTTGGCCATTGATTTGACCGCAAGAAACGTCCAGAACGAGGCCAAGAAGAAGGGTCTCCCCTGGAGCATTGCCAAGGGCTTTGACACCTTTTTGCCTCTCTCGAACCAGCTCATTTCCAAGAACACTATTACCGACCCTTACAAGGTATTTTTGCAACTCGACGTCAATGGCAAGACCCAGCAGGCCGATTCCACGGACCTGATGATTTTCAGAATCCCCCGCATCATGTCTGCCATCTCTACCGTCATGACGCTACAGCCCGGCGACATTGTGCTCACTGGTACCCCCAAGGGCGTCGGCCCAATTGTGCCCGGCGACAAGGTCAAGGCTACCCTTTCGTACGACGGTGCTGTCGTCCCCGAAGCCACCATTGAGCTCGATGTGGCCGACAAGGACGGTCCTTACGCTTTCAAGGAGACTTAAAGAGACATTTTTAGAGTTATATAGGTATACGAATGGACCCGAGTCTATTTTAGCTATCTAATTTTTTAGTTGTGTGCATATTATTTTTGTCAATTTGCAAACTTTACATGACCAAGCCTTCGCTAGGTGGAATGAACTGTCGCAGCGTAATGTTGCCTGCCCTTAGTACCTCTTCTGAGGCCTTGTCCATCGAGTAAGGCTGCAAGTAGACCACCTCAGTTATGCCAGACTGCACGATTTTGATGGAGCAGGTCAAGCAGGGGCATGTGTTGCAGTAAATGACGCTGCCCTCGCCAATACGGTCACGGCCACTTTCAAGCAAAGCGTTCTCTTCCGCATGCAGACATAAGCAGGTTACCAGCCCGGCACCAGAGTAGTTGGAGTTATCGTTGCACCGCTCACAGCCGCCGTCGTTGCAATTGCGTAGTCCTCTGGGCGTACCGTTGTATCCCGTCGCAATGACACGCTTGTCGCGGACCAGCACACAGCCGACCTGTCGCTTCATGCAATTGCTCCTCAAAGCGGCAAGGTTGGCAAGTCTCATAAAGTAGCTATCCCATGAAGGTCGCAGTCTGACTGGATCGGCCAGGTTGAGATTCGAAAGTTTCAGGAAGAGCAGCTCAGGCGACTGAGTCTTGTTGACGATGGTGAGTCTGGCTCTCGATACCACCGCTGCAACTCCACCGTTATCGCTGTACATGTACTCATCACACATGTTGACAAAGTCCTCCAACGTAGTTTGCGTTGTTGCATTGTTTGGGGCCGCATTTTCCAATGCCTCCCTCTTTGTGAACCGGTTCCATCGCACCGAAAACGGCGCATCGATCGCAATGTGCAAGAAAAAGGGCCGACCGGACAAGGTCTCGAGAATGTTCAAACTATAAACGTCGGTTGTCACGTAGTTGGTCTTCCAGTTACGCGTCACATAGTCTCGGAGCTCGGCAACCGTATCAAACGCCAAGTCCATCTCGCAGCCATCCGAGTCAATGACCTGCTCGCCATCTGGACCGTCCCAAACCGCCATTGGCTCTTCATGGGTATGTCCATTGTAGCTCGGGAAAGTCGTGCTTCGTCGTTGGTTGAAACCGTACGGGCTGGTCTTTTCCGTCGAGAGACTCGACATTTCGTGGATTAGGTGCTTCACGCTGTTGCTGGTACCATCGTCTGTGCCGTTGGCTTCAGGTGCCTCGATGTTGTTTAATGGGGAGCCTGGGATTGCTGTGTTGAGTGAGCCAGACTGCGGGTACTGCGTGGCCGGTGTCGTTTGCCTGATCTCGTCGGTTTCCTGTGGGCTGTGGCGGAGGTAGATCTGTGTGAATCCCTGAAGCTGCAAAAAGCGTGCAACCTCTGACTTGCCGGAGCAGATGTTACCTGTGATTCCAATAAGCATTGCGTAAAAGTGCCTACTGCGCCTGTCTCTATCTTGTGTGCGCTGTTGTGAGGGGAGTGGACGGAAGTGCTTGGGGGCTGAAATAAATCGCAGTAAAGAAGCTAATTATGAAATTGCCTAATTGGGTAGTGTAAGGAGCGCGCACAGTGAGCCGCACCGACGCGAATTCAATACTGTGACAACTCGACGCGCTTTTGACTTGGGCAATGTCGCGACTGCAAATAGAGACAAGTCGCTGGTGATGAACGGCATGGAACGGCAGTTACAAAAGGCTTTCTGCCAGCTGAAAGGCATGACAGCAGGTCAAGTTTGATATTTGTTTTACTTAAAAGGGGAATGCGCGACTCTCCGTATTCTCAACAGGACGCTACTTGTCAATCTCCAGGCACGGATCGAACCTGGTTCGCATGGCACAGGAAGGGAAAAGAACCAAGCAGACATAGCGGTGCAGACTCACTCAAAGACGCGCAGCCTGGCGACATTCAGCCCCCTCGAAGACTATCTCGATACACCTATCATGCCCTTGCTAATCCACTGTCAAAGCTGAAAGGGTACATGCGATATGGTGTCACAAAACCACTTGAAAACAAAGACTTTGGAACCATGGCGGACGCTGAACAAGTAAAAGCCAAAGAGTCTACAGAGTATTTTGTGGCATTCGAGTCTGGCAAGAGACTTGCCAAGAAAACACTACGGAAAATGATGATACCACGGCAATGTCCTTATTGCACTCGACACACTAGCGACATTGTTGGAATTGTATCTGAGCACCCTGTTGAAGTGGAAGAGTCAATGCAGCCCTGGAAAATCACCGCTTACAGCACTCTTCCTTTGAAGGCCATGTCCAGATGGTGGGGCTGGATCAATGACATCGAACTGCCCATTTGGATGCGCTCATCCAGCTATACCCTATACTCTTACATGTTTGGGGTCAACTTGGACGAGATTGAGCAAAAGGATTTGAGTACTTACAAAAACCTGGGTGAGTTTTTCTACCGCAGACTGGAGAGCGGGGCCAGACCGGTTGACGAAACTGTGCCCCTTGTTTCTCCATCAGATGGGACAGTGATCAAGCTGGGGGCGATCACAAGTGGGCGGATCGAGCAGGTAAAAGGAGTCAGTTACTCGGTGGAAGCACTGCTCGGGCGTCCCAAACCAGAAGAGGAACCGGAAACCGCAAATACTGACTGGGAAGTGACAGCACGAGATGAAGAGTTTGCAATCATGAACGGTATATCATACACTGTCGACGACATGATTGGCAATGACGTTGCTAAGGATTACGAAAAGGTCAGAGACGACATTGATCTGGACAATGGTGCAGAGTCCCCAAAGCACCATTGGCACAACTTCTTGTCAAAACCTGCGGCGCCTTCCGGCCACTACGGCTCAGTACCTCATGACCGCGCTCTATTCTATGCCGTGATTTACCTTTCCCCCGGCGACTACCACCACTTCCACTCGCCAGCCAACTGGGTCGCCGAGTTGCGCCGCCATTTCGTTGGTGAGTTGTATTCCGTCGCGCCTTATTTCCAAACACGATTCAACAACCTGTTTGTGCTCAATGAGCGTGTTGCTTTGTTAGGGAGATGGAAGTATGGGTTTTTCAGCATGACGCCTGTGGGCGCGACAAATGTGGGCAGCATCCAACTCAACTTTGATCCCATGGTGGTCACAAACTCCGTCTACAAACTATTCCCCGAAACTGGCAACCATCAGCATGGCTCAACTACTGCTGGCAACGACAACAGCAGCAATGCTGGCGCTGGTACTGGCAGCAGGTTTGGGTTCCACCGGCTTGGCCGCCGACGTCATCATCACCGCCACGAGCGCGCTGCGAAAAGAACTTGCTACGAGGCGGCCTACACCCACTATAGGTTGCGCCGCTCGCGCCAAAACACCACTGGCCACGCGCTCCAAAAGGGCGAGGAAATGGGCGGTTTTAAGCTAGGGAGCACGGTGGTGCTGGTGTTTGAGGCGCCCACGCCCTTCAAGTTCTTGGTTGAGCAGGCGCAGCAGGTCAAGGTCGGCCAGGGTCTCGGAAAGTGCTAGGCTAGAGGGCTGTTGGCTAGTTGTTTCCATGGCAGCTTCCGTGTGATTTTTTGAGTTGGTCTGAATATGCTTATGGCTTTCCAGGTTACCTTGTATTTATTTAATTATACTACAAATGCTCTTAGTAGACTTTGAAAAAAAAATAGTTCGTTCTGCGTCCTATAAATTAAGTAATACTTGATCTGTCTTCATTTTCACAGTACCCCGAAGGAAAGTGCCAGCATCACTCTCAAGTTTTGAACGGAATTGTAACAGGTCGGGAAGTTTCCTTGGTACATACTTGATTACGTCGTAGCGAAAGAAAAAAAAAGTTTAGTGAGATGAACTTGTAGTGCTTTATAGTTATCAGTTGCTTATCGGTCCAGGACTGACTAGAGCTCCTTTATTTAAATAGGTACGAGTTTGGAAAAAAAATAAAAAAAAACAGAGCAATCATGACAAGAAAATGTATGCTATTGAATAAATAAGTTATAATACATAGTGTTTCGATACTAATTGTACTGTACAGAATTATTATGGATAAATATGAAATACCCCAAGGTAGGTCATGACCATGATGGGCAGTAGAAAGAGAAACGGAAAAGAATAAATAAATAAATAAGTGGGAAAGCAAGAAGTGGAGAAGAATCAAAAGGTAAGCAAGGAATGAAAATTAGTGAATGGGTGGTCTACCTTCAGTAGTACACACAAGATCAAGCGTACATGGCACTTGCAATTGCTGGACCGAAAAGAGTACCGTCGAGCATTCCCTCTAGCACAAGCTTGGGCTGGCCGCCTTGCATGCAGCGAGAACCTAGACGTTGCAAGGTATCCTGGCACTTTTCCTTGAAACCTGGGTACTTTTCAATGACTGTACCGGAATATGCGATTGTAACAGTTTGAGAAGACTCTCTTGGCAAATCGTCATTGCCCATGTTTTGCACCAACGCCACCAAACTTGCGGCGATCCAGTTGGCGCTACGGGTGGAAATAGCTCTCAAGACTCCAGCAACCTTGTCGAAATCAGTGTCGGACAATGTGACTTTGGTGCCCTGCTCAAAGACCCGCTTTGCCTTTTTCACTTGCTGGTCAAGATAGTAGAGGCCTTCAACTTGAGCCATTAGTGGCGTTTCAAAAGCATAAGGCGTTGAGAGAATTTGCGAGGAATTGTGGGAGATGGGATGAAGGACAATGCACCCGGCAGAATGGAGGTTCAAAATAACCAGTCTTGCTACCTCACCCATGTATCTGCCAGACACCATTGTTTCAAATGGCTGAAACCCCGGTCGCTCAACTCGCTTATCAAGGTATTGGTCCCATTCGGTTTGAGGAAGTATGCCGTCGCCGCCCATGAGGCTCACCTCGGTGTTGATGAGCTTGCTGTTGCCATCGCGGCTCACAAGAGCTGATGAGTTAAAACCTGTTCCAACAATCACTGCGGCCCTAGTGCTAGGGTTCATGTAAGCGTGAGAGAGCAAGCTGGCAACAGTGTCGTTGACGACAGCTGTCAGTGTAATGTCA
The DNA here is from genome assembly GCA_030566025.1 of Geotrichum cucujoidarum. Taxonomy (NCBI): domain Eukaryota; kingdom Fungi; phylum Ascomycota; class Dipodascomycetes; order Dipodascales; family Dipodascaceae; genus Geotrichum; species Geotrichum cucujoidarum. The sequence continues at coordinate 155,259 of JAJMHN010000014.1, read as the reverse complement.
AGCCCCAAATCGGTAAACGATTGTTCGAAAGCCGTGCGCAGGTCCCAACCAGCAATCTCATCTGCGACATGGTACCCCTTGCCCATCGTTAGAATGGTGCCCCTTGAAACGCACTCGAGTTGCGCAAAGGGGAAAGACCAGGAAAGGCCCATGCAAGTATGCTCGTTGGATACATTGAGCCTTTCCAGCAAAGCTTTGATGTGACATGCAATCCAGCCGAAAAACTCGCTGCCTTGCAGCGATTTTGTTGCTTGGTTGATGGGAAATGTTTCACTTCCCACGACTTGGGGATGGATTCCAGAAGCCCTCCCAAAAAGTTCAATTAGGGCAATTCGAAGAGTCGACCCTCCAACGTCAACAGAAAGAAACTTTCCCTTTTCCTTACCCGAGGGCAGTGTCTCAATCAATGAGGGCAGCATGGTGGCAGAGTTGGAATCCAACATGGACGCTTTCATTGAGTGAGAGAGGCCGTCAACAATGGGGAACAGCGAGTCCAGGTTGGCTTGGCTGGTCAGGGTTTCAACATTGGTTTTTAATAAATACCCGCGTGGGAAGTTGGAGTGCTTGGACTTGTTGGTGATGCGAATGCTGGATTTACGCGTCGGCTCACCAGTGAGAAGAGATTTGATATTGGATAAAAAGGAAGACGATTTGGAGTGGTGGAATTGTTTTTGTTGCTGGTTGTGCTGGTCAGTAGAGGCGAGGGAAATGACAGAGGGCGAGAAGCAGGTCGAGTCGGAGGACAGGGTCGGCGAGGACACTCGGTCGCTCCTTGCCGTGGACCCAGAGTCCAGAGAAGGAGTGATGGACTCGGTGTCGGGCCGCGGAGGTTCGTACAGGTCGAGCATTACGGCGTACGAACGTATAAATAAATAAAAGGAGTAGGGTGGGATGGAAAGGAGTGTAGTCGGCAGAGTGACTGTGTATTATATCTAAAGATGCGTAGCTTGTGGAAATTAGACAGACATGGACGGGGATGATGGCGAAATAGTCAAGAGAAGAAGGAACTCGAGGAAATAAAAAGGAAGAGATTTAAAATACGAAATAAAATGAAGTAAGAAAAAAAAAAACACGACATGAAAAATGTAAGCCTTTTTGGAGGGAGGTGGCATGGCCCGTTGCTGGGATTACAATCGGGTTCCGCCCGCTTGGGCTTTTTGGCGATGCTACGATGCTACGATGCTACGATGCTACGATGCTACGATACTACATGGAATACCACGACATGTACCACACGGCCACACCGGCGCACAGACACCGGCCAAGGTTCAGGAAGAAACACCGGAGCCGGTCTCGGGTCTCACAGCAGCAGCAGCAGCGTCAGCAGCGGCACTGCATGGCTTGTTTCAAGAGCTCCTGAGCCCAGAACCCGCGCTGAACCACAGCGCTCCAACTGGGCTGGCTTTTCCCTTCACACAGAAACGGCTCGCCTTGTCTCGGACCCCGTTGATTACATACACACGCAATGTGCTCTTAGGTAAGCCCCGGTGTAACCTCAGGAAAAAGCAATTATGGAAAAAAGGGAAAAAAAGCGGCTGCATTGGATCTGATGACCCTGTGCTTAGGTCAGCATTAACTAATATATATTTCATGGATTACATAACACGCACTTGGACCAACCTCCTGCTTGCTCGTTGAACAAAAGCCAGCCAGGCGAGCGTTCCTTGCCGGCTTCAAAGCTGCCTGCGTTGTGTCTGCTTGTTTATTGTCTCTGCTGTCTCTGTTGTTGTTATTGATTGTTGATCACAGGTTCGCGGCCTTTGTTCCTGCTCGTGGCACAATGAAAACAAGCCCAAAACCAATCTCATCTATGACGTCTTTGGCCCCCGGTGTTTGTGGGCGCAGTTCAGATCCAGGGCAAGGGCGGGCTGGTGCCCGCGCACGCACACGACAGGAAACTCTATTCAGCAAAGACCAGCGAGATTTGCTCGCCTTTTTAGTCAACGAGTTTTTCAGGGTCCTCCTGTAGCGCAAATAATATTCCGCTAGTTCAGGAACCTGATGATGATGATTTATGGTCGGAAAATAAATTAAATAAATTAAACTAGCTAACTACTCGAGAGCTAAATAAATAAGGTGAGAAAATAAATATTACAAATAAATATCAACGGGTGATATGATCAAGCAAGACCGGAGCCGCCGCGACAGGATGTGCGTTTCACAGGGACTCCATTTTGAAGGCAGTGTTGATGCTAGTGCCGCCACTAGTACTGCCGCTGCTGGCGCTGCTAGAGGTCATCTCCATGCTCGTGGCACTGCCACTCGTCATGCCGCTAGCTAGTGAAACGCTCATGCGGTTGATACCCCCACTTCCAAAGTAGTTTTCTGTGGCAAGAAAACATCGCAGCTCCTCAAACCCAATTTGTTTCAAGGACTCCACGTCTCGGTCCTTGATTCCACTAACGGCACACTGCTCAATCTCTTGTTGCTGCAAGAGAAGGGCGCCGTACTGGACAAGACCCTGCTTGACCTGCGGCCCTTGGTCTGCGGCCACGACTAATCCACACATGCCACCCACTCGGGCGTCAACAAATTCCAGTATCCACGGCATGTACCCCTTGACTGTGCTTTCTCGCGTAAACACCACAAGGCTTCCTACAATCCGCCCACTGAACGGCTCAACGGCTACAACAACAGTCGCAGACTGCAGAGCCTCCCTGTAAACGGCTCGAACAGGGTCGTCTGCACCGAGCGATGCCATCAGCAATGGCACTGTTTCAAGAGAACAAACTTGCAAGACAATGTCCTTGCTTGCTGATATCACTCGCTGAGAAGGAGACCAGACCAGCAATCTGGGAAGCACAAGCGTGTGAATGTATATCGCTTTCGCTTTGGTGCCTGGAACAGGTATGTCCCACCCAGCAGATCTGAACCATGCCACCAAGTCGACATTGGCGTCGTTTCGATAGTCTGCCGCCAGCGGGATGCCTTCAAACACAGAAGGGACCACAGAACCAAGCCTTAGCTGTTTACACCCAGCAACTTGCCTAAGGTGCTTGATGGCTCTCTCATGTAAGCTGCGGCCAATACTCATGCCTCGTCGTGAGGGAGACACAAGCAATGCCATGACTGATCCTATGGCACCTTCAATCCAGGTAGCGCAAAACCCATACAACACTCCTGTGCTGCTGTTGCGCACAATGAAATGCGTCTGGTCTTTACCAATGTGGCCATTGTTGTCAAAGATTTGAGCAAAGACGTCAAATTGCATGCCAAAGCGGCGGTAAGGAAAACAACCTTCCCAGAGTGACTTGAGCTGGCGAGCGTCTCGGTGAAAATTCCATTTCTCGACCAACCATCGTTGACGACTGTGATCACCTCCTCCGCCAGCCTGGTATAAGCCGCTTCCAGGAAATCTGCCGACCGCTGGTAGCCGGCCAAACAATACTTTGGCGACAACTTCCATACTTTCTGGGGTAAATTCGTAGCTGCACACATATGTTCCTACCTCGCGATCCAGCGCCAAATCGTATGGGCTTGCTGCAGCAACTGCAATCATGGGTTTTTGGTGCTGGTTACATAGCCGGCCAACTCGTTTGGTGAACTCTGTCTGATAAATGTTGCGTGCGGCGTCGGTTGTGACAATAATGACTGCAGCGGCCCGTTCGAGCAGCGCGCTGCGATAACCGGCAGATGAGTAGGTACTGTGCATTACTTTGGATGTATGCAATCGAGCCAGTGACCTACCAAAAGATTTGAAAACCTCTTCAGCTGGTGTATTTGGGTTGGTGGCTGCTACCAAAGGCGTCAAAAGAAGTATGTCAGAATCTACCTCAACACTGCGAGACAGTGGAATATAGTGAGAGTTGTCTCGAAGGACAGTAATGCTGCGCTGGTAGGCGCTCGCGGCCAGATTTTCATGTGATGTTTTTACCTCTTTCAACCGCTCTAGTGAGGCTGGGTGTAACGCCATTCCCCAACTCAAATATTTCTGTTTCAAAGCAAGTATGCGATCACGAGCGGCATAGACCGCACTTTCGTCAAGAATGTTGTCTCGTACTGCACGGAAGATGCCAGAGACAGCTTCGAGCTGAAGTTTGTAGCTCGTACAGACAATGATAACGTCACATCCAGCGCTGGCTGCCATGACCGCTCCTTGTCTTACCCCGACATTTTCATATAAGGTTTTCATTTCAAGACACTCGCTTACCGTAACACCGTTATAGTTGAGCTTTTCTCTGAGCAGGCCTTGTACAACTTCCTGACTTAGACAAGCATGCATTTCGTTCATTGTGACCTTGGGAAGCGCACATCCACCCACCATGACTGCATCAACATTGTTGTTTATGATTTTTCTGAACGGCACCAGCGCCGCAGTTTCCAGTTGCTCAACCGAGTCTGGCACAATTGGAAGCCCAAGGGTGCTATCCACTGTAGCGTTGCCATATCCTGGAAAATGTTTTCCACAGGACACTATGTTGGCCTTTTTGAAGCCCTCCAAGAAAGCCACGGCAAAATCTGTAACTTCTTGAGGGTCATCTCCCATGGTTCGTACTCCCAACAGACGATTTGTGGAGCTAGTCAAGACATCAACAACAGGCCCAAGAACCCAGTTGACTCCCAGCATTTTCAGTTCCTTTCCCATTGCCTCGGCCACCTGAGTTGCCAACTCTTTTGACTTTGTTGCAACAATTGCCATATTTCCGGGAAACTGGCTGATATACGTCGAGTCGATGAGATTGTTGAGCATGCCATTTTCCTGATCTATGGCAATTAGCAATGGATGCTGATGTCCAGAGTCGTGAGCAATTTTTTGCAGCGTGTAAATCAATTCACGAGTTGTTTTGGCGTCTAAAAGTGTTAGCGGAGTCAATCCAAATATTTGTACAAAAATTCTCACCTTTCATGTTTTTTGAAGTTAGGATTAGACTTCCTACTCGATATTTTGCAATGAGTTCTCTCACTTGGTCGGTCACTTCATGGCCATCAAATCCTACCATGAGCATTTGACCAGCAGCCTCTAGTAGTTCGGGGTTATGCGTAGCAAGATCGGCAATCCCAAGCGTTGCAGAGATAGCGTCTGGAGTTTGGCTGGTCTCTCTCCAGTGTTGGTCTACTGGATTGGGGTGCGACGATTGCGGCCGATCTACTGATGCCGCAAAGTTGGGAGTTGAGAGGTGAGCCAAGGGTAAATCGCCTAGAGAGGCCCGGTGGGCTTGCGAGTGTGTGTTGCAGCATGTCGGTAATGGCGGTGGAGGTGTCTGGTGACGTACTTGGCGGCGGTTTGTGGTTACGGGGATGGCCCTACTAGAGTCCGATTGTGAGGTTTTGGACTGCGTTGAGCGTGCATATTGGGCTGATTTGTGTCGTTTTGCAGAAACATTACTGTGATCATGTTGCTCCTGAGGCATTTCGGTTTCAAGCTCGTTAATTACTGGTTGTCCCCGGGCATTTCGCTTTGGAAGGGATATATGGCTGGTGGCGACTTTGCGAGCGAGGGATGGATTCCAAGGAGCAGAATCTTGTGTATAGGTGTTCTGCTGGTGATGCGCAAGCGGTAAACTTCCCGAAGGCTCTACTGTAAGCCCTTGGGGCTGTGACGATGAAATCAAAGTAGAGTCTTGAGATATACTTGTGCTCATCGAAGAGCTCATTGAGGTGTTGGTGTTTGCGAGGACAGGGGCTTCTTTGTCGTCACAGAGGTCGAAATTGAGGAGCTCGTGGTCGCCGAGCCCGGCACCCAGATCGTATATATGAGCACTGTCGGCGGGTCCTTGCGGTTTCGATGTTTCTAATTGTAATGCAGTAAGGTCGTTGCCTGAAGTTGACCGCGGGATGGCAGATTTAGTGGTTGTTGTTGTGTCGGGCTCAAGCGAGTCCGTTGTGTATTTCCCAAGAGGTTGGGGATGATTAGAGCCAGAATACATGATGGCAAACGAGCGACGGGGTCCTTTGAACAAACGGACTATAGAAGAAACATGCTGGTAACAAACAAGACGGGCGTGAAGATGGCTGGTATGATCGGGTTGTACAGATGGAAAAGAGGAGCGCGAGAAGAAAGACGGAGGAGAGCTGAAATATAAAAACAGCTTGTCTTGGTCTGGGCCGGAGCTGTGCAGGAGTTTCTTTTCTTTTTCCGCACGCGTAGAACAGGTCTCGCAGCACCGCAATCGGCCCCAGCGCTGCAAAAGCCCTGCGAAACTCGGCTGCGCTCTGAGAAAAAGCACGGACGGGCCGAGTCGAGCGAGTCGAGCAATTCGGGCGCGCTGGAATCCCGGCGGGTTGGGCGGAATCCAGCAAGGCTTGCGCTTGCGACAATCGTGCTTGGGCGGCATTGCGTGACTCGCGTTCGACCAAAGCCAACGACGGACCGCACCAGCACCAAACCCAGCGCTCTGTTGCCGGCTCTTTTAAAGTCGCGTATGAAGGCGATGCCTGTCAAGACCCTTTGTGAGGAGCAGTTTACCTTGGTGTTGAAGTGCTTGACACACTGGCCCCTGTAAAATACTTCGCCGTGACTCTTCTCGCTTTTGTCCTTGGCCGCGATGCCATCTACACAACACGCTCCAGCTACTACACCAGCAGACCCACTCGCCACTGCTCGCAGCACCTCGGCCTGGCCTGCCCGGGACTCGCTTCTCGTGCGCGGCCATTCCGGCGGTCTCGAGCCAGCTCCATCCAAGCCCTGCAGGACGCGCTGTCAGGCATTACCTAAGCATGCATAGAACACTCAGGGGAAAAAATAAGGGTTCGGCCCGTTTTGGCACATCTTTTTGAATGGGGAAATAAAATGCGACACGGGCCATAACAATGAGAACAAGAAGAAACGCTTGACATCTCCACAAAGAACGCGCAGCCACCCTCTGCAACGCCGTCTTGTTTATCGATTCAGGCTAGGTGTGTATTGAGAGAGGAGCACAAAGGTAAAAATGCGGCTATTTCGCTCTCCTAGTTCCTTCTTTGGCGCTCGGACCAAGTGCGTTTTATTAGTTTTAGAGGCCAGCTACATGGGTTTCCAAGAAGTTAACTTTTCCATAGAAACAAACCAGGTAAAGAGACAAAAGACTTGGAAGCGTTTCTCTAGCAACTTGTTTATTTACTATACCGGACCATGATTGTATTAAGCGGAGCCAAGCATTTGTCGTCACGATTGCTGCGGACGCGCCCAGTGGGGACCTAACGCATGGAAGCCCATTCAATACAGGACAACTGTGGATACGCTTTGTCTGTTTGCATAATTTGCATGACCGAGCGACTTCTCCAATGGTATGACTCTCGATACTAAACTAGTGATCAATTGTATTCCAAGTCGCGTTTGCAATGATACGCTTGTTGGTGCCGAACAACCTGCAACTCTCACAAGTCCTAGAAATGGAATTTGCATAGAACTTTAGGCGTTTTTATTCTTGTAATTAAAATTCACGCGCAGAGCTCACAAAACTCATAGCGGCGCTTTGATATCTATTCATGGACTTTTTTAATACTTGCGCGTATATTCTGATAGGCACAGCAACCAATAATGCATGTAAGCTCTTCCGGCATTTGCAGAGTCGAGACAACCAGCCTTCGTTTACTATATAACTGTTTCAATTAATTTGTAATCCAATACGTTTCAATCTCTTTCAAAACAGCTTGAGCTTGTGTCTTGCGTTCAGACTCCATAGTTAAACGCTGTTGTACTTGTGCAGTTTTGGTTTCCAGTTGGTTTAAAACTGACGCACAAGTTATTGAATGTGCATCATTGTGCGCCCCAACAAGATATTTTCAGCACCACACTGCAACTGATTTTAAAACTGCAGAATAGCAAAATAATCGCTTCAGTTTTTCAGATGGTATTTGCAAAAATTGTCTCTGTTTGGCAAAATAGCCGGGAAAAAATAAATCTACCCACAATGACGGGTTGCATTCATGTTGGCGAGTGCAATCCATAGCTCTGGTGTTAAACCGCGTCAACAGTAAACACCAATTTTACTAGTTAGCATTTACTTTACCTTGTTGTTGGTTATAGCTCTTAGTCAAGCTCATTACGAAGTTTCCACAATTTTTTCAGTCTTGTGGGCCTTCAAGTTAACATTATTTAACTTTGGAGCTTACCCCTGAAATTTATTCAACGGCAATTGGCGACAAGATTCCGGGATTTCAAAAAAAACTTCAAGTCCGCTAGTCAGCAGTAATTTAGCAAAACCACTCTTCTTGAAAGTTAATTGAATGATGCATTAAGATTGTAGTGGCATTTGTAAAATTAAGCAGAGTTCTCAAGCCCCAGAAAGTCATCCAATCAACTGAAAGCTTTATTTGCATCCACCGGGCTTCGTACACACAACAAGGTCGTTTTCACACCAAGTCACAAAATGCTACATTAGTAAAAACATCTATGATAATAACTAGTCTAGCTTGTTGCAATGTAACTCTGCTTTCGTGTAAGAAAAAGCCATCCGCTTCTCACTCAACTAAGTAAACGCTCGGATCTGAGATTTTGTGTGGTTGGCATTGCAGATTACGCGGATACCTGCCTCGCCAACTCCATGCAAATGCATGAGTGTATCCAGGGAAACAATAACCCACCATTTAAAATATTTTTGAAAAACTGCACGAAGCAAAATGATTGATGCTTTTAGGAGGTTAAAAGTTGCAGGAGGGAGTCTGGTTAGTGAATAAGGAACGTTACGTCGCTACGGCACTACACTTGTAGTTAGCTCCAAAGTGTACCTATTTTAAAGACAGATTTTGAATTAATCAGTATTTAGGTACTATTTGAACAGCTAAATATAATTGATGGACATGGACTGTCTTTCCAAAGCGGTTATTCGAACGCTTTGAGAAAAGATGTGAATTGTTTTTTTGTTTTTTTTTACGCATGGATGGCTACTGTCATTTCATTTAATCTCAAGATTAGTTCTTAGTTCTTAATATTGAATTTTAAATAAATACTACCCTACGCTATTGATTATTATAATGTAGTGAGAGAAAAGAATTATTCTCAATTTATTTGCTCAATGTACGGTGTGTACCAACTGCAATCCTTGACACGTTAATGAAGGGGTGCGAACAATTATGAATACATTTGAAATCTTTACAAGCACTTATCAAAGTATTGCATGTATTTTCAACTGTCAAAGACTACTATGTGGCCTGGAAAGAAAAAAAATGAGACCATGGGGTTTGTAATACCTTGATAAGATTGTAAATTAGCTACCACAGTACGGTCTATAAAATATTGCAACTATAAAGATAACCCAGGTCCAGACTCCAAACGCAAAACTAAACTGACCATTTTTTACCATTTTTCATGATGAGAACATAGAAGTATGTGCCATTACTACGAGCATTGCTTGCGCGCGTGACCGACACGACTACTCGATGCTTACAATCGATAGTCAAACTTACATTCTCTGCTTTAAAGACATGGTACGCGCTCTGTAATTTGTATACCTGGCCTGTGATCAAAATTCATCAAATACTCCAAATGATAAATGTCCCGTATTCACAGTTGCAATAGCGCTCCAGCTCCAAGCTAGCAGCATGAACTGATTTTGGTTCTTATAAGCGCAACTGCGAGTTGATTCCGTATTGGAGAACTTTTCACAGCTGTGTTATATCCACGGTAACTGAAGAGTCAAGTTTAACTAATCCAAATTCAAACTGAATCGCTACTGATAATTATCAGGCTACCTTATTCGACTTTTCGTCACTTTCTTCAAAACAACGGGCAAGGCAATGCCAGTCACAAATCTGACTCAAAAGGGCAAGTTTTTGTTTGACAGGAAAAGAGTTTAAAGTTGGCAATTCCCAGTAAAAAAAATTAGGTAGATGAAAAATCTGGCAGTTGCGTTGCCCGTCAACTTGCAATTAGAGCGCGTTAATAAAGTTTGGACATCGAAGGGAAAAAAAAAAAAAAAGTTTACAAAATCACAGTTTTCTTTAGCGACGATCAAGGACCAGAGAAGCTTTTCGAATCTAGACGATCAGCCAAAAGTCAAACGAAAACGCAACCGCAAACGATTCGATTAAAGAAAACAAGCGGTGTAAGTAGAAGAGGGAATAGTAAGCTTGCTTAGGGCCACATGAAAAGACCCTTTTTTAGGAAAGCTTTTGCAAGAAATGGTGTTTTTAAGCTTTCTTTGCAAAAGCTTTGATACGCTTGTCCAACCGTATTAACCAAAGTAATCTCAATACGTCTTTTATTTGATTTGCTTTGCAAGTTGGGCATCAGCTGAAAAATTAGTTGTGGTCGGGGGACGCCGTTTGGGCTTTGGTTGCTGTCAACACGCACAAGGAGTGAACTCTAACTCCAATATATGCAAGTACAGCCAGATGTTACTGGTAAACAAAGGCAAACGCGTCAAACTGGTAGGGACTTTATGGATACAGGCCTAGAGAGCGAAGGCATTGACTGGTATAGGAGTCGAGTGTTAGGAGGCTATAGAGTACAAGTGTCCCATGGAAAAGGACGTTTCACAATTCCTTAACCGACGATCTTGGATTCACAAGCTTCCCGAATGCCTTGAACATTTCAAGGCGTACGACATCTCGGCAAGAGCTGCAGGGCCAAAGCTTGCCGGGAAAGGGCGTCTTCAGGCTCATGAACTAGTTTTAATTTCCACAACCAAAGTTGAAAATTGGCTATTTGGCATAAGTCATTTGGACCTTTAGCAAAGTGGCGTTACCAACAACGCCAACAATCTTGACCGAACTTTTGCAGAGTTTTGACCAGTACATACCCGGAAGGCGCCGTTGGCTCAATTACAAGTAACTTACAACAAGGACGATACATACAGCGTAGACAGGTAGTCTAAAGGGTGAGGGAAGGTGGCTGGTAGGTTTCTGTTGTGAAAAAAAGAGACTTTTAAAGGATTGCAGAAGGTTTTTTTCTTCTTCGATCTTGGTCGGCGGCTTAGGTATTTCATGTGCCCATCGTGTATTGATCAATCTCACCCTTTGAAATCTAGGAACCTCCGTCGCTGCGTTTTTCTTTGTCATGAACATCATGATTTAGCAAATTTTCGCGATATAGTTTGAAAGCAAAGTTTTTGATTATAGGGCCAAGTTACAGGGTCGCCGGCTGGTCACTCATCTCAGCAAAGTTGGGCAAGAAAGAGTGGACGACGAGCTCAGGGCGAGAGCCTTGACGCACTTGGCCCACGCCAAAAGCGCAGCGCAATACGCTCAATTATAGCCTTTTGCTCCTCAGCAATGATGTACTGACCAAGAGCACTTTCATTAGCTCACGGAGCGACCAAGACTTTATTTAGCTAACGCGGAAATAGGCTCCATCCCTTGCATGGAGTGGTAAGTTCAAAGTTCAAACGTTGCTTCAACGCAGGTAACTTGTTTGCTGGCCAAAAAAGCCATGATTGAGATCGGTCTTGTTCTCTAGGTTGCGGTACACTACGTATGGTTGGTAGAGTTTTTGTTCTAGACCCTGCGGAGGGCCTTGTCGCGCGTGTCCTAGACAGTCAACGCTTGAGTGTTACTCTTTGAACCAAAAGGAAATAAGTCAAGCAGGTTCAAGAGTTTGTGTGGACGACATGTGAGACAAGGTTTCAAAGCAGCCTGCTGTTGCTAAGTATACTGGCGTAACTGGAGTTTGCTAAGGTAAAATGGCCCAATGGTAACGACTTGTTATTGCAATGCAGTTACAGGTGAGCTTTGTAGGCAGTCTTCATTGGTGCTCGTGGTCTGTTCCTGCTTTTCCTTTGGCTAAGACAGCTGGGCTACAATAGTTTAAAAGGTTACAACATGTCTCACAGTAACCAGGTGAGCGTTGCATGTACTGTCTCACCCTAGGACCAAAGAACGGATACTATTGGATAGCGCCCTCTGGAGCCTAGACTGGCTGCTTTGCGTTATAAAGAGTGCTGTAGTTGTTTGTTGCGGCCGTCAAACCGCTCAAGTAAACAAACAAGAGCTGGGGCGCGCTGTTTCCGTATTCCATGCCAGAAACAATTCAATTGATTGATTTTTAGTTCTTGTTTGAAGTTCTTTGAATCGCAGACAACAAGGCGAAAACAATCGCGGATCCAGTCTTGCCCGATGGATGGATCAACAATGGGGCCGCGATTGATTTTGTTTCGGGTTCTTGTCCCACCAGCGACGACCTGGCAAGCAAAACAATGGAGCATATTTGGTTTCCTGTTTTCAGCCCGGCGATACTGGACGTCCTCGACAAGATGGAGTCATGGAGACTGATATCACCAGTGATTGATATCACAACCGCGTAGGACGGTAGACAGTGTGCTTGGTGCGCACTGGAAGTGCACGGCTGCATGGAGGGAGCAAGTACTTAACGGCCGGCGCTGTAAAAAGGGCCACCCGGGTCGCCGACCGCGCCAGAGCGCTTGTTTGCCCGCATTGCGACCGGCCTGGAAATGACGGCGGTGTTCAAGACTCGAGTCGAGAGGGAGCTGGTTCTGCTGGATCACAGCCCCAACGCGAGACCTAAACATTTGGGTCTTGGACTTGGACGCGCCAACTGGATTTCACAGACTTTACAGACTTTCAAGGGACTTTGAAGGGTTCTAATTCAATTTCAGAGGGTTTCGAGTCGATTTCAGAGGATTCCAAGGGATTTCAAGTCGATTTCAGAATATTTCAAAGCCATTTCAAAGGCTTTTCAAAGACTTTTCAAAGACTTTTCACGGGCTTTTCACGCTGGACTGGCCGCAAGAGCAGGAAAAAGCAAAGAAAGAGATCAGCGCGCCGGTACCACTGCCATGCACTAAGCCAGTTTGAAAGTATTCATTACATAAGCAACACACATGACATTAATAACAAAAACGCACTTGCTGACTGTACACAGGCGTCGTTGCTTTTTGCCAAAAAATAAAGCAGGATCGCCCGCAGCTCACATGCAGAGCGTAATGCAGAGCGTAATGCAGCGTATGCAGCGCGCACCTGTGGACGTCCCAATGTAGCAGTGGTTTGTCGTTGCTTTTTGCGCATTCCTGGCCACGGCAAAGTCTTCTTTATTCGCCTTTTTCGCTGGTTTTCGCTTCTTCAAACGCTGCCTCGACCAGATCACCAAAGCCATCACCACCGATTCACCACCGATTCGCCTAGACAAAGCCCTTAAATACCCGCGCCCGCCCGCCGGCTCGAAAGAAGAAGAAAAATGCCTACTTCCACTCCTCCTACGTCCTCCCTCACCGTCCGCAGCCCGCACAACAACAGCTACACGACGCTCCCGCAACTGCCCCAGCTGCCAACGCCAGCATCGACTCTTTCAAGAACAGCGTCCTCAGCGTCCTCAGCGTCCTCAGCGTCCACAGCATCCACGCGGCGCAAGACGTCCTACGCCACCAGCTACGCCCTCAGCAGACCCGTCAGCGAAATCGACGACGACGACGACGACACTGACACCAACCCTGCCAACAACCTCCAACTCGTCCACCTTCCAAAGCCCAAGCGACAAAAGTCCAAGCTCCTGCACACGCTCACGTCGCTCTACAGACCCACCACGCCGCAGCCAGACTACCAGAAAGCAGTCCATCTCTTTCGCAACCTGCAAATGCCCGACGAAGCAAACCCCCGCCCATTGTCCATCACACAAGGCCCCGGCCCCGGCCCCGGCCCCTCGACGCCAACGCCGCCCAGGCAGCCCAGACGGCTGCTCGGGTCCGCGTCTTTTTCAAACCTCGCTGCCCAGGCATCCAACATCCCCAAGCGCAAAAAGGTCAGTGATCTCTTTGCCCGGCTGTCCTCCTCGACGGCCTCGTCCAGAGCAAAGGATCACAAGGAAACTGAAAAACAGGCCACGGTCACGGCCACGGCCACCACAACGCTGAAACCGCGCTTTTCGCTGCGCAAAATGCGCTCCACCACGTCGCTGCCAGTGCCGGCCGCCAGGCTCAGAGCAGTGTCCTCGCCCAAACCGACCCCGTCGTCGCCCACACTGCAGGAAACCGCACCGTCCACCCCGTCTGCTCCTGCTCCTACTCCCCGGCCAAGCAAAGATGCGCATGCCTCCAAACAAGCATCTGCGACCGCCGCACCCGCACCTGAGACAACACCCTCGACATGCCGATCGCCCTCAAACCCTACTACCCCGAGAACGCCATCGCGTACTGGCAACAACAGGAATTCTGGCGGTTCCAAAGACAGAGTTACTTCGCTGCCGCTTGTTTCTGCCCAGAGCTTCAAACTCTTGCGAGCGGCCACCGCCAGCTCCCCCGACGTCTCCACCATCCCCGGCGGCTTGTCGAGCCTGCCTACGAGCCCAACGCTCTCCATGCACAGTCGTCGCCAAAGCGACGGCATGTTCAGCAGCACAACCGCGTCTGCCCGCGCCACGCCCCGTATGCGCACCCACCGCCGCTCGCTCGCCTCCACCTCCTCCGTCCCGCGCGTCGAGGAGCTCAAGAGCAAGATCAACCAGCTGGAACTGGTCCTCCGCCAGGACAAGTCCGACCGCGAGCTTGTTTACGACCGCATGGACCGCATTGCCGCTCTGGAGGCCGAGCTTGAGCGCGAGCGCTCTGACAAGATGGACCTGTGGAACCGACTCGAGCAGGCTCTCTGTGACCGGCCAGCAGGAAGTACCGGCACCACCTCCCTGGTCAATCGACTAAGCGCCGGCGCGTATGCACCGATCGGCAGTAACAGAGACAGCACTCTCAGCACGCAGAGCGCGGCCAGCAGCATGCGCAGCGACGGCCTCAGTTCGTGCACCTCGGCCACCACCACCGACGACGCCATGATGGCCCCCACCGTCGTCGGGTCCCCGGTCTCTGACGACTGGCGCAAAACCGACCGCTTGGAGCTGCGCGTCCGCATGCTCGAGGCCGAGCTCGACAAGATCAGTGAGGTCCCCAGCAGCGAGATTGAGTACCAGCAACACATTACCGAGCTCAAGCTCGAAAAACAAACGCTGCTCACGGAAATGACCAGCCTGAAACGCGAACTTGCGGGCATGCGCGACGAGGCCAAGTCTCACAAGACCAAGACCCAGGACCTCGAGCGCGAGCTCAGTTCTCGCACGGGCCAGTGCAACGACGCCAAGGACCAGCTGGCGGCCATGCGCGAGACCATCTCGGAGCTGACCAAACGCGCCAACGACCACAAGCGCGCCGCGCAGGCCAAGTCCCGCGAAATCGAGGAGCTGCAGACGCGCATCCGCGGGCTCGAGTCCGACCTCTTGGACTCCCAAACCGAGGTCACTGCCTCCGCCCAGCAGCTGGCTTTACTCAAGCAGGACCTCAAGCACGCCACGACCTACGCCGAGCAGTCCCAAAAGCTCGCCCAAAAGGAACTCAAAACCGCTGCCCAGCAAATCACGGCCCTCGAGCGCACACAACGCCGCCGCGACCGCCAGATCCAAACCCTCGAGGCACTGACCCAGGACCTCAAGATCTCGCTCGAGGAAAAAGCAATGGAAAACGATGAGCTCAACCGCAGCATCCAGCGGGTCATGGAGCAGGCGCACGAGAGCATTGAGGACGTGAAGCGGCGCAGCATGGGCAGCGCTTATACCTATACCGCGAGCCCGAGCCCGCGGTTGAGCACGGATGGAGCGGCGTTTGGACGGCTGGGCGTGTCGGATTTGTACAGCCTCAGCGAGCAGGCCAATGAAGAGGGTGTGGCCGTTTAGGCGTGTTTTGAGGTGAATGATAATGTGAATGGACGATTTTTGGAACCCTTTTCCTTTTTCTTTAAATGTTGAATGTTTGGTGTTTACTCTTTTTTTATATATTTATTTATTGGTTTTTTGTAATTAACGATGATTTTGATTTGACTGATTCAAAATGTTTGTGGGATACAGAAACGACTGTGTAGCCTGCCTCGTAATTCCAAGCTCTAACTATTCAATTATTCGGAATAAATTTCACTGTTGATTCTTCTTCACAGGGACTGGCAAAAGCCGTTATGTGTCATGCCAGGTTTGTGCGCCGGCATGGGACAATACGGGTCCTTTGTTCTAGCAAAGAAAATCAGCAGGAACTTCTAAGTATCTGCCCGACGAACTTGCAAGGCTGTTTCGCTCGGCCTAATTGCGAACAACCACGTCTGGCTACTTGTATTTTTTTTTTTTTTTTTTTATGTTACAATGTGAATTTGTCTAGAGTCAGTGCTTTTCAAACATCCGAGTCCGTGTCAAGTGTGTTGTTGATCAGCGCGGCATGCGCTTCCAACTTCAACGCAATGCCGGTTCAAGGCAAAGGCACGCCAGTTTCACCCGGACATGGGTGTTGGCCTCACTGTGCTACTGTGCTACTGTGCTACTGTGCAGGAGCTGCTCAATATGACATTGATCAAGGAGTTGGCGAGCATGATGGTCCCGTGGGTAAAGTAGAGTAGTTCAGCCAGGACTTTGCTGGTGGTTTTGATTTATGCATGCTGGCATGTGGGCCAGGCTCGCAAGTTGACTGTAGCGTGGTGATAACTTTTCACATAGTGGGGCAGATGGGCATATGGACATAGGTAAACTCTACGGATTATGCACCATCAGCTAATCTCGATATGGATCTAGGATGTCGCCTGGTTCTACTGTGCTTGAAGCCCTGATGGCCGTACTGAACCGAGCTAGGACATGTCCAGCTTTTTAGCAACCCACACTAGCAGCAAGCCATGTACTACGGTTTGCAAACAGTATGCGATTAGGCAGTTACACACTAATTAAATCCTTTTGGACGATAAGAAGTGCCGCTCTTCTAGTCAGTCCTAGACCATTGCACTCAACTCGCCCACACATTGATGCTACTTAGATTGTATGGTAGCCCGGCACTTGTATTCCTGAGCTTGAAATCCAGCAACAATTAAGTTATTGGATTTTAATTGCAGAGATGTAGCATTATATACCTTGCAGCAAACTATTCCTTTGGCACGGCTTTGGTCGCTGGTGATCGGGATCGAGATTGTAACCGTTGAGGTGATGAGTATGCAAGAAAATAAACAGCACTAGAGCTGTCGTTAGCCTTCAAGCAGGCTTCAACCAAGACCGATGACAATATTGTCACAGGTCCTGGCAATAGCATGGAACTGTTCTGGTATGCCTGGGTCTTTGATGACGACGAGAATTGCAACTAAATTATTACCAAATATAGTTCCATGGAAGTGAAGCAACCTGGCAGCATTAACCTCCAATATCAAGACTCATGCCCGAGCAAGCAAATGAGCCAGAGTTTGCAGCCTGGGTGCGTAGTGATTTCGCACAAAAACCTCATTACTACCAGAAATTGGCCCCAAAGGTCATGGATCTTGTTCCCGTCGCCCCTCACAGAGCGGGTTCATTGTTTGGAGCTCACCGGCGAGCGTTGTTTGGTGTTCTGGAACACCCAAAAAAAAAACCTTCTTTTTTCACTCACCGAATTTTTTTTTTACATCTCATTAATTTTTTTTTTATTTGCTTGCCGCTGCTGTCTGCTTCTCCGACAAGGTTTTTTGATTCATTTCTTTACACTTCACGTTCCCGTATCTCGCCTGCTTTCATTAAACCCAGTTGCAGTGTGCTCTGTTGCTTTCACTTTGCAGGGTTGGGCGCCGTTTCAAGTTGCACAGAATCACAATAATAGATTACTTCTTTTATTCTCTTCCTCTTCTTGATCGATCTTTTCTTTTCACTATTTCAATCATTTTCAGTCTACTTCTTCTTGTTTGTTCCCCATGTCTCAGTCTTCTGATCAGTCTGCTTCTTCCTCCAACAGCACACAGCCAAGAGCATCTCCTGCTGCTTCCTCTCGACACCGGTCGTTTTCTTCCTTCATGAGCCGTAAATCACCTGGGTCGACCCTGTCAGAACAAGGCGGAGAGCCCGCCGCAGGTCCCTCTGGCTCTCACCAAGCTGCTGCCCAGGCTCCGACACAACCCGCTAGGACGACTTCAAAGTCCCGTCGCCTGTCCAAGCTGTTCTCCAACGCCTTTGTTAGCAAGTCCGCCTCTGCCAGTACTGCCGACCAGGCAGACTCCTCCTCCGTCAACGCGCGGGCTTCCCGCTCTCAGCGCTCCTCCACCTTCTCTTCGCCCTCCGACTCTGCCTCGTCTCTTGCTTTGCCCGCCGCTGCCTCCTCTCTGCCTGCTCGTGAGAATGTGGGTAAGGGCACATCAGGCTCTTCCTCCAACGCTTCCCCCGTAGACGCCGTCGCACAACCTGCGATCCCACCCCTTTCGTGGCGCACGGACTCTGGCAGCGGACACGGCGACTCGGGCCCTCCCAGTCCCGGCACAGAAGCTGAGCAGTTGTTCTTGCGCTTCCAGGCGGCGTCGCAAGAATTGCGTTTTGGAACGACTGGCACAATGCCTGGTGCCTCAATGGGAGATTCACCTAACCCACGATTAGACCCTGCTCTTGTGGAGAGTGCCTCGCCTCACCGCCATTGTTTTTTCTCCTCCGCACAAGCTCCTGCTACCTCCGCATCACAACCCTCCGACCACACCACGACAGAGACCTCGAGCTCCCAGTCTTCTGCTATTCGCATTTCGTCTTACCAGTCTCTTCCTTCTGCTGGGCCCGCATCTGCTGAGTCGTCTGCTGAGCAGGACAACCACAACATTGCATATAACGGTATTAGTAACTCATCTGCACTGCGCAAGTCTAATACCGCTTCTTCTGATTCTCTGAGCCCCAAACAGTCTCAGGAGTCTTCTCTTAATCACAACTCGACCTACCTGTCGAACCAAGACCTGCCAAGTAGTGCGCGAAACAGCACTGAAGAACAAAGGGCACAACAACAACAACAACAACAACAACAACAACAACAACAACAACAACAACAACAACAACAACAACAACAACAACAACAACAACAAGAGCTTAGACAGGAAGGCGTCAACAACTCGTCCAGCTCTTTTACCACCGACCCCAACTTTACGGCATTACCAGCGTCCTCTTCGGCAGCCGTTGTTACTTCTCGCATGTCTATCGATAGCAAACCTGACGGCGCGTCGACCCCTGCATCCGGCAACCTTGAACTATCCCTTACTCCTGAGGCTATAAACGACCAAAACGAGCCCCAGCTATCAGACGCCATGGACATAGACTCTCCACATGCTCAAGGAGCGTCGGCTCCCTCCCCATTGGCAAACACGCCCGTGGCCGAATCCACTCACGTGGCAAATGGAGTTCAGTCTCTAGTACTCAACGACGAAACAGTGCAGGCTTCGTCGAGACCAAAGAAGGACGAAGAGCCCTTTTCCATTCGCCTCACTCCGTTCATTGACCATTCCTCCACCACCCCTGCATTATACATTTCCGCTGTAGAGCGAACAGCAACCGAGGGCACCGTCATCAAGGTAGGCCGCTACACTGAGAAGAAAGAGGTGCCAACCCCCAAGCCTGAGCACGCGCCCATTGTTTTCAAAAGCAAGGTTGTGTCGCGAACGCATGCACAGTTTTTTGTTGAAAATGGTGAGTGGTATGTGAAGGACGTTAAATCCTCCTCAGGCACATTTCTGAACCATGTGAGACTGTCACTCGCTAGTGAAGAGTCGCTAGCCTACGCTGTCAAGGACGGTGATATCTTGCAACTTGGAATGGATTTCCGAGGAGGTTCTGAAGAGATTTACAAGTGCATCAAGGTGCGCATCCAGCTCAATAAGAGCTGGCAGTCCAAGGCCAACAACTTCAACATCAACGCACTCTCCAACCTGCGCAACATTACTTCCTTGGACGCCAAGGACATGCAAGAGTGCGCCATTTGCCTGCTGTCGGTTTCTCCCTGCCAGGCGCTGTTTATCGCACCTTGCTCGCACGCATGGCATTACAAGTGCATCAGGCCCCTTGTCATCAAGTCCTACCCACACTTTCTTTGCCCCAACTGTCGATGCATTTGGGACTTGGAGGCCGAGATAGAAACGCCCGACTTGTCACACATACAACAAGAGGTGGCAGCGGTCAATGCAGCGTCAACTTAAAAGGAAAAGTAAATTAAAAAATGGGGTATATCACCTTTGTTCATTGTTTTTCCTTTCGTTGTTTCAGCTGCTTTTTTTTTTTATTCTTCCTTTTCTCCCTCCATGGAACAAACGACTGTGCATTATTCATTTCATGTTGTTTCTGTTACTATAACCGCCGTTTTATTTAAAGTTGTTTTCCGTCTCTTTATTTTTATTATATTGATTTTTTTTTTTTCCGGGTTTTTATTTCGTTTATTATCAAAAAAAGAAAAAAAAAAAAAAAATTACTAGTTCAGTCATTGTTGATCGTAAAAGTTGAAGGTTAAATTAAGCAATAATCAGATGGCTTTGGGTTCTTGCAAAATGTTTGTGAATAGCGTTTGTAGCTGGTACTTGGCCTTCTCGTCAAGCCAAAGCTCGTGCGGCCCGTCAAAGATTTCCCAGGCAACGTTGTTGTTGGTGACTTTGGTCAACTGGCGTTGCAAGGAGCTCCAGTCTGGAATGACCTGGATGGTCTGTTTACTGGAAACGACTGCAACCGGGATTTTGCTGGCTTCGAGCTTCTTGTTGGCACTGTGTATGAGTTTCTCTGTGAGTCCGTTTGAAGCAGCAATTTGTTCCTGCAAAGAAGCTTTAATTTCGGAAGGCGTGGAGCTGAAGGCAAGTCCAGCCCTTCCTCCTGTAATGCCACCTTTACCGGAGCCTCCGCTCAAAAATCTTGAAGCAGGGCCTTTGTGGTGAAGAATCCAAGAAAGCTGACGGCGCACATAAAAGGGACTGACGATTCCCTTGAGCCAGAGGTTAAAGCCACGGGAAGTGGGTGCAATCGACTTGCGCAGATAATCCTCATGGAGAGTGTTGACAAGGAACAAGGATTGGACGGAATCGATATGACGAGCAGCAAAAGCGCGAGAATACAAACCACCAAGGCCATGGGAGACAAGTGCGAGAGTTTTGTTTTGGAATGGCGGAGACGAAGCCAGTTCTATGTCTGCATCTGTAGAGTTCTTTTGAACCGAAAGTGCTTTCTCCAAAGCGACAGTCAAAGCGTCTGTAGAAGCGTTCAAGGAAAACGGCGAAGGGGCGACATCTGAAAATGCTCTGCCAGGACGATTCCAAAAACAAACTTGTCCAATTTTTTTACTGTCATGCAGCTCCTTGACCCAGCCAAAGTAGAAAGTCTGAGCGGAGACGCGGTCATCAGCTTCAATGAGCACAACTGGGTGTGTGGCGATAGAAGCTGTAGTCGCAGGCTCGGAGGTGCATTCAATGTAAACGGAATAGTCGCTAGTCCCCTGTCTGATAGGGACAAAGATACCATTGGCAGCCAATTTATCGTCGTGGAGGAGGCGAGATGTGTCGTATATATCCAACAAGAACCCAGCAAAGAATAGAATTGCAGGGAGTGCCACGACAATCAACTTTAGTAAGAACGAAAAGGACATTTTGAACCATTGACCCAATGTATGGCGGTTCTCGGCTCTTCCAGTCAATCTCTCTTCTTCATAGCCTCTGCTGACTTTGACTGAGTATGGGGTTACAACGAGACAGAGGCCAATTGCAACAAAGGTCCACGCAAAAATGAATAGCCCAATTGCGCCGTAAAAGTGTCGAATGTGAGGAATAGCAAGCCCCAGGATAAATTGAAGCCCAGAGGCGCCTGTCACGATGTATCCGAGCCACACATCGGCCTCTGAAGCCTCCGAAAAAAACAGCAGGCTCAGTAAAAGTGTGACCAGAGACAAGACTAGCAAGTCAAACTCCAGAAATCCAGAAGTCCGCAATTCAAGGTAGGGTATGCTCACAAAGGAATTGATAAAGAGAAGCAGTGCCACGATAGCTGATATGACGACAAACACCCATAAGGTCCGCCTCAGCACTCGAATGCTCTGCAAGTTGTAAACCGACACTGCCGAATCATCTGGGTCAAGCAGCGGTGTACGCTCCGTAGAGCCGTAGTGGTGTGGGACAGACGTGTGTGAATCATGGCGGTTCCTTAGCGCATCCAAGTCCCTGTTTGGTCCTGCGCGCGAAGCACGGCTAGACTGGTTTTGCTGAGCGGTGTGAGCAACCTCGGCTCCTGCCTCTGAATCTGGCTGCGAATTGGGTGGCGAAGACTCGGTCATTGCAATTGTGCGTAACTAGACAAACCTGGTTGCTTATCGAGACGGTGAAAGTTGAACAAGAAAGAGGGCCTAGATGGCAGTAGTTATACCAGGCCGTGGGTACTAGAGAGTGCTGGAAAGCTTATTCCAGTCATCTGAAAGCGCGGGCTCACAACGTGCTCTATAATAACTGTTTGTTAGCGATTGCTCTTGTTTAGCCGGAGTCCACTAACTACTTTCGATCGGCTCGCAAAACTACGCATGTCCAGGCCAAAAGAGCTCTCTGTCTGGTCTGAGCCTTCGGCGATGAAGTTTTTTCGTGCCTGGAAACGCGATCAAACCCTGCCATAACCGTATGCTCACGTGACTCATCACCATAACCTCCCAACTGGATTTGTATGGCACAAGGCGCAATTACCCCAGTTTAGGGCCCAAACTCATCCTCGGCTCGTCCATTTCCAATCCGCCCTTTTTATTGCCCGGCCCTCCTCTTTAGCTACTTACGTCTTCACATCAAACACAATAATGCCACCGATTCCAGACGTGCCCAAGATCTCGGTGCTATCGCCGCTCGTGACGCGAGTGCTGGGATGCAACCCAGGAAAGTTCACACTGCAGGGCACCAATACTTACCTCATTGGAGCTGGTAAGCAGAGAGTGCTGATTGATTCGGGCGAAGGCAACACCGAGTACACGAGCCTGCTTTCCAAGTATGTCCAGCAGCTGGGTATCGAAATCTCTGCTGTGCTACTCACACACTGGCACGGAGATCATGTCAATGGAGTTGCGCCGTTGCTGAAGGAGCTAGGCCCTGGCCGCATCAACCCTGACGGCATTTACAAGTACAAACTGCCCGGTGACGACGACAAATATCCTTGGCCGGTACAGGACTTCCAGGATCAACAAGTTTTCAAAGGTGATGGCTTCACGCTGACTGGTTACCATACCCCCGGTCATGCTGAGGATCACTTGGTATTCTGGCTGGAAGAGGAGAGCGTGCTGTTCAGCGGCGACAATATACTTGGCCATGGAACCACTATATTTGAAAACCTCAAGGACTATATCGATAGTCTCCGGCGAATGCTCAACGTTGTTGAAACTAAGGTGCCCAATGCCCCACATACTGCCCGCACCTACCCGGGCCATAGCCACTACGTGGAAAACACTAGGAGCAAGATCCTAGACTACATTCAGCACCGAACTGACCGCGAAAATGAAATTTTGAGAGTGCTTGAGGCGCACCATGAGGAAAACGGCCCAGATGCTCCAGTCTCTACGAGACGCATTGTGGAAATCATTTACAAGGATTATCCGGAGAATGTGTGG
The DNA here is from genome assembly GCA_030566025.1 of Geotrichum cucujoidarum. Classification (NCBI taxonomy): domain Eukaryota; kingdom Fungi; phylum Ascomycota; class Dipodascomycetes; order Dipodascales; family Dipodascaceae; genus Geotrichum; species Geotrichum cucujoidarum. The sequence continues at coordinate 132,061 of JAJMHN010000014.1, read as the reverse complement.
CCGGCCGCTGAGCGCGGCGTGTATCTGCATTTGAAGAAGCTCCACGTCGAAGACAAGGTGTCTGGTGCCGAGCGAGACTGGAAACTGGTTGCTTTATAGGGGACAGCTTGGTTCACTTTTGTTTCTTTACCCATAGCAGCATGTATCAATGAGACTTGGTTCCGCATCCCGCATTCTCGCCAGAAAAAGATTGATCCGCCCCGTAGACCGTAGCTCAAGCCCTCCCTACACCACCCAGTATGGTCTCGAGACGTTGTCGCCTATTCCACGCCTTGTTCTGCTGCCGTTTCCCAGCGCAGCCCGCGCAGCCCGTCTGCCAAGTCTGTCATCTGTTTCCGGTGCGATTTGCCCGTTTCTATCGCAGCATTTTCAGCCCGCCGTTTTCAGCAATTTTCAGGGCGTTTGGCGCGTCCTCAACCGCCGCGTTCTTTGTTTTTTATTTTTTATTTTTTTATTTTTTCATCATCTCATACTTGTTTATTTTTGATTTTTCGTTGTGTGTTTCGTGTAGACATCTCTGACATTTTTTTCCTTGCTATTCGAACCTCCTCAACTCTGTCTCTAGGCTTCACCACCATCCATAATCACCTCTGCTGTCTGAATGTGCTAACGGCAGCTCCCATCACCAAGGAGAACTATTCGATTGCGACTAGGGTGTATTCAAAGGCCAAATGACTACGTTGCCGGGGTATCCCCACCAGGCACATTCGACACCAAGCCTCACTCACAGCTCGAGTTCGCTCAATGTTCACCCAGATACCATTCTGCATGAGGAAGGCCAGGATCCGTCTCAGAAGCAGGCCAATGATGAGGCGGCAGCAGCTCAGGCTGAGAAGGACGAGAAGCAGCACTTCTACCCGCCTCTGTTTGTTGGCATTAACCTGCCTGGAGAGCGCCCAGGCGTAGAGTACTCCTACACAGATGAAGCTCTGGTAGAGCGCTCTCTCCTCGAAGAATACGACATGATTACTTCTCGAATTTCGACTCCCGCTTACCGTGCCCGGATCGAAGCACTTTTCGCTGAAAACGAACACTCAATCATGCGGGAAACTCAACATCAAAACCAACAACCGCAACACAAAACTTCCATGCCACCTCCGTCACCTCGCCCCGTCCCCACGAGATCTCACCGAAGCGATACAACCAGCAGCAGGCGATCTCCTTCTTTGGATGGAGCTGCCTCTTTCCTTTCTGCCAACTCGGGCAATTCTGGAATAGATCGTGCTTCGCCTGCTCCTTCATTGTTCTCTACTTCTAATAAATTTTCAAATCCACCAAACGGAACCTCACTTGCATCCCATCGCCCCACCAACGAACCTGCTTATGGCCTTCCTTTTAATTCATTTGACATCCCGCCATTGGAGCTTGAGGACGTCTTGTTGCTCCCTGGCCCTCATATCCGTAACGTAATTGCATTAACAGCTCCCTGGGTTGAACTCGACTCAAAAAACCCCAGAATTGCTGCCCTTTCGACCCAAGTTCTTTTGCGTGAAATATCTTACGCAGTGTACTGTGGGGTTACATACTTCATTGTAACTGGACCCAAACGACGAACCAACATTGACCAGTATTCGCAAGCCATTTCATCTCTTTTGGCTGCGCTACCACCTTACTGCCATCTACTAGTCCACCTACCTTTTGCTGAAGAAGACTACATATCTTCTCGCACAGGTGATCGTGTCCCTCCAACTGACTATCTATCCATCTGGGACGTTTGGAACACGATTCGGACCATTAACAACTATGCTCCTAATCTTTCCGTGATGTTGCAGGTCCCTCCAAAATGCAATTTTCCAGCAATTGTTGCTTCTCGATGGTATGCCGAACCCGTTAAAATGCTCATGATTTCTTCGGCTACATTTGTGGGCAACGCCAGGGGTTATCCAGTATTGCCCAAAGTCACGCAATCCCTACTCTTCAAATTTTTCAGCAAAAACCCATTCCTCATCATATCCGACGTGTATGACCGCAGTTTTGAAGGAGGTAGTAACTCTTACCTACTTTACGCTCGGCATTTGGTCAAGATGCGACCAAAACCTTCTGCGATTGAGGCTTACTCGGAAGGCTACAACGACTTGTTGCAGTTGCCGTTACAGCCATTAGCTGACAACTTGGAAAGTTCAACGTACGAAGTTTTTGAACGAGACCCCGTCAAGTATGCTCAATATGAGAAGGCAATAACGAAAGCTTTGCAAGACATTCACAAACCTTACATTTATGTTGCTGTTGTGGGAGCTGGCCGAGGACCTTTGGTGGAGAGAGTACTCATTGCTGCCAACAATGCCGGCAAGAACGTGCATGTTTTTGCAATTGAGAAAAACGAGAGTGCTTGCATTCATTTAGCTAGGCGGTTGCAGTTTGAGTGGACTGGCAGAAACGTTGAGATCATTAGAACGGACATGCGTGAGTGGAGACCAAGTGGTATCCGGTTATCACTTATTGTGAGCGAGCTGCTCGGCTCTTTTGGAGACAATGAAGCGTCTCCCGAGTGTCTCGACGGTCTTGACACCTACTCTCTGCTTGATTCCGATGGCATCATGATTCCCCAGTCATACACTGCTTATTTCACACCAGCCATGTCTGCTACTCTCTACACAAATGCATTCAACTTCAAACCGAGCTCAACATCTAGCTCGGCTCCTGGAACTTCACTTGCACTAAATAACTCGACTCCTCTGGGTGGGCATAACCCTACTCTCCAAACTCCCTACGTGGTGATGCTAAACAGTGTCGACATTCTCGCGCCAGGCCAATACGGCAAAGCGTGGACATTCACACACCCTAGCAATGCACCCCAAAACAGCAACCTTCACAACACACGCAAGACCAAACACACCTTCACGATACCTTCTCAAGGTACCATGCATGGAATTGCAGGATACTTTGAAAGCACCTTGTACAAAGACGTATCTTTGTCGACCAGACCAGATACCATTGACTCAAGGAGCAAAGGCATGCTTTCCTGGTTCCCAATGTGGTTTCCTCTGACTGCTCCACTCTACGTGACCGAGGGCAGTGAAGTCGATATTAGCATATGGAGATTGACTGACAACAAACGAGTGTGGTATGAGTGGGTAGTGGAGACTTTTATCAAGCCCGCTCCTACGGGAACTGGCAGCAGCTCCAGACGCAGAGTCCGCATGGGTGTGAGTGAGCTACATAACCAGAATGGCCGCTATTTCCAAATGGTCCTGTGATGAATGTTAGTGATCCACCCGTCTTTTGATACATACAAAAGAAAACTGAATCGAAATGAAAATAGGACAAATATAAAACAAAACGACATTGATAGACATTTTAAGTTTTTTTTTTTTTTTTTTTTTTTTTTTTTTTTTTTTTTTTTTTTTTTTGAACCATGCATATCGATTTTTGAAGTAGGTAAATATATACATCTCAGCTTAACCTGAGTTCTAAGTAAAAGTAATATACAGTGTGTGTCTATCGCTTACCAGCGCCAGTCTAGAATTGTTAGCATCGCTTGTGATCAGCCAAATGAAAGTCAAGTACTCACCTTGAAGTAGATAATATCGCCGTCTTCAACTTCGTAGTCCTTTCCCTTTGAATAGAGTTTTCCGTCCGACTTGAGTGTATTCTCATTGCCCTCAGCCGCAATAAGGTCGTCGTATTTTGTGACCTGAGCTTGGATGAAGGTGTTTGCCAGATCAGTGTGAATAACACCAGCTGCACTAGGTGCTTGTGTTCCCTATTTTTGTTGTTAGTACTTTATGGACGGGTTTTTGGCCATGGTGATATCTGTGTACTCACTTTTCTGATTGTCCATTCTCTCACCTCGTCTGGGCCGGTAGTGTAAAACGAAATCAAGTCCAATGACTTTCGGAGCTGGATAATAGCATCGGGGATAGCACTGGGAACCTCGAGTAGTTCCAGCTCCTCTGAGCGCTCTTCTTCATTTTCCATGTTGTTCAAACGTTCTTCCAAGTTAACGCTGACAGGAAGAAGAACGTCACCGGGTGAATGGACATCAATCCATTCTTGGATACTCTTGAGTCTCGGGATGCATGAAATGTCTTTTCCAGACATGTAGTACTCGACATAGTCATCCTCACTGACATTTGCTAAGTAGGTACACGGCTTAGCCGTAAGCAGGGCCATGTTGTTGATAACCTCAACTTCCTCTCGGGTCCAAGTTCCATTGGCAACACGCTTTCCTGAATCAAGCATTTCAATCACCTTGTTGCAGACTGCGATTTCGTCTTTGACAGTTTTTGTTTTGGCGACAGATCGATTCTTCTTTTCAATAAGTTCCATGTGTTTCATGACAAACTCAAAGTCTTTGAAGCGTAACTCTTCTGCAATGATTTCCAAATCACGGATGGGGTCAACACTTCCCTCAATGTGAATGATTTCTTGACCATCAAAAGCCCGAACCATTTGATAAAGACCATCAACAGCACGGATATGACTCAGAAACGAGTTGCCCAGACCTTCGCCTTTAGAAGCTCCTTTAGTCAAGCCCGCAATATCAAAGACAGTCACTGTCGCAGGAATCGCACTCTTTGGGTTGTAAAGCTTGCATAACTCGTCAAACCTAGGAGAAGGAACAATTACTTTAGCTTCTTCAGGGTCGATAGTAGCAAAGGGGTAATTGGCCGGGTTTCCCAACTTTGACTGAGTGATGGCTTGAAAGAATGTCGATTTGCCGACCTGGCGTCGCTATTAGTATTCAACCCCAACGTCTCAATTTCGGAATACTTACATTAGCTAGGCCCACAATACCTCCCTATCGACTTGTTAGTACGCTTAATATACAGCAGATGTTTAAAGCAGAATATTTCTCACATTTAAATTATTACTAGGGCGTCCCAGTAAAATTGGCTTCGTGTCGTCTTTTTTTGCGCCAGCAGCGGTCTTCTTTTTAGCTAACAAAGCACCAGAAGTTGAAAACAGCTTTGCGCATGCGTATAGACCAGTCAGTGGATTGCCGGAAGGCCGGGCACTAAGCTTTATACTGCAGAGCATTATGGTTCTACTGTAGCCTGTGGAGTTTGATGTGTAATAAAAATACGATTGGGAGTAATGAAAAATCGACTTGTATGACCGTAGACTTACATATCCATGTTCGTAAAGCTCTTGACAATAGTGGGCTCTGCAGACTATTTTTTAAAGGCCCTGGGCATAACTTGAATTGCGCAATAATAAGTTGGTATAAAAAGGAGGCGGTTTCCTTTGAAAGCTTTTCATCTGCACCAAATCTCTTACAGATGTATCCATATGCTATTTTTATATTCCATGCAACACCCTTCAGCAATTCTGCTTTATTTGTACTCTGGCAAGGTCATATTACTCTGTAAACCTCATTTTAAATCATTTTAGCCCTCAGTAAACCTACTCTGATCTTTTGTTCGAACGCAGTCTACTTGCCTTGAAACGTCTCGCAAAGCATGTTCACGTGACCATGTGTATATTTGGGTCTATCTGGCAGTTTCACCTAACCCGCCACCACTGGCAACTCAAGCGTTTGTGCGACACGACTACTACGTTCTTCTCCAGCACCAAGACTTCACGAACGAACGCGCAACTCAGTTACAATTAGGACGCGCCATTCACTACTTTCCGATTAACAGACACAATTGCCGTACTGTGTCATTTCCGCTACACGCATTCCACTCTATTTCATTGCTTACGAGGCTCTGGAACTGCATTGAAAGATTGCGGGTTGATTCACTAGCAATAGTCAACTTTTCGCCTACATGACCACACTTGATGCATACTTGAATTCAGACCATTCCCCATCATGTCAATACCTTCAGCATTCACGTACAAAAAGCTATCGCTGGTCCACGCCTTACAGGACCTGGCAGTCCGTTTCATCTTAAACTGCCCACAAGAGGACCTGGAAAAACCAGAGGTAATTATTGCACCTTTCCAATTTGAAAATGATTTTTTCTAACTCGAAATAGCGCCTCTGCTTTCAATTGGAGGAAGCTCAATGGTATTATGAAGATTTTGTACGCGTCCAAAATCCGTCATTCCCGTCCATGAAACTACGATCTTTTTCCGAGAACTTATTTAATGTGTGCCCCTTACTCAACACTTACATTTCTGATGTGTCCGCTGCTATTACGCATTTTCAAAGTTATAAAAGTGTGATTCCTGTTAGAGGTGCAATCATTCTCAACAAGAAAATGACTAAAGCATTAATGGTTAAAGGCTGGAAATCCAATGCAACTTGGGGGTTTCCTCGAGGTAAAATCAACAAAAATGAGCCTGATGACCTTTGTGCAATCAGAGAAGTCTACGAAGAAATTGGCTTTGACATTTCGCCCTACCTCAACCCCAAAGATTTTATCGAGGTGACAATTCGACAGAAAAACTTTAAGCTTTATGTTGTCTCCGGTGTACCTGGCAATACGCAGTTCTGCCCTCAGACGCGAAAAGAAATTAGTAAGATTGAATGGCACAGTGTTAAATCCTTGCCAGCTTTTTCATCCGACAGCACTGTGCAAAATAACACGAACTATTTCATGGTGGCCCCATTCATGCATGGGCTGTCCAAATATATCTCCAAGAAGCGTGGACTTCCTTCCAGTCTGTCCAAGTCGGAGGAGAAGGCTCTGAAAAACTTTCTCAAATCAGGTCCAGAATCGGCCACAAACGCAACTTCCACCGAGCAAGAAAAGGACGCAGCGGCTATGGAACTTCTCAATCTCCTTAAATCGTCGAGCCAAACTCAAGCAAGTGGTACATCTCTTGCTCAAAACTCACAAGCTGCCCAAGCTACAAATTCTCAGTCAGATAGGAACATTCTTCTTGATCTTTTGCATGGCAAGAATAATACTAATCAGCAAACTTCCGAGGTGCATGACATGGAAAGTGCCCGCGAGATTCTTTCGTTACTTCAAACCAACATCGAAAGATCCAAAGAGGTCGGCGAGCTCAATGACGTCTCACATCAACCTCCTCAGCTGCCTCCGTTTGCCATGGGACCTAACGGTTTACCTAATATGATGCCTCAAATCCCTCCATGGGCCTACATGAATCCAATGGGTCCTCAAATGTATCCTGCTATGCCTCCAAATTTCCCACCTGTTAACCCAGGTGGTATGCTACCTCAGTTCCCACCTCCTTACAATGGCGCTGTCCCTCCTTTCCCTATGGCAGGGTTTCCTCCGCCTCCTGGAGTTATGCCTCCTGGATTTCCTGCTCAGCAGCCTCCAGCCCCCGTTTCTGGCGTGCCCAGAACTCCTAATCAAAACAATGCCAATGCTGCAAATTCGGCACATCCTCCTGTCTTTGACGTACCTCGATCCCCTACTCAAACACCTCAGCCTAACTCTACTTTACTGGCGCTATTGAATTCTCGTTCTAAAGGAAAAAAAGCACCTGCAGCGAAACCCAAACCTGTTACGTCTCCAAAGGTGGGTACTGCCACGTCTAGCTCAAACGCTTTACTATCTCTTCTTCATCAGCCTGCCCCTGCTGCTCAAGAACGTGCAGCTGAGAAACCGACCGAGCGTTCAAGTAGCAACGATCTTTTAAGTCTCCTGCGACCACCTGTAACCTCCTCACCCGTACCCTCACCCCAGCGACCATCTCAACCCCAAGCTCCAGTTCAAATACAAAAACAAACTATTTCTCAATCCCAATTGCAAACTCAGAACCAGACTAATTTTGAGTCGCAGGCAACTTCTGGCGTCGCTTCCAACGCTGCGGCAAGTGCAGACTTGATGCAAATGTTGAAAAAGCCTTCTGAAAAACCAGAAAATTCTAAAAATGATCTGCTCCGTTTGCTCAAGTCACCCCCTCCTCAGGAGACTGAGCCTATTCCCCCTTCTCCTGCGCCTCTGAGTGCAGCAGCAAGCTCTTCTGCTCTTCTGATGGGGCTCCTGAAAGGTGAAAATGTATCCAGCAATGAGACCGTTTCCCATTCGTACAATGACATCGATTCTGGATTGCAGGACTCTGCTATTCTAAATTCATCTTCAGGCCACTTGGGCGATGTCAGTCAGGCAGAAACTTCTATCAATATCCCTGATGAGTCTTCCATTCTGCTTGGCATGATCAAGTCACAACCCTCAAGTACCCCGGAGTTATTTTCATCGAAATCTCCTCAACCCAGCTTCAAACCTGGAATTTCTTTGAAAGAACTAGAAGCACAAAATGGTAGAAGTGACTCGCAGTCGCCCGGAAAAGAGCTACTGCAGCAATTAGAGCACGAGGAAAGGCGTGCAAGTGGCTCTCAAAAGAATAACTTGTTGAGCCTTTTGAATAGCTCGCAATCTTTGCCTGCGCCTGCTACCGAGTCTTCTTTGCAGAACTTTTTTGAGGCCAACTCTCGCCCCAATTCGCGCCCCGTCACGCAGCCTTATCAATCGCCCTCAATTTCTTCCATTGGTGGTAACTATGGAAGCCCCAATCCTCAGCCACAAACACCACCTATTGGCAAACATTCTACCACACATTCTCCCGTTGCTGCTAACAATGAAACTGGCTTGCAATCTAGTGGAAACAGTTTGCTGTCTTTACTTCGGCCTTCAGGAGGAACTCCCCCTGCTGCCCCTAAAACAGTTCAGTCCGGTAATTCTTCGAATGTATCTTCTAAAGTGACTTCACCACTTTTGGGTCAAGCTTCTGAACAATCGCATCTTGATAATCTATTCAGCAAACTTCAAGTTTCCAACCAGTCTCCTGCAGAAACTCCTGCCCAATTCCCGACCCCTTTTGCTGAGACTGTAGCAAAGTCGACTACTCCAACCCCAGATGCCGAAAACCAGGATTTGCGAACTGATCTACTTGCATTTTTGCATAACTTTTCCAATGGCACTCTGCCTGGAAGCAAATAAGCTTGCCGGGTATTATTTTATTCAGTGTGTTATACACAGTCTGCAATTAGTTAATAAAACATCATCTTTCAAAGTAACACAAACTGCAATAGATCAGTCTAGTGACTAGTCAAGGCTGGCATGTGTTGCAACAATTCTCGTGCTTTAAGGCCAGAAAAGTTGTGCGCCCTCCGGTCATCTGCAGCATGTGTACTAACATGTGGTGGGGTGTAGTACCCCCGGATTTAAGGTTGCTGGCAGCCTGGCAGTTAGTAAATAGTAAATACTCAGTAGGATATAGGCCGCGCCAGCCGGAGATGTGCACTAGAAAACTTATACAAACTGGACAAATGTTATAAGCGTATTTAACATCTCAACTAATAAGTACAATCATGCTTAATGTCCTTCATTTCCGGTAGAACCGCACGAGAAAAAAGTAGACGGTCACGTGATTTAGCATTTAAGCGCAGCTAAAGGAGATAACTTGATGTAAACTTAGTTTTCGGCCGACAAAACTGCTTTAACTGCGCTGCCAATCGGCCGTGAGAACTCCCAACACCAGCGTTTTGCTTCTTAGTCGGAGAAAGCGCGACAAGTCCTCCCGGCGTTTAGGAGTTTCGTGCGTACGCGATCTAGCCAATACGCAATGACTGAGACGACACCTGTTGAATATAAATATCCCTTCTACCCAGGACTTGAAGAATGATTTTTTACATACAGTCAACACTTTACAGACAATACCTGCTCAATTGATTGATTTACGCACTATCCATCTACGAAATGTTGTACACTCACGCTTCAATCATTACTGTCAACAAACAGAGACATGTCATTACCGACGGCGCTATTCTAGTCAAGGACGGAGAGCATACAATTGCTGACATTGGAAAGTCCGACACGCTGCTTGCCAAGTACCCCAATGAGCAGGTAACTGACTTGGAAGGCCACATCATCATGCCTGGTCTCATCTCCCTCCACGTGCATCTAGCTCAAAGTCTTTTGAGGTCTGCTGCAGACGACTTGGAGCTTATCAACTGGCTTTGCGACAGAGTCTGGCCGATGCAAGGGCATTTCACCGAAGAGGACGGCTACGTTGCTGCACAGCTTACGATTACTGAGATGCTTAAAAGTGGTACCACCTGCTTTGTCGAAGCTCTTTTCGCCGAGCGCTACGGATTTGGCGGTGCAGTCAAGGCTGTCGTCGAGAGTGGTATCAGAGGCTGCTTGGGCAAGGTCGTCATGGACCAGCCCCGTTATGCTACACAAAGTGGTATCAGCATGCACGAAGGTCTGATCGAAGACGAAACTTCTCTTGAAAAAGTACTTGAATGCCACGAGAAGTATGACGGTATGGGTGACGGCCGTGTTGAAGTCTGGTTTGGTGCTAGAACTCCCGGTGGAGTCACTGAAGACCTTTACAAGCGCATGTCCAAGATTGCCAGAGAAAAGAACATTGGTGTCACCATGCACTGTGCTGAAATCAAGGCCGACAGAGAGTTTTTTGCATCCAAGGGTCACACTCCCATGTCTTACTGTGAGGAGAACGGCCTTCTTGGTCCTAGAACAGTTCTTGCCCACATGGTTCACTTGGACGACAAGGACATTGAAATCTTATCCAAGACCAAAGCTTCCATTGCTCACTGCCCCACTTCCAACGCTAAACTTGGATCTGGTATCGCGCGTGTTAAGGAATATTTGGAAGCTGGTATCAACGTTGGTGTTGGTTGCGACGGTTGCCCTTGCAACAACGTCATGGACCTGCTCCAAGAAATGAAGCTTGCCTCGCTACTCCCCAAGGCCGTTCATATGGAGTCGGACATTGTCAGTGCTGAAACTGTCGTCGAGATGGCCACCATTGAGGGTGCCCGTGCAATTGGCCACGAGGACACTCTTGGCTCCCTAGAGATTGGCAAGAAGGCAGACTTCATCTCAATTAACCTCTCTGACAAGATTTATGGTGTTCCTCAACGCGACCCTGTAAGCGCTGTTGTTTACATTGCTACTGGTGCTGACGTTGAAACGGTAGTTGTCGATGGAAAGGTTTTAAAGAAAGATGGCAAGATGCTGACCATGGACGAGAAGGAAATCATCAAGAAGGCACAGATTCATGGTGAGCAGGTCCGCGAGCGAGCTGGCATTCCCATGGGAGGCAGATGGGAAAAGGTCTAAATATATCAATATGTGAGTATTATGCAGTTGTTTTTGTAACAAAAAGAAAAAAAGTGTTTTGGATTTTGTAAATGCTTTCATTTTTCATACAGGTTGGTGGTGTTAATTTTACCTTGATTTCAACTAGAAACGATATCAATCTGATCAACCAAGTCTCAAGATAGAGTCAGTGATATCAATACTATGCGTTAATGCGGAGAAAGCAGCTTCATCATCTGCGCAATAAGTTGAAAACCCCGACCCAGTCCCTAGCTTTATACCGTATGGATAAAGAGTCGACTGAAATTCACACTCTTTGGCACATTCGTGCGTTTCGAGCCTCGTCTAAGTCGGTTCTGTGTTGTTCGCTGACTCCACAATCTTCGTCGGCTCTGCAGTCCTTACATACCGTAAGCTGTCTTTCTTCTTTCCCAGTAGCGCGTTTAAAAGCATTTCAGAATCCGAAGAGTAGTCATCTTCATATTGTTCAACAAAAAAAAGTTGAGTTTTGCTGGGGCCATCTGTCGCGAAGGGACTGTAGGAACTCAGTCTGTCATTTAGAATTGCGCAAATGTGCCTGTTTGGGTTTTATCAAAGACAAAAGCTGGCATTATGGGAATTTTGCGTCGCAAAGCTGAGTATTTTTCAATAACGTCTCGCATCTTTAGCACTTTTGTGGCAGCCCGTAGCTCTGCATCGCTGAAATCCTCACCGTACCCAGTCGCCAAAACCTCATCACCTATTCTGCACTCTACCGCAATATAGCTCGTATCAAAATCTGGTTTAATTTCAACATATCTGGGGCCCGAGCCCAAACAGCCGATCTTGCCGTAAATCAGCCATTTGGCCTCCTCATGAAGAGGATCAGTGACCTCTTTGGTAGCCTGAAAAGCTGCAATCGCGGGATCAACTACAGCTTCTCAAGCCAAGGTCGGATAACTTTAAAACTTTCGGGGCTGGCGCCATGCTGAACCCACAGACCGGCACGTGCGTTTCAAATACGCGTGCAACGCATTCAGGGGTTTCTTCGATCATAGGCGGTCTTTGCCTAAAGGTGGAATGACTATTGAATGCCTCCCAGTGATCGAGCTTGCTGTCCATATTATACTTGTTGGCCCAGTCAGCCTTCATGCTGTTTCGAGCAAGATGGGATTGCAGATTTGCCAAGTCGCCTGAAGACATGTCAGGAAATCGGTCGTAGAGGATAGCCAGAACCAGCGTGTGGACAATCGAGCTGCCCAAGAATCCCAGCTGCTCACTGTGCTTACGCGCAAATTGATTGTCGGTCAAGTGTGGACGCAAGGTCTTGACGCTTTTGTGGGTATACACTTGCGTTCATGTTTGCGAGTGGTGATTTTTCTGGCAACGGCGGAGGCCCTTCAGATAAGTGCTCAGATTCCTCCATCTCAATATAATCCTCCACATACTCCCCCTGCGAGATCTTGAAAAACATCAATTCCTCGTCTCCAAATGTGTCTTGACTTTTGTTGCGATTTTTTGTTCTTGTTTCTTTTTGCGCTTCTTATAGCATTGGGAAAATATCGACAATGGAGCTGCGTTGTTGACAAGTCCTTGGCAAGGTGGCACAGCCTGCGCGACTTTGGAGACATTGCAGAGAGCCCCCAGATGGGGTAGCAGCATGAGTCAATGTAATACAAGGCTGACGTTTGGGCCCATGGGCGCGCGAAGGGAAGCTCAGAAGCAAGAATCAACCGAAGACTGAAACAGAAAGCCAGTCCGGCAGCTAATCTCCATTCAACCTAGATCTTATATTATCAGATAGTAGCTGCATAACGTAGAAAATAGTTTCTTGCTCGTGGCTATGGCCGACGCGGGAGAAGTTACGTTGAAGGTTGAAATTTGTTGTGGGTGAACTTTTTTTTTTACCATTCTATCAATAATACCTACATTCAAAATATGTTACTTAGCTGTTGATTCAACCACAGATTATATAGTAAATAAAAAAAAAAAAAATAAAAAAAAAAAAAAAATTAAAGAAATCTAGATAACTTGTTCGCAATCAATTCATATTGTCCAAAGTCAACAGCCCACCTGGGAAAATCTTTTTGAATACATCTGCATCGTCTGCAATGTAAAAGCTTTCATACGAGTCCATGGGAGAAAACTTGCTAAAGTCTTGCGCATGATCAGAGCTCTCTTCATTGGACCAGGGAAATGTATTTCCAGGTGCGTTGGATTGAGGCGTGCTACCGGAATTGGAGTGGAAATTTGACACTGGAACTTTTGGGGTGCCAGCTGATTCAGGTACACCAGGATGAAGAATCTGAGGGTGTGGATTATAACCTGTAGCGTAGCTGGTTGCTTTAGACACGCTGTGTATAGACGAATTTTCAGCCATTGAGTAAGATCGGAGGATAGGGGTATGTGCCGTAGATTGCGGTGTAGGGGCAGGAGAAGGATGAGAACCTGTAGCATCAAAAGCGCCCTCCGTTTTGCGAATTAGCTCTTCTAAAATGCTTCCAAACTGCGCGCATACGTGACCTTCGTTGAAACTGTAAGCTCTCAATGTCTCTACAGTTTCAAAAATTGTATCACGCACTCTAGAAGGCGTGACGTTGATGCTGTCGTCTTGATAACAGTATCGAAGCTTGTCTACTGACCGCTCGTAGTACTCTTCCACGCTTTTACATACAAAAGGACCGTGCCAGAGATTTTTGTTGACTTTTTTCCACAGAAGCATGCTGATTTCGCATAATGTCATGGCACAATAAATGATGATGAACATGTCGTAATCAGGAATATCAATAACGTGAGGATCGTAGCATGGCTCCTTGTTGAAAAAGTCCAATATTGTTACAGCATGGTGGATCAAAGCAATAACAACGCATTCCTTTGCTAAGCGGTGAGACTTTCCATTGACTGCAAGCTCGCTTTCTGCTGCAACCGCTGTTTCTAATGAACCATCACCTTTGGTAGTAGCAGTTTGCAAACCTGGCTCAACATCCTCTTTCTTACCAGACTCCTGCCGCAGATAGGTGCGAAAGATGACAGTATAAGCAAAGTTGTATCTAAACATGAAAATTTTGTTGTTGCTGTTGTAGAGCTCGACAAACTCATTCTTCCACTCTTCCACCAAATCAATCTTCAACCCGTCAGTTGGCAGAATAACCCGATTTTCCCAAGTTAACTTGATAAGTCGCCTGTAGAGATAGACATCCGCTATCGTGAGCTTGTCTCTTAAAGTGATATCGGGAAATTCGTAGATTTTCATGCATTGGGAAATGTAATACTCTGGAATGGAAAAGGGACGACTGGTTGCGATGGTCCATTGAACGTGGTTCAAGATCAAAGCATTCCAAAGCCGGTACCAGCTGACTTGGGCTTGGGAAGCCACATGACTGGCGTGGTATCTGCTGAACTTGATTTGATCAGCGAGCACACACTGGTTTAGTGCTTGTAGTGTCATGCTCCAACTGTCTACTGGGATTTCAGTCAAAAGTGTGGGGGCCCAGAGAGACGTAAGATAAAAAGCCACAAGAGACTCAAAGGTGAAATACGGAGCATTGACCAACGTCAGACCAATAACTTGTCGCACAAGATCGTACATGAGTTTGACTGTGCTGATTGAAATAGTCTTGTCGTACCTCGAAGCTAGCATACAGCATACAGAAAACAGCAACGATGATTTTTGTCGTATGTTCCTCCAACAGTGTTTTTCCGGTAAGAACCCTTCTACCCAAGGAGAGTAATGCGTCCAAAACGCTTCGATTAAATCCATTGCTGTTCCTTCGCTGATAAACCCGTGTGATACAACGTCGCCAAGGGATCGAATGTTACTCGAAAGATCCAATCGTTTTCCGTACATGCGGTCTTCGATTTTCCGTACTAGGCCAACCGGAGAAGAGGCGTTGAGCAGGTATTCCGGGTTGACTAGTTCACGATAGTTGCGCGACGCGTCCATTTGGTGAAAAAGCGCTGAATTTCTGTGAGTTGGTTGTTGGGGGCCCATTCTGGCCTTCACCGTCTCTGGCCGAAGCGACTCTGTAAGGTTTTGCAAAGAGCTGAGAATTAGATTGACTTTGCCTTCTAAAGAGTCGATTCTGTTGTCTTGGTCCTTGGATTTGGCCTGGGCCAGAGCATGCAACTCAGGGCCAGAGAAAGAAAGCGACTCCATGCCTCCTGGATGGCGCGGGCTTTCGTCGACCACCGAATTTACCCCATTCGCTGGCGATGCACCACATGAAGGAGCAGCAGGTGCCAGTGCGACAGCAGCGGCAGAGCAGCGTCCTCTGGTGCAAGCTGCTCTTGCTTCGCTGTCTTTGATAAAAGGCACACAGTGGAGTCTTACTAATTAGTATTGGCTTGATAAAGAGTGAGGAAAAAACAACATGCACTTACTTCATATTTTGACATCGTTCACAGTCTTGCTGGTCCGGTTTGAACGTGCATTTTGTTTTCAGTTTCCTGCAAATCATGCAGGCTTTGACTACACGATTCCTGGTGAGTCGGCGGCGTTTTGTTTCTGCGCATTCGCCCGGTGGAAGGTCTCTTTCGCGTTTGGCTTCATTTTCGGAGTTTGTAGGGTCTTCGGACGGGCGCTGTTGCGCCACGGGACTGTCGGTATTATTGGTGTCTTTCGTGTCCATGGTGTATTAAAGCAGTTGCCATTCTATCTTGCGGAATAAATAAATTAAATAAATAAGTGAATCTGAGGTGAAGTGACAGAAAGGAAGAAAAAAAGAGGTTCAAGTCCGAAATGTTAGTTATCAGGTGGGACAAAATTGAAGTAATTTTTCGGCGCAAAGGCCGTGACCCGCACGTATTACGGTATTAGCCATCCATTTATTTGTCATGACAATTTTTTTTTTTTTTTTTTTTTTTAACTCCATTACCAAGGGAATCACGGGAATCACGGGAATCACGCAAAACGGGGGTTTTTTTTTTTTTTTTGACTTGCACGTCGAGCGCGGCGTAACCATTCAGCGTCCTGCTTCATACAAGAGCCGATGACCGAGCTTGTCGGGCTCGAGCCTTTGTTTGTGCGTTCGTAAATGCCGAGTTTTCGCGCTGACTTGAGCAATATGCTGGGCAGCCCGCACGGCTCACAATATCGGCTTGCTCAAGTGCCAGGTGAGCCCCAACACGACTTAACTCCATCGCGTAAATGGACTTAAGCAGGCCAAATGCTGGTTTCTTCAAAACTTGGAATGATTTGCATGATGTTGACTGACGCTGTTGCAGCGCACGGAGTTAACGATTGAGAGTCTGGTCTTTGTGCTTCCGCATACAAGGACACTGGGTAGTAGAAAAGAAAGATGTGATGACCTGATCAGAATATGGAGGCTGCCGACTGGAAGCGCCGGTACTCCAACAATTTAACTCCAGCTTCTTGGTAACTCAAGAGACTCGTGTTTTTAATGTAGCACCCTTGCACGCCAAGTTTTTTAACTCCGGCTTTAACCAAGGCATCAAACCCACTGTCCGAAGTCCCAGTCATGGACAGTATGACGTTTTCAGGCACCCGCGGACTGGACGCAATGGCTTTTGCCGTCTCGTCCTTGACTCCAGAGTTACCGCCCAGCGAGAGGGTGCGCAAGTTGGGGAAGCGCGACGATATGAATAGATGGTACCCGTCTGAAGAATAAATGGCCTGCATGCTAGAAAATTCAAGGAAAAGATGCAACAAGTTTTTGCCGCACAAGAGATGGTCAAAGTAATGCGAATATGATTGCGCAGGGTTCGAAAAGCCCAAAGTGCAATGACTTACTCGAAGTTCTTCGGTAGTGAAATCTTTCGAGCGCGGAGCCGGAATCTCTGGTGGATTGGTGAAGTACGTGTCTCGGATGTGTACAGACTTCATGGGGGATAATAAATGATATCCCGTATGCTTATTGTCATTTCTGACCGAAAGACTCTCCAGTTGCAGTAACGTGGTCTCCAGGAGCGAGTGTATTCCAGGTGCTTGCAGTGGCGATAGCTGATTATAATGCACGAGCAAATGTTTGAGAAGAGGGGTTCTGGTGCGGATCAAAGTCAGAATGCGAGACTGAGACCCTTCATTGTTGAGACCTTTGAGAGAGAGCCGTTCTAAAGGGTAGATTTTTGAGGTGCTTGGAGGGAGAATGTGCTTTTGTTTTCTGTTCATGGCAAGCTCGCGGAGATACCAATTTGGAGATCGGTCGCTTAAATATGTAACGTTGAGGTCTTTGAGGGAAGGGATGCAATTCAAAATGTCCACAATAATTTCGTATGAGCAGGTCGAAGTCAGTGTAAGAACTTCAAGGCCTGAGAACAGCGTCTCCGGAGCAGTGACAAACAGCGAAAAAACTGCCAGCGTTTCCAGGCTAATGTCTAGCTCCCTGATTCTACCAGAGAGATTGGTAGAGAAAAAGTTTAAGCAGGGCAGTTCACTATTTGGGGAGATCCGATTGATTTTCAAAAAGTTGATTTTCATGGTCTGAGATGGTCCAACGGCTGGCTGCAAAACCTCTCTAAGCTCGCTACCCTCTTTCCATTTGTAAAACTTGACGGAGAGGTCCATGTTTTGGCACCACAAGTTTTGATCAGACCGTATAATTTTCCGCCACAGCTTGGAAACCTGCGTACACGCCACCACGGTTTGTAGCGGCACCATTTCGAGTACGTGATGGAATATATCTGGATATGGCAGTACCAGCATTGGGTCTCGTTTGTGAGTCGTGTGGTCCTTCCCTTGCTTGACTTTGGCAATCTCGCAAAACGAATTGTATGCATTGACAAACCTCGTGAATGTCGGATCAGTGGGATCGATCTTTTCCAGTCCCTTGCTGTACACCTGTAGAGCCTTGCTCGTGTTCTTCTCCATTTCGTAGAGTTTTGCGGCGCAAAAGTATCCCTTGCAAGCGGTCGGTTTGAGTTTTATCATGGTGAAAGCATCGGCTTTAGCCCTGGCTGGGTTTCCTAAACGTCGAAGCACTAGGCATCGTCTGTCGTAGAGTTCGTACACGCTGTCGGCTAGTAGGTTTACGTGTTGCTTGACGCGAAACTCGACGCGATTGAGCAGAGACAAGCAGTCATTGTACTTTTCCTTTTTGTACAAGCTTTCTGCAGAGGTCAGTCCTTTCGATATTATGGACCTAAGCTTGTCCAACTCCGGCTGTCGTTGCATGAGAATTATTGGGCAGGAGCTTCAGAACTTCAGATCAAAATTGGGAGTTGTTTTAAAAATATCGTGATCAAATCAGGACGCAGTTTTTATTGGGCTTTTCTACGCACAAAAATTTGTCTCGCTTACTTCTCGTGCGTTTCTACTCAACCTTGTGCGAGTCCAGTTTTTCTGTCTCGTTGTGATTTGAAAAGTATATACAATGGGATCTTCGCAGTCGAAACCAACCGAGCCCGTGACAGTTGTGCCTCCTCCTCCTGTCACGCCTGCTGTTGCGGTCCCCCGACCTGGCTCCACCCCTGTCAGTGTGTCCAGCGCAGTCGTTGATCCCGCCGCGTTCTTTAAGTACGGATACCCCGGCCCCGTCCATGACGTCCAGTACCACGATGAATTCATCAGCTCTTACGACCGTCGCATGCGCAACCCTGGCTGGGTCGTGGAGCACATTACTGCTCAGTCCCTTCTAACTCCTGCTGGTCAGCCTCCCACCGACCGCAAGAAGAGTGTGTTCATGGAAGACACTAGCATTCCTGAGATGTTCCGTGGAAAGCTGACTGACTACTTCCGCAGCGGCTACGATCGCGGCCACCAGGCCCCTGCCGCCGACGCCAAATTCAGTCAAAAGGCCATGAACGACACCTTTTACCTGTCCAACATGGCACCCCAGGTTGGTGATGGTTTTAACCGTGACTACTGGGCACACTTTGAGGACTTTTGCCGCCGCCTCACCAAGCAGTACACCAATGTGCGAATTGTCACTGGCCCTCTTTACCTGCCCAAACGCGACCCCATTGACGGCAAGTTCAGAGTCACTTACGAAGTTATCGGTAACCCTCCCAGCATTGCCGTGCCCACGCACTTTTTCAAGCTCATTGTCGCTGAGCAGCCTCTTAAGGACCCAAGAAGCAGTAAGGTCGCTGTCGGTGCGTTCGTCATGCCCAACGACAAAATCGACAATAAGACACCGCTCAAGAGCTTTGCCATCCCCGTCGATGCATTGGAGAGAGCATCCGGACTACAGTTTTTGTCCAAGCTGCCTGTTTCGGAGAGAAAGGAGCTGTGTCAGGAGGTAACTTGTGACATTGTTGTCCGTGAATTTCAAAAAGCCCTTCCTGCTCCCCAGAAGTAAGGATTGATGTTCAAGGATTAAAATTACAAATTAAGTTCATTATAGAGTTTTTCCAATAAATATGTATATACTTTCACAGATGATAGGAACAGTTTTCATTGCAAAAAATGCTTTTACTTTTCTTTTTTTCTTTCCTCAGCTTGTGCTTAGTATTCACCAGAGCTTTTTGCGTGCGAGCTTTGGTATATTTGACCGTAAGGCACGTCAGGTTCAGCGGCCGTGATGCGCTTTGCATCATCAACTGACATGATTCCCAAGTGGTTGTAGCCAAGCAATGGATCATAGCCATCGGTCATGGACAGCTCGATACTGCCAACCTTTTCCATAAGCGGGTGGAGCGTATTACCTGGGTTGTAGAAGATGTAGTTAATCATTTGAAGTGGGATGCTGTAAGCCTTTTTCTGAAATCGGCCAAGATTCCACCAGAGACTGAAACTCAAGCAGCATGCAATGATGGCGGCGTAAATTGACATGAGAATTATCATGGGCACCAAGTCGATGTAAGTTTCTGGAAAGTAAGACTGGTAAATGTGATTGTAGTTGGTGAGGGAAGCAATGCTAATAAAGTCCGCTTGGGAAGACTTGAAGAAGGGTGTGATAGGAATAGCAACGCCGCCGGCAGGTGCTTGGCGAGTAATTTTGATCTTGAATGCATCGTTTAGCATGTCTGTCTTGGAAAAGCTGGTGACTTGAATTCGGTAGTGGTATTCGACAAGAGAAATGGTACCATGAGCTGTAGAGACTGTATTTTCTCGGTGGGCACTTCGCTTGGTCAAGGAATAGGTTTGGAATTTGTCGTTATCAGATGTGGTGTTGCGAGCAGACAAAAGAGCGTAGCGGACATCGTCTTGGCCCCCTGCTGCAAGATCCTGCTCTAACTGACTCTTGTCATACGACTGCATGGTCTGATAGTCGTAGGTAGTGTTGAAGAGTAAAGTTCCATTGTCATTGACAAAAGACGCCTGATCCCCCAAGTACTGGTAATATTTGTCAAGGCAGTCAGCACCATCGTAGGATTGAGCGTCAAACTTGAGCAGGCTAAACTGGACATAGTCCAAAGTAGAAATGCCGTCAATGGCAAAAGCATAAGTGTTGTCCGAGTTGGTTTCCGTGTCAAGTTCAATGTAAGGCAAGTCAAAGACAGCAGGCAAAGAGTCTTTGATGACTTGGACCTTGACAGTGCCAGGCTTGGTAACGGGAAGAGACTCTGCGGTGATACCGTCGATATTCATGTAAATGCTTGTACTCATGTTATTAGGACTGTTGACAGTCAACCAATTTGCGTTACCAAGAGAAACAATCACATCACCGCTGAATTGTACAACAGTGTCAGAGGGTTTTCCAATATTCGAGTTCCAGTACTTTGAAGGCAAGTCAACTCTAGTTTGGTGCTTGTTCATGTTGGGGGCCGGGCCAAGGACTGAATCGTCAATTGCGGGGTATGCAGCGTCAGTGTCACTGTTGCTCAGTGTTCTCATGGCCATACCGTTGAAACCCTTGACTGGCGCATTTGGTGCAATTGAATTCTTCAGCTCGGTATGTGAAACTTGAAAGACAATGGTCGACAGCGCCAGGAAAACAATTCCTGCAAAAGAGAGACCAAGCACTGTCAAGCTGCTTTTGATGGGGACTTTTCCACCTTCCTGGTGGATCATGTACCGCTTTTTCGAGAACCCGGTGAATGCAATTTGTATTTGGTCGGAGAGCGGTTGGTTGGCGATATGGGACATGAATGCATAGCGAGTGTGGAAGGGCGTGATGACCATTGTGAGGCATGACATGAGACTGACGACCAGTACGTTGGCCACTACTGTGAGAATCTGCGCCAGCTGCGCGCGAACCAAGACGTAGGCGTACATGCTGTTTATGGGGTATGTGATGTGGAATGATTGAGCAGAAAACAATAGGAGAGAAGAAACGAGAGACCGCGATAGTGAAATAAATTGATTAGAGCTGGTTTTCAATACTAGCTGAATATTGGAGAGAGACCGAGCTAGGGCCTGGCTCATAGGGGTGCTCTCGGTCTGGTTAGAATTTAATTACTTTTGCGCAAAAACCTTGAGCGTAAATCTTGCTGGCAACTCCGTACAGTTAGCTCGCAGTGCAGTCCTTCTGGCCCCCTAGTTCCTGCTCTGCCCATGCCAGCCAATTGATGTCTGGAAACCGCGAGACTGGGGTGGGTTGTAGTTGTCGAGCCCCTGAAAAATCATCGGCAGTGTTTCTGAACAGAAATCTGTTTTGAGATGGTTTAATTCTGGATTGGGAAAGAAAATCACAAAACCAGAGCTTTGCTGCACAGAAAGCAGGCTGCTTAGCGTGGAAAATCTGCAAGCCAGTCCGCCATGACCTCGATTGGCGTGGGCTTGAGTGTGATTTCTCAGGAGCGGTTTGGTCGCTTAGCAAGGTTGCCGCAACGTTGTGGTGCTCTATGGCCTCAACTGCTGGCACAGACAACCGCAATCTGCCAGCTATTCTTGATCCAGCGTGAGCTCAAATGTCCACCAGACTCGTGTCCAAATCTCTGGCAGCTGCAGCCGCCCGGCCGATTGCCCAGAGATCGATGCAGTGTCGTCCATCTGCCCAGGATCCCACTGCCAGCGTCGCGCGAGCCCGTTCTACCCCTGAAGCTAGGCACGCCGTAGCAATAAACAGTAAACATTCAACCTTCTTCTACTTGAGCCACTAGGACGAGCTCGTATCCACAGGAGCGTTTCAAATTTTACAATTCACAGATCAAAGCAAGTTGAGTTTTATTGCATTATATGGCTATCTTTAACATCGCACTCGACATTAACGGAGAAAAAAAGGCATGTGCCAATCACTTAGTTACCATCTCACAAAGTAGGATATCTTAGGAGGCAGTATGAGGTGTAGTTCTTGGTGATAATCAATCAGGTTTACTCTGGTCTCTTTTTCCCCTCTACTCCCCCATTGGTATAGGCGGTACAGTGAATAAGAGACGTTTCGTATCAAAGAAAAAAAAAAAAGAGGATTTGCCAAAGGAGTGCGCGAGTTATTTATACTCTGGGCCCAGGGTACGGGCAGACCCAGCAGGGTAGCAGGGCTTGGGGAAGCCCTAACTGAGGGTGTCCACGAAGTCTACTAAACCAAAGAGCGACGGACCGTGGTGGTCGACGAGTTTGGAATGCATCTAAGAGTTGCAAACACTACTGATGAGCGTCGATATGATTGAGTAACTTCGCGGTATTGCCGGGATTACTAAAAAGCTGGGCTTACGTGGAACGGCGATGATGTTTCTGTGTGGCTTTTCGAAATATGCGCCAACTCCTAGCTCTGGTTTCGAGCACGCTCATTGGCTGTTGGGCAGGAGCTTGCCAGTGTCCAAATGGGGAAATAGTTTTTTGATGGGGACAAGTTGAGCTGGCCAATAAGCGCACGGCTTATTGCCATTAGTAATGACTCATGAGCACTCGTCAACACAGCCGTGCGGACGTTTTCTTAAAGCCCAATCGGCCAATGAGACCGCGGCAATTACCAACACAAAAGCCGAAACTCGTAGGAGCCCTGCGCTGTTTTCATTGTTTTGCAGATTTTTGTAAAGCTTTGTAACTTTAGGTGTCAGGGTGCCTGGAAGAGATCACTGCCGGCGGGGCGTTTGTGAAAAATCGCCTGAAATATTTCATCTTATAAATACCGATTGAAATCCCTGTTGCCTTGCGCGCAGTTAATTTCCACTCCATTTGTCCAGCTCACCTCCAGCTCAAGCCACAACTTTCTTTACACCACGACTCTGCAAACCAACAATGGTCTCTTCGTTCAACTGCTGCAAAAAGTCCGCCGAGCACTGCGTCTGTGCCTCCGAGGCCCGCTGCTCGTGCGGTCGCGCCCTCGCCCGCCAGTGCACATGCCAGCGCGCCGCCGTCGAGAACAACGTCCCTCTCCAGTCCTGCTCGTGTGGCATGCGCGAGGCCTACAAGTGCACCTGCTCCAGGGCCGAAGTCGAGAACAGCACGACCCTGCGAGACGGCGAGATCGACTTTACCTACTCAAAATAAACGGGCCAAGGCTTGCAACTTGCACAGAACCTTGCCTGCTCCCCCCTATTCAATGTGGTGTTCCCTGCGACGGAAACGAGGAACAGTATTTATTCAACTACCACGCCTGCCACGGCTATAATATCCTGCTTGTCTATAGTATAGAGCAGACAGGCAAAACCAGAGAAATCTGCCTGCTCTATTGTTAATTTATTCGTTTTTTGTTTTATTTTTCATTTTTCATCAATCTTCTAGTCCGCGACATCGGGTACTTTAATCATGTGACTATGCTTCTACGCAGCGTTCCATGCATCGAACACCGCTGGCTTACCTCAGCCGGACCTTGAGTTGAGCCGCGTCCCGCTGCTACTTTTGATTACACAACCATGGCGTAAGCCGCCCATTAAAGTGGGCGCGGAGTTAAGTCCCGGCACGTTCGCCATCTCCGAGCGCCAATCTTCGTCAATCTGACATCTGTTTCCCTCGGTTTCAAGACCTGTCGCTGACAAAACCTCTGTGTAGGCCGCGCCCGGTTCCGAATACGTTCAATAATTTCGACACGGCTGTTTGTATAAAAGACCTCCCTTGACCATGTTGTCGATTATTTCCAATCTCTAGAGTCCAAGATCATATGTTGCGAGCCGCACTATCAAAAGCGAAATCCCGCCCCTTTGTACTTTACTTTCTAATCACCACTATCTTCATACTCTTCATGTCATCTTCAGCAACTACGAAACCGGCTGCAGATTCGAGCCCTTCTGCTTCGTCCAACGAGCGGCCGAGTCTCAGTTACAAGGCTGCGTTTTATCAATGGATTTGGTCCGCCAGCCAGCAAGACGCCGAGAAAATGGTTCTGGACCAGGTCAAGGTTGTCAAGAACCCGCCCGAGGGCGTCACGACCGCCGTCCGCGATGTGGGCATCCAAGTGCCCCAAACGGTCGTCAACACTAACAAGCCACTTCACATGCACGAGTTCGCCATCGAGTCGGCTGGCAACGCCGTCGAGACTAGTGGCAAAACGCTAGTCATGATGCACGGATACGGAGCTGGACTAGGGTTTTTCTACAAGAACTTTGACGGCCTGAGCCAGGGCCTTCCGGGTTGGAACATTTACGCTTTGGACTGGCTAGGATATGGCTTGTCTGCACGTCCAAAATTCAAGATTGAGACGAGCGACTTGTCAAAGACCGAGGACATGGCGCTCGAGAGCACCAACTCAACCCTCAAAATCAACAAGGTCGCCAAAGAAACCGAGGACTGGTTTGTTGATAGCTTGGAAGCATGGAGATCTGAGAAGCGCATTTCCAAATTCACACTCATGGGCCATAGCATGGGCGGCTATTTTGCCGCCGCTTACGCCTTTAAATATCCCCAGCATGTCGAGAAGCTCATCATGGTCAGCCCAGCTGGTGTTGAGCGCGGCTACACTCCCGAGCTTGACGAGAGTTCCTTTTGGAGTCTGTTCCGCAACGACGAAAAGACTGCCAAGATTGAGGAGGTCAAAGACAAGGGCCCAGATATGAGCCACGAGCTAGACTCGCAAAAGGACGTGACGGCTGATGACCGCGCTGCCCAGGTAGAGGAAAGTGCAAATGCAATTGCTGCAAAGCAAGTCCGCAGCGAGGTGCGAAGCCGTCGCCAAGTACAGGAAGACAAACCCCCACAAGACCAACCACGTCGCAGAATCAACAAATACTTTACATACCTGTGGAACAACCACGTTTCCCCCTTTACGTTTGTTCGCAACTCGTCGTTCTTTGGGCCCAAACTCATGTCGCGCTGGTCCTACTGGCGCTTTGCCGAATTTCCTACCGCCGAGCGCGACGCCATGCATTTATACAGCTACAAGACCTTCATTGCCAAGCCCAGTGGCGAGTATGCCATTACGCGCATCCTTGCCCCCGGTGCGCTTGCTCGCATGCCCGTCGTGGAACGCGTGTCGGCGCAGCTGCAATGCCCCAGTGTGTGGATCTACGGAGACCACGACTGGATGCATGCCCCCGCGGGCGCTGAAGCAGCCGACATTATGAACCGCATAGACCCCACGCGCAAGTTTGCCGAGTTCCACGTCGTCCCCAAGGCTGGCCACCATGTCTACTTGGACAATGTGCGGTATTTCAATGATGTCGTGCTCAACTTTATCAAGCGAAAGGTTTAAAGTTATATAAAAGAACTGTCATGGAGAAATAGATTTGAAAAATGTTAAATGTCATTTTGATATAATACATGTCTGTCAGATGTCTAGTAACTAGTTCTTTCTGTAGACGTGAGAAGCAGAGGCCTGGTGAGAAGGGAAGATTAAAGTCTCGGCAACAACAACGTTCTCTCTTCTCGTCAAGGTGAAAGTGATGAGCTCTGCAATGTCAGTGGCCACCAGTGGCTCAGTGCCGGCGTAGACGGCGTCAGCCTTGCTCTTGTCGCCTCTGAATCTGACCATGCTGAACTCGGTCTCAACGGCACCAGGGTCAATCTCAAGAACACGGATGCGGGTGTTGATGAGCTCCTTGCGCAGAGAGTGTGAGAAGGAGCGCAGAGCGGCCTTGGTAGCGCAGTAGATGCCTCCACCGGGGTAGGGGTCGCGGCCGGCAATGGAGCCGAGGTTGACAATGTCACCCTTGCCGCGCTCCTTCATGCCAGGGACAATGGCCTGGGTGAGAGCAATGAGGCCGAGGACGTTGGTGTTGAACATGACCTCAATGTCGGACTGGGCAATGTCGCCAATTTGCTCGGTGCCAAAAACCATGCCGGCGTTGTTGATGAGAATGTCAATAGCCGCGTACTCCTTGGGCAGGTCCTCGACAAACTTGGGGATGGATCTGTAGTCGCTGACGTCGAGGGTGACGGTCAAGACCTGGATGTTGCTGTAGGTCTTGGTGAGCTCGTCCTTGAGGGCAGCGAGCTTCTCGGTTCTGCGGGCGGCGAGGACGAACTTGACGTCGCCCTTGGCAGCGTCGGCAATCTCGAGGGCGGTGGCCCAGCCAATACCCGCCGAGGCGCCGGTCAAAAGGATGGTCTTACCGGCAAGACGTTCAGCAGCTTTAGCACCAAAGGACATTGTTGTGATGTGGATGGATGGAGGGGTGGAATGCGGTGATGAATTGGAATTGGTTTAGAAGGTAGCAAAAAGAAGGGAATTGAAAGGTGGAAAATCGCACCAGGTTATATAATATATACAAATTTGTTCAATTGCGGGCGAGGTTGGAGATAATGGGTGGACTCGGTCCCAACCCTCAAGCGCAGCCGTTCCTTTTTATCTCTGCGCCCGATTCCCCCGCGCCCGCTTCGCCTGGCCCGCGCCCGACGCGCTCGCAAACGACGGCGCCGGCAGAGGCAGCGACAACGACAGCGACGGCAACAGCGACAGCAGCGCCAGTCGAGGCAAGCGACGCGAGTCGTTGTCTGCAAAGGCCAGGCACGGGTCTGCCGGCGGCCAGTCCCGGCTCTCACCCCAGAACTAGCTAGCCAACAGCATCGCCGCACCTGCCTGTTAGACAAGATGAACCCCAGCTACAGCCAGCCTAGGTCGTACTTAAATCCATCGAGACCCTTCTCGACGTTCTCCATGCTTCTGTACCTTACTGGTTCCTTGTAAGACCTGACTGGCGAGCTGCTCGTCTGAACTCTATTGCCGCCATTTGTCAGTAAAACTAAACCTCCCCATATTATTAAATCTTAGTAACGGGCTCAACCTCAGCGCTCCAGGCATATTCGGCTGGACACGCGATCTCTTTCCAGTGAAATACTCCAGTATAAATAGTCAGAGAATCGCCTTAATTCACTTTGCAGTCTATAGCAAACAAATTCACGAATTGAACACCATGTATAAATCAGCAGCAAGCACGTTATCTAAAGCGACAACCAGGTTTTTCCCTCGGGCCGTCTCCGCCGTGGTCCAAACAGTCGAAAAGCCCGAAGGCGTCGGGGCCACGGTAAGACGCTCAATCGCAGTGCGCAAGATGCGCAACTTTACACCGTTTGTGCTCTTGGACCACTTTTCACTTTCACCAGACGGCGGGTTCCCTGACCACCCCCATCGCGGCCAAGAGACCATCACATACCTACTACAAGGCCGCATCGACCATGAGGACTTTACAGGGTCGAAGGGCACGCTCGAACCCGGTGACTTGCAGTTCATGACGGCGGGCAAGGGAATCGTGCACGCTGAAGTGCCCCGTATCGATAAAAGCAAGGATGGAGACATCTCGGCGGTCGAAGGTCTCCAACTCTGGGTGGATTTACCTGTTGAGCTTAAACACACTGACCCCAGATACAGAGACCTGCGAGCCAAGGACATTCCCGTCGCGGAGCCCAGCGACAAGGTCAGTATAAAGGTCATCTCGGGGAAATCGCATGGCGTGGAGTCCACGTCAAGCCTTGCTCACACCCCTACCTGGCTCTTTGACGTTACCATCAATCCAAGCGGTAGTCTCAAGCAAGAAATCCCTGAAGACTTCAACGCCTTTCTCTACATTCTGCGAGGTAATGGTCTTGTCGTTCAAGACGAACCTCGAGACCCCTACTCTAATTTATTCTTTGACACCATTGGTGACGGCATTGAGGCCTCCCTCCCCGAAACCGCCACTGAGGACGTCCACTTCGTCATTGCAGCGGGCAAGATCCTGGACCAACCAATAGTCCAAATGGGTCCATTTGTGGAAACCTCCAAGGACCTGGCCAAAAAAGCATACTCGGATTTTAAGGAAACTGAAAATGGGTTCGAACGGGCAAAGCACTGGAAAAGCGAAATCGGACTCAAGACAGAATTCAAGTTTTGAGTACCTTGCACCCCTTACCATTCAGGTAAGTACTCTATATTTATTAATAAATACTATTATCTTCATCACTAATACTTGTTAAATATTCATGTCCATATCCAAATTGTCCATCCAGCCCAGCAAGTCATCGCCTTTTGCGTCCATCCAGTCGATTCCTTGGATCAAGGTATCTAAATGCAGCGGGTCTGTAGAAATTCCTGTTGCGTCGTAGAACTGGGCCATGCTATTTCCAAAATCTCCTCCGCCGGGTGTACCATTAAAGGGACCCGGCGTGTTAGCATCACCAGTGGGCGCGGCAGTGGGATCGACAGGGTCTTCCGGGCCCTTGTTAGCAGCTCCCGTGTTACCGATAGCTGCATTGTTGGCAGACATACCTGAGAGAGCTCGCTGTAGCTTTGAGGCAACGTCTACGCTCATGTTTGGATGTTGCTCCTGAGGAGTGGTATTAGCGTTTGTGTGCTTGTCCGAGCGCTGCCCACTTCTGTTGTGAGTTGGAACCAGAGTGGTCACTGTTGTGCCATTCGGCGTAGTTGTAGTCGTTGTGGTAAAATCGTCCTGTGTGATTTGATTGTAAAAGGGTAACGGACGCACAGAGTCCAGATGTGCGCCAGGCGTGTTAGTCGGTGCATTCGAGTACGCTCCGTATGTGTTTGGTTTGGGGTTGGCAGTGGCTGCAGTGGCTGCTGCAACGAAAGCGGCAGCATTGTTGGAAGAAGAGCCTACCCCACCCCTTCTGCGTGCTTCATGAATTGCCCAAATCAGTTCGTAAAATAGGGAAGCAGTCAAGTGAGACCGCATGCGTGTGATTATACCAGACGCTTTGGTAAAGAGCTCAGGGTGCGTGATGATGACAAAGTTGAGTTTCTCCAATACCTTGGCAGTACGTGAAATGTCATTCTCAACGTCTTTCCAGGCCGTAAGCATGTTGCGGTACAAACGGTGAACGGTCACGACTGATTGCCGGCAGCTTTCAACATATTGCGGGAGTAGCAATGGAGAGAGGTGCAGTCTAAAGAGAATAAAAGCTGCAAAGCTCACAGGTTGTCGAATATAGATGGGAAATGTAATGATGCGCCGCCTTTCTGCAAGACCACTGAACAAAGTCACCACTCTAGTTGCGGCATGATAAGCCTTTACGATGTAGATAGCCTGGTCTTGAAGAGGTGTTTCAGGTAAAAACGAAAACACACAAATCATCATTTTCAAGTAAAGGTAGTAAATCTCAACAGTAACATCTTCTTTGCCCATTTCTGTAATCAATCGGTCCAGCTCCTGTTCTAGAATTCCCAATGTAGAAAATCTGTACTTGGGCTCTAAGGTACCGTCTGGGGAAGTGACGCTTGACCCTAGAAGATTTACCAGCTTTGAGCAAAACATTGCTAAGCAGGCCAGGCTTCGGAAAGAAGCAGGCAAACTGGTATCTGTCCTGCTTTCTTCAAGGAGATAGTCCATTGGCATATTTGGAGGCAATCCCAAATTAGCACACCATACCTGCTCCGCAATAAAAATAGAAATCCAAGTGCGCGTTCGCCATTTCTCTGCATCTGGTAGACTAACTTGAGTGCGAGAAAATTCATAAATGAACTTGCCTCTGTGCAAGCCAAGCTGCTTGGCCAATGCTTTGGCCAATGTGATGAAACGGTACGAACAGTCATCCAACACTTTTTCATTTGGTAAAGGCCAGTTGCCGAGAATGAGAAGAGCTTGAACGATATGGGTCGACCGTGGGGTTTGAATCCAACACGTTTCTATGGCGAGCTGTTTGATGAGAGAACACAGGCTATTGTAAAAGGTAGGTACTGGTTCAGATAAAGAAGCTGTAAGACAAACCGTCCAAAATAAAAGCTGAGATTGTCTGTACAGTTCTGCCGCAGAATTGGATTGAATGATGGGAAGAAACGGTAAATAGTCACTCATAAAACGAGCATGCAACTCTTCTGCGTACTCGTAGGACAATACAACGTCGCCCATAATGTAGCCGGTCTTTTCATTAGACGATCCAATAGAAGAGGGCTGTCGCGAGGCATGAATATTATCTTCAGGTATCATGTCTCCCGGTCGATTGGTGTCAATGACGGGTGGGCTTCCAGGCGGGTGACTTAGAATTTTCGAAATGGGAGCTGACCCATTGCCAAGCGAAGGAGACATGGAGTATAAAAGGGACGACTTTGGAGGCTCTGACGCGTCTTTAGACCGATGTAAAGAGGTTTCAGAGTGGTTTGGTAACGAGTCGCCAAACAATACCCGAGAATTGCTGTCCATGTCAGCAGGATAAATTTTGTGAGCAGGGCCTGACTTCACCAGCGAAAATTCTGGCGAATGAGCTGACCCGTCTAGACTCTCAGCATCTTCTGCTTCCAATGCGCTATGTTGTGGAGACCCGGTCATTTCAGATTCTGGAGAGCCCGTGGAAATCCGCTGAAGGGCTGCCAGCTGTTGCTTCAAAGAAGAAATGTCGTCGCGAAGTAACTGTACCTGCCCACCTTTTTGCGGCCGAAATAACGGGTCAACCACACACTTCCTGTCCATTTTCGCGCACCGTGAACAGGGCTCTGGATATGTCTCCAAAGCATTGCATTTGATTTTTTGCTGTCGGCAGTGAGTACACGAGCGGACCGGCCGGGCTCTATAAGCTGCCGAGGACTCTGCTGAGCGAGACCCCGAGTCGAACGCTCGAGGCAGCTTGTGGTGGCCCTTGGATAACGGTGTGCTTGGTGCTAGCCGTTTGTTGGAATTTTCCATGTTACTGCCGTGTGGTTCGTGCCCAGTGTTAGAACCGGCTACCGGCCGACTGCGCTTGAAACCTGGACCCTGTGGGTCCGAGTCGGACTCTTCCTTTTTGACATCAAAAATTTTTGAAGTCTGGTCCTGGTCCTTCAAACCACTGCTGTTCGAGGTTGATATTTGTGGCGACATCGTAAAATCGCCATCAAACGCGATTCGAGAAAGTCGAAGGTTTTTGTTACTGGCGAAGATCTGTCAATGGACGCGGTGGCACTGTACTGCGCACTGGATTATGTGAGCTGGAAAATGGTACGAGACGCGGCGAAGGCAGGTTGGAAGAAAAAAAAAGACTTGGACGCAAAGCACAGAAACGTTAAAAGCCTAAGCCGATGGCACGTTAGACACAAACTACAGAAGCAGTGTCAGGAATTGGAGTTGGAGTTTGCCCGAAATGACGCTTTTTTTTCAAAATTACTCCTACAACGAACCGTCGCGTTTTGTGGGGTTTGTATGGAGAACACGTGATAGTATAAGCACGAGTATCATAGCTTAATAATCACGATATAGGAAATTTCAAGTTTGCGCCAAAAATTATCAGAAGACTCCATCCAAGGTGCAACAACACACGATCATCTCTACCGTCAATATCCACGGGTTTCTCAAAAACAGTTGAAAGTTAATGCAACAAAAACAAACGGCAAAAAAGAAACTGGGCCCAACCGGGAATTGAACCCGGGACCTCTCGCAATCGTGCTTAGAAACCCTAAGCGAGAATTATACCACTAAACCATCGGGCCAAATTTCTGATCTCAAAAATTTCCTGCTTTTTAGGATGTATTTTGGCATTATGTTTCTTCTGCACTTTGATCTTTTTTGAATCACTTTGTTAGACACCCGTTACTTTCGTGTTACTCAATGCGTTAAGATTAATACTCAATTTGGTCTTTTTACAAAATTTTTGCCTGTTTCCTGAATGTACGCTACTGGTCATGATTACAGAAACCTGAGCGTAGCGCTTTTGTATTGCTTCAGCATTCTTACAATATTATTGTTAGTAACCATAGATAATCATATTTTACTACGGTTTTTCGCTCGTAGTCAACGAATAAAAAAAAATCGCTGACATTATAAAATACACATACAAGCTGAAAATACTTCGAATATTTTAAAAGATATAATTCGTCCAATTTTTGAACCTTTCTATAATTGCTATTGAATTGAAGGCTTTAATGACATGCTGCAATTGTGCAATGGCAGAGTCTTGAGGAACATTCTTTAGAAAGCAGGTAGTCGTTGGCTAAATCCGACACGCTCTTTTAGATAGAAATAAAAATTAAAAATCAAAAAAAAAATAGAGTTCTCAACTTGTAGTACTATTTGTTGAACAATGTGATCAAATTAAGTTCCAATGATCTCAAAATATGGTCTGTAGGCTGTAGTATTCCAGAACGAGCTTATCTGTCTGCCTTTACTAGAAGCTTCTCTTAGAATACATCATAAGGGGCAATTATTTCATGCCCCTAGAACCAGATATAATCGTCCACGACTAAGCTCTCACTTAAAATTCGCGTAGGCCAAGTACTAGAATGATAAGCCTGTTTCTTAGCTTACTCTTAAAAATAGAGAAACAGGCTTAGAAGAAACGGCGACCTGTACGCGTTCATCGCCAGTCACCTTTCTAACTTCTTCTCACCCTGATGTTGTTCTAGACCTCGCAAAACAGCAATAGTGCTTAATTTCACCGTCCCAGTTTTATGTTCGGTTCATTGCTCTGGCAACTTGTTACTGTCTTTCTTGCTGTTGTTCTTGTTGGAACGCTGATTTTGCTTCGGCTCAAGGAATACCAGCCCCTGATTCTTTTCAATGTATTCAAACAGAGTATCCCACTCTTGCTCTGCGCGAGGGTCGCCTGTTCCCAATTCTTTTTTCAAGTCGACGGAAGAAGCATCCGTGTTGAGTCTGTGGTAACAAACGCCAATTTGTTAGCTACTCCAAAAAACAATGAATTCTAGTGGCGTGAAAGCTTTCAAAGACTCCATAGCAATAACAAAATGCTTGAAGCCAAAAAATTGAAAATATTAGCTTACTTGTTGAAGATTTCAGCGAGTTGCTCAATTTTCGCTCGGTCTGCTGCATCGACCAACGGCTTGGGGCCAACACGAGCACCAAACTGCCGCATTTGACGGCATGTAATCAAAGCAGCGGCAGCCCATGGACGCCAAGACAGAGGTGCTACTTGACAGAGCAAACCTTGTGTTCGGGTTAATAGGCGCATGATCCCGGACTGAAAGGTGATTTCGAAACTTGGAACAGAAAGTGAAAGATTCTTTTTGAAAAGGAGCTTGGCTGGGGTCACGTGCACATGACAACACAATATTGATCAATGAATCAATCATTTTTTCTACAGAAAGAAACAAGCTTAAGAAATATATTAAAGCAAAATAAAAACAACTCTTTCCTATGTCCTTTTCTATATGGTAATCTGATAAATATTGTAGGCTCATGTAATTTTTTGTTTGAGCTTTCTTTTGATCTTTTGTTCTATCTCCACAGGTAGCAAGCAAACTTACTCTTCTTCGTCATCCAGCTTCTCCAACTCTTCATCAATCAATCTGTCAACACGTTGAATGTCAGGACCAGTAAATACCATGCCCATAATGTCTTCAACCTTGGACCGGAGTTGACGCTTGGTCATGTTCTCCAAGTCACTCTCACGGAGCACGCGTCCAATGCATTCAATGATCTTTGCCTCACGCTCAGGACCAATAGTGCTGACTGCTGGCACAGGAACGGTGCTTCCATTGGGACCAATAGCAGTGCCCATGCTCATAAGTCGAGAGCTAGCAGCACCATCTTGGTTGAACTGTTCGAATGGGTTGTTGAGGGAGTGAGCGTAAGAAGCAGCATCGGCAGGTTGAGAGTACAATGACTGACCACCAGCGCGCACACTCATGAGTCTTGCAGCGTCGTCCGAGTAAAGAGCATTCATGTGGCCACGAGGTTTAATGTTGGCCCAGTCCTGCATCTCACTTTGAACGCCAGTGATGTTGCTGATCTTTCCGTAGTAGTCGTCAAAGACAATCTGGCGGTCAGCTCCCTCAAGACTGTTTCGAGTGGCGTAAGACTTCCAAGTTTCCATGGGGATAGAGGCGGGGTCAAAACCTTGATCATCAACAGCAACAATCTGCTTACCGTCTTTTTCGCCAACGACTACACGAGTGTTACCCCAGGAGAAGTTATCCATGTTCCAGAAGGAATAAATAGGCAGAATGAAGGAATGAATAGGGTACGCAGCAACATAAATAATCATCCAGAAAATGTGCTGCCATTGTCTTCGCATGATGAAGACAAGCGCTTGTAGACCATAGACTACAGCAATGAGTACCACAGAGATCAAGGGGAAGGGAGAAGACTTGGAGGCAATCACGTAGATGAGGTAGCCCAGGTAAACACAGACAGATGGAAGCATGATGGTACCAATGAGATCAATAAACACAACCGCCTTCATACTCAAACAGCAGAAGCCACACATATTGTTCAATCGGGCAAGTTCTGTAAGATTGTGCACAGTTGAGTTGATCCAACGACGTCTCTGAGAAAGCAAAACATGGAACTCGTCAGGAGCTTGTGTGTACGCGTGTGCGTCAGGAATGAAAGTATACTTCATCTTCGAGAAGTATTTGGCCATAAGGGTGGTCAAATAACGATCCTCACCAAGTGAGAAAAGGTTCTTCTTGTGCAATGTGTCAACAGTTCCCAACGAGTAATCGTCAATAATACAATCAGCAATAATGAGAGGTTTGGCCTTCTTGGCAGTGCGGAGTCTGTACATCGAGAAACAACCAGGCAAACAAGTGACGGAACCAAAAATACTTTCAAACGCCTTGGTCAAATGATGAGAAATGTAGTACTCGTAGACCTGAATCATGGTAGCAAGAGATCCATCTTCATTCATCAAACTAGTCTCACCACAGATTCCTGCGATACGACTGTCCTTGGTACAGGCTGCCACAAGACGATTAAGAGAGTCTTCAGCGACTGACGTATCGGCATCAACCATAAACAGATACTCGTACAGTTCAGGGTCAACACCGATGACATTGTTGATATGGTGGAACATTTCCAACTCCAAAGGTGACATGGCACGCTGGAAATGCACGCGGTTCAAAAAGTTCATAAGCAAAATTTGGGAGTCACGCTTTCCTCTGTTACCTGGCTTGGAGCCTTCGTTCTCCTTGCCAACCTTAACAACGACCATGAAGGGAACGACATCACCTTCGTATTCATACAATCCAGAGTAGATTTTACCGTAGTTGAGTTGAGAAGCACCCTCACCCACAGAGTGGAAAGGCAAAGCAGGGGGGTCAATCTTGGGATCAACACCAAAGATGTCAAGCACAATTCTTGGAGTAGCCTTGTCGTTACCACTACCCGTAATGTCACCGTCACAGATCACAACAATCAACTTACGACGGTTGTCGTACTTCAAAGAGGTCAGAGAGTCCACAGCTTTTCTGATGGCAGTTTCATCTTCAGTGTAACAAGGTACCTGGCAAATGACAAATTTGTCCTGCAAAGCCGGATTGGGCTTGCCGCCGAATCGGATGGATGCTGCGAATTTGACAAGAGTGACAGCAGAAAGTGCAATGGCCAACGAAAGCAAGATAATATTAGAAGTCTGACACCTAGACGAGTATCTAAAGTCAACTTCGCCAGCATAAAACACATTGTTCAAACAAGCCATGTTGTTTCTCATTGTCACTGAGTCCCAACCAAGGTTATTAAACTCTTCGGTAATGTCTTCACCTGCACTAGATTGGAAAAGTGAGTAAAGACCATTGTCAAGGAAAGCGTACTTGTCATAAGCAGAACTGTAAGACGAAGGGTAAAGATTGACCGTATTTTGGTAGTTGGTCAGATCGTAAATCTTCTTATTGATGACAGCCCAAGGGCGGCCTTGTGTGCCTGCTTCTTTTTTCAAGTCACTAGACTTGACAACTAAGGCGCCTTTGTAAAACTCCTTCATTTTCGGCTTGAATACACTGTCATACCAAGTGTAATTGTGCAATGCAGTGTTGTTTTGGGGAACGTAGTAAGAACCAGAAGTGTGGTCACCTTCGGGGTACTCGAGTGAAGTATTCAAAGTCATCTTAACAGAGACGTCGTCTACCAAGCCAGCGCAACCAACAGTCAAAGGGGGAATAAAATAATCAGACAAATCGAGACCAGCAAACTGCATCATAGAAGCCGATGTAGTTTGAATTGATGTATCAGAGTGCTGAATCTTGTAAAACTTAGTCAAATCGTACACTCCTCCGCGGACTGCAACAAAGAAGTCATTACTTTGAGCGTGCTCCGAAACTTCGTTGACATTCCAAACCTTGTTGAAATCAGGACAAATAATCTTTCCAAGCCAAATCATGTAAAAGATAATCGAGCAGTTCAGCAAAGCAATAAAGAAGAAAATGACAAGTTTCTCTCTCCAAGCCATGCGAACATCTGGGCGCTTCATACCGCCCAAATATCTGAGAAAAGGACTTGGGATCCAGAACGTCAAAAGCCACACAACGAAAACCCAGATCTTTCGTTCCCTTGTCATGGGAACAATCTCAATTGGACGACCACCAGCTTCTTTCTCAATGTCCTCTTTAAAGTCATCAATATAGTACTGGCGAGCATCGTAATCCTCCTCGTCTTCATCATCATCCTCACTATCGTCTGATCCACGCTTATCAGGCATGAGGCCACTGTGCTCCTTCGAGTTGCTGTTGATGTATTGCTCTCCGTACTGCTGTGGGCCGCCATATTGCTGTGAAGCTCCATACTGTTGTGGGAGACCCTTCTGGTTGAATTGAGGAGTGCCAGATGCCATAGTGGGAGCGCGGAATTCGCTGTTGGTATAGGTACTCGGGTTATATCCAACGGAAGCTGCCGACTGATTGTAGGGCAAAATAGCGCCACTTTCGCGGACATTATCCAAACCTATTTCAAGATCTCTCCAGACAAGCTCCGAAAGCCAGATTCGATTGGAACCACAAAAAAACTCTGTAGGGCCCCATTGTTTTTCGTTTCTGGCCCATTCGCCCAAGTTGAAAACACCTACATTGGGTGGCAAAATTGCAGGATATTTTTCCAAAAACTCGTAAAAGCCAAAATCGGCAGTGAAGTCAATGGTTCGGCGCTTGTGGATCCATTCAATGATAAAGTAATCTCGGATTTGAGCAGAAACAACTTGACTGGACCACGCGTCGTTTGACAGGCCAACAGCATCCGTGCAAGGAGTCATGTTGAGAACAGTCCACACTCTACTGGTGGTGATCAAGCTTTCCAAGTCGAGAGGTTCGTGGGTGTAGCTTGAGGGGTCGGCCGAGCCAATAGCCTGGTCTGGCAGTGATGCTAGATAAGATATAGAAGGGTTGAGAAGGCTTCTAAAGTTGGTGATTGTGGGAATTTCGGGCAAAGAAGAAGGCATCTCATTAATGGCTCTCATGACGGACGCAGGGGTCTTGGAAATTTTTAATGAGTCGTTTTTAAGCTCGCTGTTGATACCAACAGTGTCGTTAAAAACATTTTTCAAAATCTCGTGACGATGCGTGGAGCTGTTTCCCTCTACAACATTGACAATCGAAACAATGTCATTGGGGCTGTCTTGGCCTTCAGGGACAGGGTCGAGATTGAAGGTATCAAAAGTAGCGAGAAACTTGTTGAGTTCGGCAACAACGCTCTCAATAAGAGCAGCGTAACAAGAAGAAATGAGTTGCTCAATGGAGTGGCGCTTGAAAGTCGTAGGGTCAATACCAATAAGGGATGCGCCTTCTGCAACGTCTGTCGAATTGTCTGAGTTTCCTAAAAGCAGAATACCAGAAAGAGTGGACAAGATTCCACGAAGGGTCGCTCCCTTGATGTTGCACTGACGCAAAGCACTACTCCAGTCGGCGGCAAGCGCGTAGTCATCAGAGAAAAGTACCCAGTCGGGGAGAGTGAAAGTACCAGACTTTTTGAGCAAGTCGTACTCTTCAGGTGACGACTTGAGCGACAAGTAAGTACCATGTTGCTTGGACTCTGAGAGAAGCAGGTGGTAAAAGACGTCAAACACTCTGTTGGAAGAATCGGCCGGGAGGTTCAACAGTTGGTCGAAACTCTGCAGGGGTTCTTTTGAAATGTTGATTCTGGTCGAGAGAGTAGTTCCGTATGCGTTAAGAGAAAAAGCTACGCTCAGACCATTGTGGAAACGACTGGAGAGGTTTGAAGGAGTCAGAGCCGTGAGAAAGGGGGTAATGACGTTGAGTGCCTGTAACACGGCAGGGTTGACGTTTGGAAATGCAGAAACTGTGGAAAAAAATGAAGTGGAGGCGGCATGATGAGTAGGACTAAAAAGCAAGAGGGTTAGTATAAGAGTCCAAAGAAAGGTGTGCTGGAAGAAAAGAGACTTACAGAACAACGATTGTTTGATCTTCGGAGCGGCGATGGCCGTGATCCCAGACGCTAACGACATAGGACTCTTCGATGTTGGGGCCAAAGACAATGATGGAAGACGAGTCAATGCGAAGCGAGCGGTATTGCGAGTGTGAAAACGTCTGATGCAGAGTAGCAATGAGAGACGATGTTGAGATGGCCGGCGAGGCGCTGGCCAGAGTGGGAGCCTCCATTTTTGTTGATTTTTAAAGAGCGAACGCGTGAGCGACCTGATGTGTATGTATGTGTAGAGAGTGCTAGGGAGGCGCAGTAGAGCCCAGGGTGTTCTCAGTTGTTGTTGCAGGTAGTCAAGAGAAACACCTGTGAATCAAAACTGTACCTAGGATGGCGGTAACAAAACTGCCCCGTCGAAGTCGGGAGTGGTGTGCTGTCCACTTGGAGCGAAAAGAAAATAAAAGAACGAGAAGCGAGGCAGAGCAGCCAAAGTCCAGCCAGGAGCAAGCACCAGGTAGTTAAGGCGGAGGTGTTGAGCTGGTTTTGGGTGGGAAGTTGAATGGAGAGAAAAGAAGGAGGAAGAAAAGGGCAAAAAAAAAAAAAAGTTAAAAAAAGAACAATTTCGCATGGGCCAGCGTTTTCTCTTCCCACCACGCCTGCCCGCGAAACACCAGGCCACCACTGCGCACCAAACACTGCCGTGTTGGACCAACGGGCGGCGCGGGCACGGTCACGGTCATGGCCGGTCTGGAGCTCTTCTTGCCTGTTTAATTTGCGCTGGGATCGGACTTTACTCTGTTTATTTAGATTTTTTGCCGCTAGTTGGCCTGGTTGGCACGCACTGCCAGCTCTTCACATTCCCGCGCTTGGACAGAAAAGTCTTGGAAATGTCTCGTCTGCGTGCTTGGAACCCTTGGAGCTTGCGTGTCCGTCGCGTGCCGTTGCGTGGCCTTTGCGCGTTTACGCGAGTTTCAGCCTCGGCATCAACGAACCCAGCCCGTGCCCCAGACCCTTGTCGTAGCCCAAGTGCGCGTTGTTCTGTTGTTGTTGTTGTTGTTCAGGGCAGAGGGTTCGGTGGTTGTTTACCTCCTTCCTGGTTGAGCCGCTGCTTAGCAATCCCAGCGCCCTTGGTGGAACAACACAGTGTCTAAATTTAGCTGTGATCACGTGATAGTCATGTGATGGGTATGAGGAAAGTAAATATGGGACTGGCATTTAACTATCATAATAAACAGCTGCCCTGTTGACGAAGAAATTATTATGGGCCACTATCTTACACTGTTCTTTGAGGACCTTAAGAAGCGTAATGGAAGACGCGTAGTCCTTGCTTGTAAACACTTCTACAGAGTTTTGATTTGAGTGTCAACTCTCACTTGCGGTAGTTCATGATCAACTCCAGAATGCCTGCTGATTATTATCCATTGAGTTGAATCAAACCATCTAGTGGTAAATGGTGCCAATACTGTGCCAAAAACTTTTATAAAAAGAAGACGGAGTTGTCATAAATTTCAATGTAAGCTCATATATTTTTACCAATCAACGGAGTCTCGAACACGAGCGTGCGGCACTTGCCACAATAGTTCCAAGTTCCAACATTACAGCTCCATTATATTCATTGATTGTGCCAAGCCGGTATAGAACAAAGTCACACATATTGCCATTGAAGTTCTGCCAGCAGTTCTTACGTCAAAAAGATTTTTACATTTATAAGGGCAATTTGCAAGATTTGTTAATGAAGAAGCCAATGGGAAGGGCGTGAACGTAATATTTTTTGACAATCTGCGTACTCTTTTTACAAATAAATACATATGCCGCGGATTAATTGTTGCGATATGCGTGAATCATTTTTGAGTACTTGATAATTATATTGCATTAAGCTTTTGGAGTTCTCGACTTGTTTGAGCGAACCTGTATATAAACGGCACTCTGAAGTAAGTGGTGAAGTAATATCTCTATTTTATGACGGGTGCTAGAAATAACCGACTCTACAATTGTTTATAAAGACTATTCAGCTCAACGCTCAATCGGATTAAAAGCATTCCCATTTACCAATCACACTTCGTACGGCAAGATGGAAAGCCCCAGATATTTCTTGTACCATTTGTATTTTTAATACTGGTTGTGTGGTTTTAAGTTATCATGTTGCAATTCCTTATTAAAGCTCTTGTATAGCGTCCTTTGCAAACATTGGATTGAAAAGGTTTTTTGAAAGTAGGTACAGCAATCGAAACTACCTCAAACAGATTTAAACATGAAAAGACATGAAAAAAGAGCTTTCTATCCAGGGTGCAAAATCCCCATCCAACCATAAGCTTACGTGACAGTCAACAAGAAAGCTATCAACCGGAATTCTATACAACTCTTACTTGCACAAGAAACGCCCACTATTTTTTTCCTAGATACAGTCATGTCAGGTACTTGTGATATTCCAAAATTTCCTTTATTGACCAAGTCCCTGCTTAGCCCTTAACATGCGCTTGAGCATATAACCACGAAGTAAACATGATTGAGCAATTTTTTCTTTTTCTTTTGTGCTTCTAGAACAACTCTTGGATCAGAAAAATTCCGCTCTATTGCATAAACAGTCGGTTTACAATGGAACTACAGTAGTTAGCTGGTGCGTGGTTTGCCCGACCATTTATTTCTTCAGACTGCATCGAAGGCCTTTTATCTCTAGTGTTGGCCTTGGCTTGATGGTGACATTGCTCCATTTTCCAGCAAGCCTTTCATCTGTACTTTCTGAATTATTTCGTTTGATCAAAGGCAGCCAAATTCAAAAAAGGATCAGTGATGATTAGATCACAAATGATAAAATCAGAGAAATATATAGATTATAGATAATCGTCGGGTCCCATTCTAGGAACCCGATTAATTGTTATTGTTTGTCTTGGCTACTTTTTTTTTTTCTTTTCTTTCTTTCTTTTGAGGCTTAGACCAGGACGCAGGGACGGCGGTGTGCCAATGCAAAAAAGCCAAGACTTCTTGGGGGCACCGGCCGGCTGGTGACACTTGCTTTTTTTAATTTGCTCTATCGGGAGGAGGAGGTTTTTATCAGATCAAGATCAAAGATCAAAAACTCCCACCCTTCAGCCGCGCGCCACAGTGCGCGGATTTCGAGCAATATAATGCCAACGCCCAGGAAACTCCATGGGGAATGAACTTCGACAATGAAAGAAAACGAAAACCGTTTAGTTATTTCAACTTATTTGAAAACAAAAAGAGTTATAAGACGCATGTATTGAAATAGAATTCAGGGATTTTGTTCGCGGCAGAGTTAACAAGCTCGTAGCGAGCGTTTAAAATTGCTTCCCTGCGCTCGCTAGCCAATCGAGCAACTTGTTTTATCCACCTTACTATCTATACCTTGAGTCTTATACTTTAAACCCCCTACAAACCGTCTTAGTTGATGCACTTTGTTTTTATTGCGTCACTGTCCAATATGCAAAACGGCCCAGACCAACCTCTTTCCCAGGTTAACAATACAAGAAAGGCTTTGCTCGCCAACAACAAGTTGTATTGACTTGCCAGACGGTTTCGGAGTTTTGGGTTTGCGCATTAAATGAATAAGAAGTTTGGAAACTAGCCGGGTTTGTCTTTCTGCTCTGGTCGTTGGCATTAATCTCGTTTGAAGTTTGTTTTGTATTGCCGTGCTGTTTTGCTTTTACGAGGGCCTTTGGGAGCCGTTCATGGCCGTAGGGACCCTGTAGAGACCGTTTGTAAATTATAGGACTTTTTATTATAAAATTGAAATTTATACAATGTATATACTACTTTCAAAAAAGAAGGAAGAAAAAAAGAGGATTACAAGCTTTTTTTTTTAAGGTTTCAAAGAACGTTTTTTTTTGGATGGTGGTTTTTTTTAAGGGTGTGTTTTGAGGAGATATTCAAAGGGGTTTTCATCACTTCATGATCAAACTAGAACCGCCAGAAGAATGGCAGGTTTAGTTGGAGAGATGGGGAGAAGCGTTCTTCTCGCCGTCGCTGTCGGACTGGGTCTTGCCCAGCTTCTGGGTGGTGACGGCGGCACGGCGAACAAGGTCGTCGGCCTCGGCAGCAGAGAGCTGCTTTTTCTGGAAGCGGCCAATGAAAGGAATTTTGCCACCACGCTTCTCAATGTAGCCAAGACCAAGGAAGACGCAAATGATGAAGATCCAGTAGACGTTGTAAGAAATGACGGAGCCGTAGGTGGCAGAGTTTTGCCATCCGAAAAGGGCGTTGAAAATTTCCCAACCGTTGTCAGTCTCTGGGTTGCAGCAGTTGACGTGCCAGACACTTTGCTTAATGTTGTAGGAACCGGGGCCAGAACCATTCTCGGCGACATCACCACCGGCCTGCTTAGAGAAGACGTACATTTGGAAGTACCAAATGGCACGGGAGAAGAGACCAGCGGAAATGAGGTAGAGGAAGCAAGTAGAGGCGATGAGGAAAACCTGGATAGAGAGAACGTTACCACCACGGTAGATGAGGTAACCAATCAAGATACCGGCGGCGAGACC
Organism: Geotrichum cucujoidarum; assembly: GCA_030566025.1. Classification (NCBI taxonomy): domain Eukaryota; kingdom Fungi; phylum Ascomycota; class Dipodascomycetes; order Dipodascales; family Dipodascaceae; genus Geotrichum; species Geotrichum cucujoidarum. Next base: position 89,496 of record JAJMHN010000014.1, on the reverse strand, counting down.
CGCAATGACGGCAATGGGGAAAGCAGTAGCGGGAGTTCCGAGGGAGACACCACCAATAAAGACGATAAGCTCGACACCTTCACGAAGGGTGGTAATGAGAGGAAGCAGGGCCATGGCGTACTTTCTAGACCAGGAGGAGGGCTTCAAGCGCTGCCAAATGGTGGGCTTTTGAATGTTTCCGGCTTCGTCGGCGTCCAAAATGGCCTTGGCAATCTTGACTCTCCACTTTTCCTTCATCTTGTTGAGACGGAGCATGGCGAGACCCATGACGGAAATCAAAATGGTAGCGATGATGGAAAAGATACCTTCCCAGAGATCTTCAGACGAGGCCCAGACATCCCTTCCTAGCGAGTAAAAGACACCAATGAAGGCACCACCGATACAGAGACAGATGAAGACACCAATGATGGAGCCAATCCAGACCTGCCAGACAAGGCGCTTGTAGAGTTTTCTGTCCTGGTCGGGGTGGCCGAGACCCTGCTTCAAGAAGGCGAGCAGGACCGAGATAATGATGGACGCTTCGAGCGTCTCACGGAACGCAATGAAGAAGATTTCAACGGAGAATACGTTGACCATTGCGAGAGAGGTTGCCGTATAGGAGTAGAGTGGGTTGAGATCCTGAACGAAAAGGAAGAGAAAAAGGAAAAGAGAGGAAAAAGGAAAAAGAAGAGAAGAGAAAAAAAAAGAGGAAACCAAAAAAGAAAAAAATTATATAACCCCCCAGGGAAACGGATGTGTATATATATATCCTGGCCGGCGAAGCAGAGGACGCGAGCAAAGCTAAACGGGGATTTGGGTTTTTCGGGGGCTGTTTGCGAGCGTCACTTTTGCCAGACCAGAACGAAACAACCCGTCGTAAAATAAAATAAATTAATAAATTTGATAAATAAGAAAATAAAATAAAAAGAAATCAGAGAAATACAGAAAACCAATTCTCCGGCCTGAATTGAAAACTCGGTCGCAGAGCCAGTCAGCGCGCAACAATTCTCTCTGCCGCCGTGATTGGCCTGACTCGCGGATCATCGCCGCGCAGGCAGAAAAAGCAATATGTTGCAAAAAGCAACGAAACCAGCTACGAAAAGCGAAGAAACCAAAATCACGGGCAGAAACAAGGCCAGCCGCGAGTTTGGAGAGGAATACTTGGAACTCGGAGAGATTTCTAAGCGGATTCGGAGAAGACTCTAAGAGGTGGCCACGCCGTGCTCGTCGTTTGAAAGCGCGCATTTCGCAAAGCCCCAGGGCTCTCAGGACCACCAGCCCAGCCCGCCAGCCCGACCAGACCGTTTGTCTTTGCAAGGCTCGGCACTTGCTGCCAAACCGCGCCAAACCGCGCCAAACAGTGCCAATACAAGCTGTGTGCATGCAGCAGTAGGCAGCAGTAACCCCAGCCGCCTGTGATTGGCCAGCTGTCGGGCACAAACCCCGTAAAAACAAAAACCCCATCGCGATAATCATTGACAGTGCGCGCGCCGTGATTGGCCAGCTCGCTTGGCCGAAACGGGCAAGGAAGAGTCACGGGGCTGACAGATTGATTACGGTACAGGGTCGCGGCTGACAAACGCGGGAATTCTGTGCAGACGCAATTAGTTTACGGCTTGGGCTGGTTGGCTGGTTGGCTGGTTGGGAAAGTTTTCCGTACTAAAAAGCAGAACTGAGTTTTTGGCATTTGCGCGATCGGCCCCCATCAATCCAGATGATTATCGCGCAGGATTAGTGGCATTGCCTGTTTGGGCAGGCCCCATCTGCCGCGGGTGGGTGTCGCCGACAGGGTACGCTCGGAACGGTACCTTTTTTTTTTTTTTTTTGCAAACTGGTAGTTAGCCAAACACACTCGCTCGTCCATGATTGATGGGGTGGTTTTTTATCGATCTAATCAATCTGGGCCCGGCTTGAACTTGAAATTCACTTGGCAGACAAGGAGGGAAAAAAAAAAAACATGTTTGGGAAAGGGCAACACGGCCAGGAAGCCGTTCGCTCGGTGGTTTCTGGCGGCGGTGTTGGTTGTTTTTGCCAAGGCCCGCGTCATAGCGAGTTGGCGGCACGTCCCAGGCCCCAGGTTCTTGGGGCAGCACAGTCAAGCCTTGCCAAACCTCGGCCAAGATCTCGTACAAGGCACAAGCAACGGCTAACGACCTGGCAAAACGGTCCCTGGCCACAACGCTCCCAAGACAACGCAGGCCTCCAACGGTGATGGTGATGATGATGATGATGATTGTTGACTGATCAATGGATGCGACGGATTTAAAGGTGGCAGATCAAACTTGGTCTGAGGGCTGCCAATCATTGTCAACGCCCGCCGGCTAACTCCTCCGAAACCACAGCACTGGAACCCTACCGCAGCGTAAGTATTCGTTCCTTTTGCAAACTAAGTATAACACGCTTGAATACCCATCTCGTAAACAAAAAACCCAGCTTTCAAACTGATGATCTGATTACAGTCAACTAGTTGAAACGCTCCCTGGAACGGACGATCGCACCCAGAAGCGGCCGTGGGAGCCAATCATCATCGCCGCCCGCCCTCGTAGTCAATTCAAACTTCAAAGTGCCAAAGGTATTCGCGTTAGTTACCGGCCGTTTCGAGTCTGTTGCCCCGTCGGTCAGGGCTGGACCGAGCTGCTGCCCCGGCCTTTTGGTCGGTTCCAAGGTCTCAAGTTCCCGGGGGGTTCTTGTGTCCACCACGACTGCCTGTTTGGGCGCGCAGCCAATCACAGCGCCCGGCTGCATCTGATTTGCAATTCCGTTGCCCGTCGTCGCCAGAGAACTGAACAGGCCGCGACCTTTCTTGTTGCCCGGTACTTTCTTTGGTCCAATTACTGACTCGCCCACCCGCGACTAGCTGGCTGCGCGTCGTCTTTGCCGTGCGTGGACCGAGTTAACCAGCAACCAAGTCCATGTGCCCAGCAAGGTTTCGAGTTTTCGAGTTTCGAGTTTAAAACCCGCAGCAACAAAATAAAATATCAATCAATCAATCGTTCCACCTGCAAATGGACCACGATCAGTGACAAAAAATAAATACGAAAGACGAACTGGCTGCCGGGGATTTCCAAACCCTCGCACCAATCAGCAGCGCGCTTTCTTGTGATTTCAAAAAGACTTTTCAAAAGACTTTGCAAAGATTTCCAAAGCCGCCGGTTCTGCCTGGCTTTTCGCGCCGTCTCTTGTTCTCGCTTAGATTCCTCGCTTTGGACGGCCGCTGCGCTGATTGGCTGGAGCCGCTGCTGATTTGATTGATAATTCCGCTCTGGTCCACCCTGCACTTCTCCCTTTTCAGTGGATGCGTCTAAAGAGGTACCACGCTGCGTACCCGCCGCCTTTCTTTGCTTTTTATTTTTCCGAGGTTATCAAAATTTAACAAAATTTAACAGGGAACTATTATTTTTTTTTTATTTTTTTCCTTTTTCCCAATAATTCCCACAATTTCAGAGTCCTCGCCGGTTTTCATGCCCGCCGACCTCGCCGTTGCTGGTATATAATAATCGTGTGGTGCGCCCGGATTGTTTGATTTTTTTTTTTTTTTTTTTTTTTTTTCTTTCTCTTCTTCCTTCTTTCCTCTTCTTTTTTTTTTTTTTTTTTCTCTCTTCTCTTCTTCTTGTCTTGTCTTGTTGTGTCTGATTCTTCCTCCACACTCTCTCCCTACCCCCGAGCCATCACCACAACCCCTACAATGAAGTTTCTCACTACAGTGTTGGGCGCTTCGGCCTTGATGGCCTCCCAAGCCCTGGCTGCTACGCGCACCTACGACTGGAACATCACCTGGGTCAACGTCAACCCGGACGGTGTCCACGAGCGCCCCGTCATTGGTATCAACAACCAGTGGCCCATGCCCCAGGTCGACGTCGACAAGGGCGACCGCGTCATCTTCAACGTCTACAATGACCTCGGTGACAGAAACACCTCCATCCATTTCCACGGAATGTACCAGAACGGTACTGCCCACATGGACGGCCCCATTGGCGTCACCCAGTGCGCCATTCCCCCGGGCCAGACCTTTACATACAACTTCACAGTCAACCAAAACGGTTCCTACTGGTACCACTCCCACGCCTTTGGCCAGTACCCCGACGGTTACAGAGCTCCCTTCATTGTCCACGATCCCGATGCCCCCTATGAGTTTGACCACGAGCTCACCTGGCCCCTTTCTGACTGGTACCACGAGGTCATGGACGTCCTTGACGAGGGCTTCCTCTCTCTGTACAACCCCTCTGGTGCCGAGCCTGTCCCCCAGAACCTGCTTTTCAACAACACCTTGAACTCCTCCATCCCCGTCGAGCCCAACTCTACCTACTTGGTCCACATTATGAACACTGGTGCCCTGCCCTCCATCTTCCTCTACATTGAAGACCACAACATGACCATTGTTGAGGTTGACGGTGTCTACGTTGAGCCCACCGAGGTTGACATTATCTATGTTGCCGTTGCCCAGCGTTACACCGTTTTGATCCACACCAAGGACACCACCGACAAAAACTTTGGTATTGTCTCCATCTTTGACAGCACCATGTTTGACGCTTACCCTGATGACTTGCAGCTCAACCAGACCAACTGGCTCCAGTACAACGCTGACGCTCCCTTGGACCACGTTGACCCCCCTTACGACTCTTCGGAAGACATTGAGCCCTTTGATGATTTCAACTTGGTCCCTGCTGACGGAAAGAAGCTCCTCCCTGAGCCTGACCAAGAGATCACTGTGAGCTTCCTCATGAACAACCTGGACAATGGTGTCAACTACGCCTTCTTCAATGACATTTCCTACACTGCCCCTGTCGTCCCCACTATCTTCTCTGTCCTCTCTTCTGGCAACGACAGCAACAATGCCACTGTCTACGGTGACTTTACCAGTTCGTTTGTTTTGGAGCACATGAACACCATCCAGCTCGTTGTCAACTCTGAGGACCCCGGTACCCATCCCTTCCACATGCACGGTCACGAGTTCCAGGTCATTCACCGTTCCGAGGCCTTTGACGACGACAGCCCAACCGCCTTTGACCCCGCTGACGCCGATTTCCCCGAGGTCCCCATGCGTCGTGACACTGTCCACGTTCGCCCCAACGGTAACATGGTGCTCCGTTTCACTGCTGACAACCCAGGTGTCTGGCTCTTCCACTGCCACATTGAGTGGCATTTGAGTCAGGGTCTTGCTCTCACCTTGGTCGAGGCCCCCACTCAGTTGCAGGAGAACCTCGTCATTCCCCAGAACCACTACGACGTCTGCAACGCCGCTGGTGTCCCCACCGAGGGTAACGCTGCCGGTAACACTCAGAACTACCTTGACCTCACTGGCCAGAACGCCCAGGTCAAGAGTTTGCCCGCTGGTTTCACTGCCCGTGGTATTGTCGCTCTTGTCTTCTCCTGTGTCTCTGCCTTCTTGGGTATGGCCTGCATTGCCTGGTACGGTATGGGCGATGTTGCTTTCACAGAGCACGACGTCCAGATCCTCGAAAACGATCAGGACGAGGAATTCCGTTAATGGTGATTTCTTTCTCAAAAAGGAAACCCTACTTTTCGAATTTCCAGAAAAAAAAAAGAAAAAAAAAATTGTTTACGTTTGATTTACTAGTCTGTTTGTGTCCCTGTGCCCCTTCTCCTGCTTTTCCAGCTAGATTTGTGCTGTGCCTGGTCCAACAGTATATATGAATTTTTCTTCTCTTGTCCCTTTTTTTTTTGTCTTGATTTTAAAAAAGAAAAAAAAAAAAAGTTTGTTGCATGAATGCCCTTTATTTTGATTTGTTTATAAATATAAAAAGTACATGTAATCTAATATTAAATTGTATTTGAATTAAAAAGTTGGTTTGAATCTTGAATGGCAAGGAAGTGTTGGACTTCGGTGGACTTATATGGAAGAAAAACAGCTTGACCAAGTCAACATACTCCAAGTCACGTAAACATTTATGTGTCATGACTTCAAACATTTATTACGATAACTTATGACGCACCAGCAGACTACAAATACTTTGAAATAACGCAGATTTTATTTTGATTCAACAAGGCAGTTTTGTATAAACCGAAATCACGAGCACCGATCCAACTTCCATTACAAAATTTAAAAAAGTCTGGGGTAATTTATTTTGAACAAGCCACTTTTGATCTCAACTAGCCACTTAACTGGAACGTTGGACTATCTAAATTATCTTGATGCTTGCTAAAAAACCGTGCGAGGCACAACTGGTCAAGTCAATTAGCCATACAACGTTTTTACATCTTGGTGTGCTCATTGCAACTCATTAATCGTTCAAGCCTTGCGTTAAGAAGTTTGATTCGTGAAACCTCACCCTGCATTGTAAGCAGTTCTACGACGATAACGCTAAACAAACCGGTGGCCTAAGCGGCGTAGACAGACGGTTGGCATCCTTTTGGGTGTTGCCACTGTTCGTTTGGTTTGTAAATAGTTCATTGCCATCGTAGGAGCGAAGATGGAGTCCTGGAGACCACGACTTTTGACCTACAGTTGTAAACCACACACCGAGTTAAACCGAACCTAAACTTATAGAAAAATGTCGACTGTAGTCGAAATATACTCAAACGAGACTTATTCAATCAGACACTAAGTACCCTCTCAAATCTAGTTTAGTCGATGGGTTGTTGCGCGTATAACAAGTCGCAATGTTCTGGTCCATTTCCAGGGTTGCAATATATACATGAACGCCGCTTAAGCTTTTGATACAGTAAACTACTACACCACCCCAACAACCAATGTATCTTTTACAATGCTCTCACCATCAACATCCGTCTTACTCGAGGCAGGCTTTGGCAAATGTTCCAGAAGTCGCGATTCAGTTGGTTTTTCCGAGAAAGGTCCCAACTTTACCCGGCTTGTTACCGTCCAATCACAGCGCCCCAAAATTTTCACGCTTGGATTGATCCCAGCCCTATCTGGATCGGGGTCCTATTTTTTTTTTTTTTTTTTTTTTTTGCCATCTCCTTGGAATTCCATAGTTGTATCGTGCACTCGTTGGACCATGGCTCTTAGATCCAGTTTGTACAGCCTAGCGGGGCTGACTCGGGTGTTCCAGCGCTCGAGCGCCGCCGCCGCTGGTGCCACGGCTTCTGCTGCCGCTGCGCGCGGATTCTCGACGAGCTCCATCCGCTTTGACTACGAAGCCGAGAAGGTTGTGTTGGACAAGATCCAAGCCGACATGCCTCCTGCGGACGTCACGCGGTTGTCATCGATGAGAAACATTGGTATCTCGGCGCATATTGATTCGGGAAAGACCACATTCACCGAGCGTGTCCTTTACTACACTGGCCGTATCAAGGCCATCCACGAGGTGCGTGGCCGCGACAACGTGGGCGCCAAGATGGACAGCATGGACCTGGAGCGTGAGAAGGGAATCACCATCCAGTCTGCCGCGACTTTCTGTAACTGGCAGCGCACCGCCAAGGACGGCGCTGTGACTGACTACCGATTTAACTTGATTGATACCCCTGGCCATATTGATTTCACCATCGAGGTCGAGCGTGCTCTGCGTGTGCTCGACGGTGCTGTGCTGGTTGTGTGTGCTGTCTCTGGTGTGCAGTCGCAGACCATGACCGTTGACAGACAAATGAGACGTTACAATGTGCCCCGTATTACCTTCATCAACAAGATGGACCGCATGGGTTCCAACCCTTGGAAGGCTATTGAACAGGTGAACAAGAAACTTAAGATTGCTGCTGCCGCTGTCCAGGTGCCCATTGGTGCTGAGGACAACTTGGCTGGTGTTGTTGACATTATCAACGAGGTTGCCTTGTACAACGAGGGCAAGCAGGGTGAGAAGATTGCCGTCAAGGAGATCCCCGCCGACCTTGTTGACCTTGTTGCCGAGAAGCGTGCCTTGCTGATTGAGACCCTTGCTGACGTTGACGACGAGATGGCCGAGATTTTCCTTGACGAGCGCACCCCCTCGCCCCAGGAGATTGTTGACGCTATCCGCCGCGCCACCATTGCTAGAAAGTTCAGTCCCGTCCTCATGGGATCCGCCTTGGCTAACCGTTCCATTCAGCCTGTTTTGGATGCCGTTTGTGACTACCTCCCCAACCCCGGTGAGGTTTTGAACACTGGTTTGGATACTTCCAAGAACGAAGCCCCCGTTGACCTTGTCCCCTACCAGTCTGCTCCCTTTGTTGGTTTGGCCTTCAAGCTTGAAGAGGGCAAGTACGGCCAGTTGACCTACGTCCGTGTTTACCAGGGTAAGCTTAGAAAGGGCATGTCTATTGTTAACGTCAAGACCGGCAAGAAGACCAAGCTTGCCCGTCTTGTCCGTATGCACTCTGAAGAGATGGAGGACGTCGACGAGGTTGGTGCCGGTGAGATCTGCGCCACCTTTGGTGTTGACTGTTCCTCTGGTGACACTTTCACCGACGGTGAGTGCAAGTACACCATGTCGTCCATGTTTGTTCCCGAATCCGTTATTTCGCTCTCGATTGCTCCCAAGTCCAAGGAATCAGTCAACTTTTCCAAGGCTTTGAACCGATTCCAAAAGGAGGACCCTACCTTCCGCGTCAAGTTTGATGAGGAATCCAAGGAAACTGTCATTAGTGGTATGGGTGAGCTGCATTTGGAGATTTACGTCGAGCGCATGAAGCGTGAGTACAATGTCGACTGTGTCACTGGTAAGCCCCAGGTCGCTTACCGTGAGACTCTTGCCGGCAACGTCACGTTCGACTACACCCACAAGAAGCAGTCTGGTGGTGCCGGTCAGTACGCCAAGGTCATGGGAGAGATGAGCCCCAGTGAGGATGGTCTCAAGAACACCTTCGAAACTGCCGTTGTTGGAGGTAAGATTTCTGACAAGTTCCTGTTTGCTTGTCAGAAGGGATTCGAGGAGGCTTGCGAAAAGGGACCCCTCACAGGCCACAAGGTTATTGGTGTCAACATGCTTGTTAACGATGGTCAGATCCATATTGTGGATTCGTCCGAACTTGCTTTCCGCACTGCTACCCAGGGTGCCTTCCGTGAATCCTTCACCAAGGGCCAGCCCATTATCTTGGAGCCTGTCATGGACGTGACGTTGACCGCCCCCATCGAGTTCCAGGGTCCTATCATTGGTCTGCTCAACAAGCGCCTGGCCACGATCAACAACACGGACATTGGCAGCGATGAGTTCACCATCAGCGCCGAGTGCTCGCTCAACGCCATGTTTGGCTTTGCCTCGCAGCTGCGTGCGGCCACCCAGGGTAAAGGTGAGTTCTCGCTCGAGTTCAAGAACTACGCCCCTGCCCCTCCCCAGCTGCAGCGCGAGCTCATTGAAAACTACGCCAAACAGCAGAAGCAGAAGAAGTAACGCAAGTGCCCACCTCTGTTAATGCTGCTGCGGCTACCGCTCTTACTATTTATCTACTATACTGTATATACTTTTCTCTAAACTAAATAAAACTAACTCGTGTTTATCAATCATACTTACAACTCACAAGTAAGGAAGAAATGTGGACGCAGGCCTGGGCCTTGACTCTTGGCTCTTGGGCTGCGCTCGGCAGGCTCGCATAGGGCAATAAATGCGCACGGCTGAAAGTCAGATGCGTCGTATAAAAAAAAAAAAAAATAAAAAGCGTTAAATTAAAGTATCAGCAGAAACAGCAATTATTTGCAAGCACAATTAGAATAAATAAGAAATGGAATTTTTATGTGATACGTGTCTTGTCAAGATGCGAGAAGTGGTAGTTGTAGTAGTAAGAGGGCGGTTGGTCGTTACGAGGTCGTTAAGGTTGGGTTTTTGCTTGTTTTTGAGACTAGAGCTTGGGGACGTGGATGAACACAAGCCCAAATTTGAGGTCGGCCATGACGTTGGAGCCGTCGACTTTTGCGTGCGCCGGGAACTTGATGCGGCGCGCGAACTGGGCGCCCACGGGCCAGTTTTCCCTGACCTTGAGATCCTGTTCTCTGTAGAGGGACATGTCTGTGCAAGGTTCAGCGGCGGTAGTGGCCGTTATAGACTCGGAAAGAGTGGCGGAGCTGCCGCCAAAGGGGAGCTGCCATGGGACCTCGCCCTTAATGACGAGCTCGTGGGTGGGGAATTGGTAGTCGATGCTGATGTGGGTGGGCGGGACACCGGGAAGGGCTACAACGATGCGGAAGCTGTCCGGAGTGTCGTAGATGTCGACGGGCGGTGCTCGGACGCAAGCGGCGGATGACGAGGACGAGGCAGAGGAGAAGGAGGAGGTGTTGGAGGAGAGGGAGGAGGACAGAAGAGAGGAGGGAGACGTGGGCGAATGCGAGTAGGCGGTGGCCTGCTGCTGTTGTGCTTGCACAGACGCTGCCGACGCGAGTTCTTTGGCGACGGGGCCGTCCGAGGGGAGAGAAGACTGCGAGGAGGAGGCCATGAAGTGAGGCATTAGGCTGGCTGTGTGCGTACTGACTGGGGATGGAGGAGGGAACTGGAGAAACAGGCAAACATGGGCCTGCCGATGGGCCTGTTTATATACCAGCCCCGGGGCGTCTACCCCAGACTCGGCGGCCCGTTTATCTCGTTTGGCCTGGTTTGCTGTACAAAGTTATTCTTAGCTTTTTGGGCGCGCGACGGTGTAAACCGATATTACTGCACAGCCGTGCGCCCGCTTATAATCATGAAAAAATGCCACATAGTAATTACATAGTACAATATCCATCGCCATCGCCATCGCCACCGCCGCCGTCGCTGCTCACGAGCTCGTTTCCCGGATCTTGTCCAGCAGGCGGTGGATGCGCGGGCCCATCTTGGGCTGCCCGCGCGCAGTGTACTTGGTCATTTGCTTCTTGTGCTTAAGCCGCGACTGCTCCCGCCGCTCGTGCTCCTCGCGCCGCTGCGCCGCATACTGCTCGCGCGCCTCGCGTTTCTCGCGCTTGCGCTCCTTGATCAGGGCCGTGCGCTCGGCGTAGGTCATGGACGCTTGTTGTGGGCGGCGTTTCGTGGCCGGGGTGGGCTTTTTGGTCGTGGTGGCGACGGCAGATGTTGGGTCCTGGCTACTGCGTTGCTCGCTGGGCTCTCCGCCCTCGAAAAATCCGCCCTCATCTTCGCTGCCGTCCTCCTCGGCGCTCTTGTCGCCACCACTCTCGGACCCTGACTCCAAAACCTGTTCCCCACCGTCAGGATGAGCTTCGCCCTCGCTGTCATCATCGTCGTCGTCAGCGTCGTCGTCAGTGCGCTTTTTCCTTCTGTCGCCCTTCTCGGGCACAGCCTCGCCTTCCTGCTCCAACATCTTGAAATACGCTTTGCGCAGCCTCGACCGGTGCACCAAGGCCTTTCTGATCTCGTCCGCTGTAAGCCGTTAGTTAGCGCACCTTAAAATATGCTTAATTGTTCTGCCTGTAACTCCTACTTTATCACTACTTACTCTTGTTTTGGTGTGCAGACTGGTGCTTGCGACGATCGTGGCTCCCAAAGCCGCCGCCCCGCTTGCCACCACGGCCTCTTGCTGGTTTACTGAACGCCATATTGCCTATCGCTGTGTCTAATCCTGGTGGTGATCCTCTGTTTATTGCTGTAATTCAGCTTGCGCGGTTTATAACGAGGCTGTGGGAAAACTTGCCGAGCCTTGTTTTCAGATCTGACTTTGAAGAAAAGCTTTGAAAAATTGCTGGTTTTTTTCCTCCCAAGAAAATTCCCCTTCTGGGTAGGATTTGTGCGGCTGAGTTACCCGGTTTAGAATCACGTGAAAATATTAAATTAAAAATAGACGACGCGGGGGCTCGAACACTGCGCAAAATTCAGCCATCGATCCAACTTATTGCAGTGATGGTTCTATTTTGATGCCGTCGCAATGGAGACATCTTCACAGGGTCAAATAAATATATTTCTAAATTAGACAAAAGCCTGGTTATATGCCACTTACGTCAGAGCGGGAAAGGTGAGCAGCGGCTCGCCGACAATCTCCGACTTGCCAAACACCAAAGCGCCAACCCATGGCTGGATATTCCATTCTAAATAGAACGTAGCGTTGTTGCCGCTGTTTTCAAACTGTTAGTATTCAATTCCAGAAAAAATAAGATCGAAGCGCACTTGTGCGTGCTGTTTCCCACTTACTTGAAAGAACTCTGAATGTCGTAGACGCTGTAGGCGCTGCGCTCGTTGCGCAGGCTGATCACGGCCTTGTCAGAGCTCGTAATAATGCGGTCCCAAAAGGTGACCTTGTTGTTAATGTCGCTGCGCTTGCTGCCTCCGTCGTATTCGGCCGTCAGGTAAACAAACACCTGTTTGGTGTTCCAGTTGAACAAGGGGGTCAGGTCCGCGTCCAGATCAAAATTGAGACGCACATTTTGCTTGCCCTTGCCGTTGACAGATCCCGACCTCCGTGTAAATTTGACAATTGAGCGGCTATGTTGTTAGACGATTTCGAGTTGGCTTGCTGGAAGGTCACTTACGGCACAACATTGGCCATGTCTGCTTGCAGCGAAAAGGCGTCGGCAGTGAGCAGCTGCACATATGAAATGGCAGAAATGAAGACTCCCACAACCAAAATGACGGTCGTGTAGTAGCCAAACACGTTCTGGACTCGCTGGATCGTGGAAAACATGGTGGTGGTGGTTGTGTTGGCCAGAAATCAAAAGTCAGTCTGTTGTCCTTTTGGGAAAAGGTGCTGGAACCTTTTCTTCCTCCCCACACTAAGCAAACAACAACAAGGGCAACATCATGAGTGACGGCGGACACCAGAACAGAGCGCCAGCCATGTTGCCGCCCGTGCTGCGCAAACACTCTGGCAAAATAACCGCATTTTTCTGTCTGCAAGCGTCCCTAATCATGGGAATGGAAACATCCTACGTCTCAGTGTTTGCCAATACGCCCGAGTTTGATTCAACCTACTTCAAGTCTCAATTCATACTCCAGGGCCTCTTGCAAAGCTCGTACATGCTCTTTGCATGCTGTAAATAAGCTTTTTGATTCGATTTTGCTCTTACCTTGCTAACGCTTTATAGTTGGAACCTTGCTGGTGCCTGTACTCATGTATAAGGTCACCAAAAAAACAGCTGCCATTGTTGCGATATGGATCTGGGCCGCTGGGTATATTGTTACTGTTTCAGTTCTCGATTACTGGCCACTAGTTGCTGGCCGCGCAGTCAAGGGCTTTGCTATTGGTTTTCTTTCTGGAATCATTCCCCCTTATATCCAGGAATGTTTTGCCGAGAAGAGAATACCTAAGATCCTAGCTATTTTTCAAGTCTTCTTCCCGGCTGGTATGTTTGCCATGGCCACGGTCGCATATCTTGGCTGCGTTGCGTCCTTTTCGCTGCTGACTTTCAACTACTGCTGGGACATCATGATGACACTGACAATGCCCGCGGCCCTGCTCTGTTTCTTTCTCCGACCTAGCCCCAATGACTTCTTGATTAGAGGTTACAATGCCCAGGCGCTAGAAATTTTGCGAGACATTAATCATGAGCCGAGCTTGGTCAACAAACAGATGACTGACCTTATAACAATGTGCCGCCGCCAGGCTGAAACTCCAAAAATGACTTTTCTTAAAGATGCGTTCAAACCCGGAAACCGTAAACGCATCTTCCTGGCAATTTTCAGTCAAATGTCAATGCAACTTACTGGAATCAACATTATCAGTATTATTGTTCTCTAATATTTTTTAAACCATTGCTAACCTTACTTAGTGTACTACATGAGCGTCATTTGCAAAATGAGCAAAATACCAGAAAACTATATCAGCCTTGTTGTTTTGGGGATTTACTTTGTCAATCTTCTGTTTAACACGATTGGAGGAATGATATGTCATGACAAGCCTCGAGCTAGAACCATCATTTATGGGTACATTGGCATGTGTGTTTGTCATTTTGGGGTGTTCATTTGTCTTCTTTTAAACAGCTCCTACGCCCCCGACTCAACTTCCTATTCACCAATTGGGTTTTCAGCGCTCATGTTTGCAATGAGCGCTGTGGCAGTATTTGGTATATGTCTCTCGACACCAGTAATGCTTTATACCACTGAGATTATCCAGCCTGTGGCTCGTAATCTCTTGATACCCATTGCCGTGTCATGTGGGTGGATGCTTAATTTTGTGTTCACGCTCTCCGTTCCGTTCTTGTTTGAGGTCATGGGCCCTTTTTTGTTCTTGGTCTTTTGCATCTCTTGTCTTGGTTTGCTTCTTGGATCGACCCAATATGTTGAAACCTTGGATATGACGGAAGATCAACTTATAACAGCAGCAGAGACACGCTCGCCTCATGTGGGGGCTGTTTTGCGGAATTACTTGCCTGGTCGCAGGTCGCAGAGCGGTTGGTACTCCAACCAAGGCGGTATAATACCCACTGGAGAGGATGATGAAATGGGATCTATTATTGATGGGATTATACCTGCTGGCGCTGAAGACAAAGCTATGGAATATACAGTACCGCTGGAAGACTTAGAGGACGACGACTCCATGGTACTTGTCGGGATGCCTCGAAACACATGGTCCCGTCGCATTATTAGCCGAGGTCTGGCCCTTCGTGATAACCGATCAGTGAGTGCGTCTACCACCCGACGCCCTACAGTCCCAAGAAGTATCAGCGTGCTTGAGGACCTGGCCGAGGAATCGGAGGGAAGCATGATGGAGCAAATCGCAGCTACTGTCACTTCACCCCCGCCGTTATATTCTGCAGGACAAGAGTCTCTAGGTTTGCGGTGGCTTTCCTCCGAGCAGCATGAGAATGGACATGCCAGTGGTGCATCGCCAAATGTTACTACACCCCAAGCAAGGGTCCCTAGTGATAACTCATATTCGGTGAGTAGCGCAAACACAAGCTTCAAGACTAGCAAAGCAGAGTAGGGCTTCTAGACTTTTTTCGTAGTTTTTGTAGATGGTAGTCAAATAGTTATGGAGACAAAAAAAAGTAAGCAAAACAGTAATAAAAGTTAAGTTACCGTTTAATTTAGCTGGTTTTGAAAAAAAAAAAAAAAAAAAAAAAAAAAAAAAAAAAAAAAAAAAAAAAAAAAAAAAAAAAAAAAGCCATTCGAGTTGAGTATTGGATTTGTGTTCTACATAATGTGAGATAAAGACATGCGCGAAGCTGTCTTGGTGTCAAATCCTTTTGTATCGGGTCCTGGAGCTGGCGTAACCGTAAGAGTAGGGGCCGGGGCCGAGGCCGGGGCTGACGTGCCGGCAGAGTCTGCTTCCGAAACATCACAGGCATCCTCTTCTTGTTTGACTGAGCTTTCTTTCGGTTGAGAAATTGGCTGTGTTTTGTGGGTGGCTCTTTGCTGGGCCAAACCCGCAAGCTTAGCTTTGAGTTCAGGCCACTGATCCCAGGATGCCTCAATGTCAAACAAGACCTGGTCTTCAATAGCTTTGGAAGCTTCAGCTGCTGTTACTGCTGTTGCGGTAAGATCTTCATCAGCAGATTCGACGCCAAAGTCTTGGAGCGGAGGGTCGCGGTTTGGCCAAATCCAGGCATGCATTTCCATGCTTTGCAAATCAGTAGACATTATGGCCATGACATCGAGATCGTCTGTTGGTTTAAACTCTGGGTCGTCTGCCCATTTCCGTTCAAGAAATTCAATAAAACCTTCCAGAAATAGACCATAACGAGCCAAACTTGGTCTCGTTGAAGCTTGCACTGCAAGGACGTCTAACAAGAAGTCAGCTCTGTCGAAATCTTGGTGGCTCAGTAAAATAACAAGAGCTTGCCAAGTATGCGTGCCCATGATTTCAAAACTGTGATTTGCCAGCTCCTTGTGGTATTTGTCTTCAATTCTGTCCGCCGTTGGTGTCGAGTCTTTCCCCAAGACAACCTCCACGTTCTTTTTGAATCTTTTGTAAAACTTGTCAACGTTTTTCGCACCAACATGCAAGTTTTCCAATGTTTCCTCAAACTGGCTAGTAGACGCACTAGGCGATAGGTTGAGTCTAAGCAAAACATACTGTAAATATTTTAGCAGAATCAAGACACCCAAGTCTTTTCCTTCTAACGGTGTGTCAAGATCGCCGTTCAGTATTGAATCTGGGAAAATGGACCAAAATGTTTCAAAATGCGAGTTAAATGTGGCAAGAGCAGCCTTTGACAGTACTGTTTGAGAATGCAAAGTCTGACCGGCAACGTCAACCAACTGTATGAAGTGGATCATGATGCTAGTGTACATTAGAGGTACCGTCTGGTCATTGCCTACCAGTTTTTCATCGTTAATGGACAGTTTCGGGCGATAGGGATTAGGTATCACGGGCTTGCGACCCATCCTCAATGCAATCAGGCGGTCCAGGGCAAACATGTTCCACCACAGATGTTGCTGGAAAGAATTATGAGGAGTAGTCAGTCCCTGCTCGTATGCAAGATTCCAGGTGACACCAAGAGCTGCTTTGGCAAGGGCCAACCGGTTGGTTTCTGCCAGGTATAGTGCAAACATCATACATGCCATTGTCCACATGATTGAAGGAAATGACTGCTGTGTTACTGACGGCCGCACTAGCACCTGTGAAATAAAAAGAAATTTGTCTGATCTCTCTTCTGAACTTTCCCGGTTGCCTAGTGCAAAGACTGTGAACACTATTGGCGCCCAAGGGTCCGTTAACAGCGTTTCGTCCGAATGGTCATAAACGTTTTTGAGCTTTTCCATAAACACAGACCAACTATGGATTGGTGATATCCAGTGATGGTAAGTCGCCCAGTAGTTATTTGCCATCTCAAGGGCAGCTTCTTTAGAAGGCATGCCTTCTTTGACAGTTTTCAAATCTATAAAATCTGGTAGTTTGAGCTCTTGTCTGTCATATGCTTGAGCGTTGCGATGGCTAACAGGCACTCTTACAGCGCCACGGTTGTATTTGGCAAATAAATTCATGACAGCGCTGTAATCATGTACCGGACCCTGTGATATTGAGGAAAATGATGACCGCCTTGATTGAGCGGCAATAGTAAATTCGGGAGTTTTCAAAAGATATTGCTGTTGCTGTAGAACACTGGGTGATGGTGGGGCAGACAACGTTTCACTTTCCTTGCCCGGGAGTTCTAATAAACCGGGGTTTATCTTGAGTTTAGAGGGAGAAGACAGTAAAGGAGATAGTGGATTAGGCGTTGAAGATCCCGGACTTTGAGGCTCAGTCAGTGAGCTGAGGTTCAAATCTCTTTCAGCTTCAAGCAAGTGTTCAGGGATTTGTATATTTTTCTCCTTCAGAAGATCATGGTATTTGCTAAGTCTTTCTGCTAAACTGTATGCGTTTTTTTCCAAATCTTGTATTTGTTTGATACTGGACATTCGGCGGTTGGTGTCTTTCGTGAACTGGCATTTGAGCTGGCGCGAAGCACACTCTGAACAGGATGAAGAATCGGTTGCGTCGCATTTGACTTTCCGCTCGCGGCATGAGTCGCATGATGGGTCTTTCCGGCGTTGTCTTGAGTTCTTTTGTTTGGGGCTTGAAGAATTTGAACTGTGGGTGAGTGTAATTTCCGGTAGTAGGTCTCCTGAAGGCGATGCGGCAGAACGTGGAGAGAGGATCGGAGAAGCGGTTTCTTGTCGCGGCTTGGGAACGGAAAGCAGGTCTCCGGGACTGTTATGTTGTTTCGTGTTGATCTGTGGAGACTGGACTGGCAGGGCGAGCGAGGGAGCGGGAGTTTCGGTGACATTTCTTCGCTTCGACTCGGAATTCTCGGCCTTCTCTAATCTACGGCCTTTAAGTGGAGGTAACTGGGAGCCACTTAAACCATTCAAGCTAGAGCCAGGACCGGCAATATATGGTAATGGAGAAGACATGCCTAGCGGAAGGTGTCGTCGAGTACTATGAGTTTGTTAGCGGGGGCTATACGATAATCATTCCAAACTTACTTGTCTTCGGATCGAGAATCGACATATGGGCTGGGTATTCTTTGAGAAAGACAATGAGCGGAAGCTAATGAAGGTTCCATGTTTGGCGATGAGGGGTATTGTATGCTTGGTGAAGTGGCTTGTTGTTGGTAGGCCGGATATTGTGTGGCTTGGTGATGCAAATTTGTGATGGTTAGGAAAGATGGCGCTGAAGAAGCTCCATTGTGGGTTTCTACAGAATGGGACTGCTGGGCTGTAGGTAAGTGTGCTGCTCCATTTCCATTCTTTGACGGGGAGAGTGTGGAAATGGATGGCAGCAGATTTGAGTGCGGTGGTGGAGCTGTCATGTCAATGAGAATTGAAGAACCCAACGGCAATTCGTGTTATTGAAACAAAAGATCAAGTAAACGCATCCGCTAAATATAAATAGAGAATTAAACTTTTCAGCAAGCAAAGCTGAACAAATAGCTGTAGCCTATACCACAAGATGTTCAGAGCGCGAATGTGCAAAACAACTAGGAACAAAGGCTATATTTCCAGCTTGAGGGAAAAAGAAAGGCGAAGTTTGGGAGGTTTGAAACTTCCCCATGGAGTCGGCACCAGCTGCTGCCTAGGCTTACAGGTCCAATTAACCGAGCAATACCTAGCGAATGAGACGGTAGCAGAAGTTTGCTGCATTTCAAATTGTTACTGATTGCCACTAATGATGAGAGAAAATATTTGGGTCGTTCTACCGCGTCGTGATTTATGGAGGGGTCGGTTCCTGCATATCGTAATAATCGATGGGATCGTGAGTATTTGTTGACGTCGTAAGGTCGAGAAAGAACTAGTTTGGATAGTTGAAAAAATATGAACAGCTTACTTGAATGATAGGATAGGTGATTTATTTTCTTGTGTAACTACACCTACTTGAATCTTGTCCTATTCCTTAGATCCTCACTTGTTTGGCTTTGTTGGTTGAGAAGTCACCAACAACCGCACTACACTTCCCTAGCTATTATGCACATTGATCAGCGACGGACATGTTTTTCAGCTGATAAAAACACTGAGCTTCTTGTAATCATTAGAAAGTATTGTCAAAAACCTCTATTAGTGCTACGCATCAAGAGTGCCATGCTGCTACTAGCACGTGAAGGCATTGAATACCGTACATGCTGAATTGACACCCAAAGGTCCACAACCATGACAATCGATTATGATCTAACAGACTTCTGCTACTCCTTGTCTTTCCAAGATTTCCAAGAAAAAAGAAGCGTTTCGCGGTCTGAGCTCTTACCGTCCTTTGGTCTCGAGGCTTCTCGACTTTGCCCAGGGTTCCAGGCAATAACATTGCTTACATAATACACATTTTGCCTCTGTTTTTCCTTCACTTGTTCCAGTTGCTCCAGCTCCAGGCATCATCTCCAGCGATAACGCCAACCCGCACATCTCTCAGTGGCTGCGCAGAACTACAAGACGAGCATCTAGAGTTGCACACGGATAGTTTATACTGAGTTCAGCTTATATTTATTGCTTTCCACCATAGAAAGCATTTCCACTTTTGCTTTTCTCGAATAGCCACGACAAGTCCATTAGAGAGTATCAACAAGCATGGGCAACTCCTCGTCGCAAGAGGAAGGTTCTGGCTCTCGCCATCCTGCCAAGACTAGAGCTAGGTCTAGTTCTAAGACAGCTGAGCATTCTAGAAAAAGTCACGATGCAGGACAAAAGCCATCACGTTCTTCCGACTCTTCCAAGACGCACCGGGACCAGTTTTTACCATCGAAACCTGTAGCAGTTCAAGCGCGTCCACAGCAGACTACCGACGACATACCAAAAAACTCTATTCCACAAGATCAAGGTCCGACATTTTCTCACAACGAGTTTAGCCAGGGAGACAAGGCGAACGCCACTGTCTCGCCAACCGACGAGGTGCCCTTTCCATCGGTTTCTTCTAGCATGAAAAGCCCACCTATTGGAGGCGGAGCGGCCGTGGAAAAGTTTAAAGCAGCTGTGGCAGGTGTGGATTCATCAGAAAGCTCGTCCAAGAACTCGCCCAAGCGTCCTACTACCTTGCGCCGCAAATCAACTCTGTTGCTTCAAGGTGAGCACGAGCCAGAAGTTGACGAAGACATGGAGTTCCACAAACTTAATCTACAACCAGGTCTTCAACCCAACGCTGCCAAACCGTTATCTCGAGCTGGTTCTGGTGATGAAATCCAAATAGGCGAGGAGTACTACACTGAAACCAAGTACGAAACGCTCATTTCGTGGCAACAAGGGGGAGAGAAGGTCTACGTTACAGGAAGCTTTACCGGCTGGCGCCGAATGATCAAGCTCACTCAACAGGAAGATGGATTATTTTCAGTTGTTTTGAAGCTCCCTGCAGGCACCCATCGTATGAGATTCGTTGTTGACAATGAACTGCGGTGTTCTGATTACATGCCTTCGGCTACAGATTCCATGGGTAACTTGGTCAACTACATTGAGGTTGGGCTCGACTCTGACCACGACATGAGTATGGAACCCCTTCACCGAACTACGAGCAATTATGCGGAGCAGCAGAGAGCCAGAGATGAAGAACAAAATAATCATCACGATCAGAAATGGCTGGATTTGCAGCAAGGAAAGCAGGAAGCTGGCCAGTCCCAGCCACCGCAAGCTGCTGACGCTGCATTGAGCTACGACGACGAGGAAGAAAGAGCATTGAACGGTGGAGGTTACGAGCGGTTTCATGAGGAACTTCCCGCTGAACCAGTTTACAAGTTTACAAACGAGATTCCTAGCGTCTTTATTGACCCTGAAATCATGGAACAGTTTGTGGCCTCTGATTTTGTTACCCCGCCACAGCTGCCACCGCACCTTGAGAGCGTCATTCTCAATTCCAACTCCAACGAGAAGGACAACAACAGTGTCCTGCCCATTCCTAATCACGTCGTGCTCAACCATCTGGCTACCACTAGCATCAAACATAACGTGCTAGCGGTTGCCAGCATCAGCCGATATTCACGCAAGTACGTCACCCAGATCCTGTACGCCCCCTTGTAAGTTGGCGTGATGTGTCTTTACATATAGCGCTTATCCCTTTATTCCAAGTAATTTAATGAAAAGCAGAGTAGACCTAATCAATCTTCTTCTCTTTTTCTTTTTGCCTCTTTTGGTTCATTCCGGCGGTTTGTAAAAGTTCCACTCTGGTCGTGTTTTAGAAGTTTGGCCGCTGGGACTTCTTGCAACAAAGTTTGATCCTGGCTTATTTAAACCTCCCTTTGCTATTAATAAACGCTGCAGGATAGAACAACCTGCGTCCCGCCAAAACTTCCTCCTAGACCAAACTTCATTCCAGCACGCTCTCATCCCTCCTACTCCAATTGTCGGCTCGGCTACTTCTTAGCTTACATTTCAAGTCCATACTTTCTACGTGCTGCTGCGATCTCGCGTAATGGTGCGGTGGTTTGTGTCTTGCAAGAACTTCTTACAACAATGATTTACCACCATAGCGCGATGAGCGCTGAGACCGTGATAGCGCCTTGGAATTCAAGTCTCAGTCAAAGCAACTGTTTGAGCTGTGTGCAGAGCCCCCAAACGCAAATGTCTTCGAAAGACCTCGAAATATCTAGACGAACTGTACACCGGAGGGCGAGACAAACCTGCGCTTTCCACACGACTCAAAACAACATGACTATCAACTCTACTCTAAGTGAACGGACCAGTCTAATTACTGTTGCAAGCTCAGCATTGTTTAAAGGTAGTGCTATCTCGAAAAAGCCACCCAAATCATGCAAACACACAACGGCAAGAGGTTTTTTAGTTCTTCTATTCACCGGATCTACAGTCTTTGCTCGATCTCATACGCCACGCTCGAACCCAAGCTATATTCCAGTGATGGACCCTCACATCATGCCTCGAATGGCGCAGCCTGACAAAGGCAACAATTGGGTCTTGATAGTTTGTACTGTGCCCCTGTTTTTTGTGGCAGTAGGCCTACTAATTTACAAACGCTTTGCAGCCGCAGCCGCAGCCGCAGCTCGACAAAATACACGCAAGCGCAGATTGCGTGGCCGCGGGTCCAAGCAGCAAGCAGAGACTTCAGTCGCCCCAGGAAAGAGCACAAGGACAGCAGCAAAGCGCAGGCCGCAAAAATCGAATCAAGCAGAAACGTCGGCCGATGAGCCATTAGCGGCAAACGAGCTCATTAATTTCACACCAAAACGCACTTTAGAACAAATTGTTACCGCTTGGACGACTCAGGCAAACACTTTGGCTTCTCGCGTCCCATACTCAAAATTTACTGTACGAGCCAAAGCCCAAATACTGCACGTTCCTGGCTTCTTGTCTGAACTATTGGAGCTGGGACTTTTCTTCTTGTCCCACTTATTCACACGAACCAGGTCAGCCATGCAACGAAATTGGGACTTTTATTTCGCCCCCGCAACAACGACGAGCGTTAAACTCGTCAACTCGGGCCCTGTGTATCTTGACAGAGGCGCATCTTTCAGAAGTGAGAGCGATGCTGGGTCTTCAGATGTGAGTGAGGACTACGACGGAGATTTGGAAAGTAAGGCGGTTACTCCAGGTAGCGAAGATGATTCCTCAAATTCAGGACCCACTAAACGTCGCCGAAAGCGGAGATCCAAGGTGGATCGCCGTAACTCTGTCAAAGACCAGCTTAAACCGGCCAAGCTCGGAGGCCTCTACAACGAGGGAAACACATGCTTCATGAATTCTGTGATTCAGTCTCTAGCTTCTCTCGAGTCTGTAGAATCTTTGCTGGCCGACCTGGCGGTGAGCTTGAAGGACAGCAAGAGTCCTTCTTTGCTTCTCCAGCAATTGATCCATGACATCAACGCCAAAAGCACGTCGGCTCATACATACTCGACAGGGCAGCTTGTTGAAGCCATGAGCAACAAGGCCTCACGATGGCAGTCTTCTAATCAACAGGATGCTCAGGAATATTTCCAGCAGGTGCTGTCATTCCTTGAAAAAGACGTCATCAGCAGCACATCAGGAATTGAACGCCCTAGGATAGTCACTCCTTTTGATGGCGAAACTGCTGTGCGTGTTGGTTGTCTTAAGTGTGGTGAAATGGAAGGAATCAGAAAAGAAGTCATGTCAAGTGTTGGATTGAGTTTGACTGCGTCAAGTGAAGATGTTGACTTGCTCGCTCTTCTTGACGAATATTCGCGCCTAGAAACTATTCCTGACGTTGAATGCTATCGCTGCAGTTTGCTTGAAGCAGAAAGAGACCTTGAAACAAAGCTTGCTTCGTCTCCTGCACCCAAGGATTCCAAGGCTATTGTTGACCAGCTGAGCAAAATTCGGAATACCCTCAAACAACCTGTCATTGACGAAAAAATGCGATTGCCAGCGGAGAAATACTTGAGTAGCAAATCCAAGCAGACCATGTTTGCTCAACCTTGCGCTCGTGTTTTAGCCATCCACATCAACCGTTCAGTGTTTGACCCCACAACTCAGTACATTCGCAAAAACCTCTCGCCTGTGACTTTTCCTGAAGAGCTTGACTTGTCGCCTTATGTTGTGAAGGACATCAACAATGTCCAGAACAAGAATCCCAGATTCCCAATGATACCCATGCGCGAGCGCACATCAATCGAGCCATCCAAGTCTTATGATTCTGACGAGTCGGTAGAAGAGCTGGGCCCGAAAGTGATACGCTGTCAAACTAGGCCCACCTCTGAAGACAATTCTGACAACCATCACCTGGAAGCAGAGAGTTCTGTCACAGAATCACTTTCTCGCTGGTCTCAGCGCACTAGTCCTAACACAAGTGTGGGAACGCCTCCTCTACTCTCTCCAAGCCAAACAGACCGTTTGTCTAATGTTGACCGTCTTGTTTTGAGCCGCGCTACCACAATCCCTTCGTTGGGCTCAATGAAGTACAAGCTGAAGGCCATCATCGTCCATTATGGCACTCACAACTTTGGGCATTACATTTGCTACCGACGGTGTCAACACGGCCTCTGGTGGGAAATGTCTGATCAAACCGTCACACAGGTGCAAGAAGAAACTGTACTGCAGGCCCAAGGCGTGTTTATGATGTTTTACGAATTGTGCTCGGCTACCTTGGAACAATCTACCGAGGGCATGTCTCAGTCCCTCCAAGTCAAAACTCCTTAGTCTCGATGCAATGCACTGGCATGGTCGCTGACTTCTCGCGCATTCTAATGAGGAATAGCTCTCGAACTGTTTCCTGCTTTTATTTATTTATTTTCAAACCTTGTAATAGTTACATCAATTTATTTATTTGCTACCAGTCGGCTCCAACTGCAAAAAGTGTTCAGATCATTTTATTAAAAGTTTGAATGATACAAATGGGTAAAAGAAACAATAAACAAAAGTTATACGAAATAGAAATATAATAAAAGTACAAAATAATAGTCCATAAAAATCAATCGAGAAAAAAAAAAAAGTTTTGATGTAAGCATGAGCAAAGTCAAACAATTAGATCTCACGCTTAGTTTACCTTGTCCAGCTTTTCGTCAATCTGGCTAATCTCCTGTTTCAAATTAACCTCTTCCACGGTCTTGACGAGCTCAGTTGTGCATTTGGCCAAGTCAAATGAAATGCCCGCCAAGCGTTGCTTGAATTGCTTGTCGGGGATGAGCGACTCGTCAAAAATGGCACTGTCACCGTAGAGCATCATCATGCGCTGGCAACTGTTCTCGAGGGTGTCAACCATGTAAGCACCGTGCTCCTTGAGCATCCAGTGCTTGGATTGTGTCATCATGCTACTGGTAGCTGCAAGCATTGTTCTCACGCTGTCCGTGATGAGCGTGATGTTTTTTCTTAGAGCTTTGTAGTCAGCGGCGCCTTTGATGCCCGTAAGCAATTCTTGAATAGAGTCAATCACACCCACAGTCTCATTTTCAAGATACTCCTGAAGCTCAATTACTGTGTTATCCTCAGGTTTCGAGACATCGAACTTGATGTTCTCGGTGTTGGGCAACACGCTTCCGTACCGGTTGCGATTAGGATTCATTGGGGTAAGATCAAAGTCGAGTCCGCTAAGGTTTGATGATTGGTGCTGATGCGCGGTTTGAGCGTCTTCAGTTTTTGAGACTGATGGCGTTGACTCAGGCAGACTAACAGGTTCGCTCACCTTTTGCTCAGGTTCAATACTGCGCGTCGTAGATTTTGCCTGTTTCTTGATTATCATGGGTGTAAACCTTGCTTCCCCATTGCTGTGAGGGACTGGAGTAGCTTCGTTTTCATGACTCAAAGAAGCCGACCTGGCTTCATTTCCATTGCTCTGGGGGACCGATCTAGTTTCATTTGCGTGACCATAAGATGGTGATTTTTCATCGACATTGTTCCTTGGAACAGAACGCCTGCTACTTTCATTGTTATAAGTCGCAGGCTTGGCATCGTCTTGAATTGTCAAGTTGGAAACATCAACAGATTCGCGTGTTACTGGAGAGGGTCGCAGTTTGGCAATCTTAACCAAGTCAGTAATTGCTGCTGAAAGATCGTAAGCGGCCGCATCGAGCAAAAATACTGGAGAGATTCCACCAGAAGTGCTGTGCGTTCTAGTAGCCGTGATCAAGTGGTTGGCAGTCGCAGAAACGAGTGACCGAGCTTGGGAAATGTTGGCATTAAAATCCTTGTCCATGTACTGCTGGTTTTGAGAGTAAGAAGCAACGTCTTTCGTGACTTCCTGTGTACTGACAACAACGTCTCGCAAGCTTTCCAGTAATTCGCGAGCAGGGACTGTTCGACAAGACACAATGAACTCGTCCATGGCGATTTGAAACTTGGACAAGCTCACATCCTTGACCAGACCATTTTCAGAGAAATAAATATCTTCGATTGCATTGGAATGAGGCTGGGAGAAAGCACTGGTAGTACCATACGTGGAAGCACGCAAGTTTTTGAACTGCGCTCTGCTTCTTGCATAACGCAATTTCCAGGCTTGCACTTCTTCCCGCAATGACTCCATTTCTTTGAGCTGTTTTTCCGAGTTTCCAGTGTCGTCTCTCTCTGACAATGCACGCATCTCTTGTAGAAAATCAGCAGCTTCCTTTCGAACTTGTTCAGTAACTAATTGCTGTCGGCGTAATTCCTCTTGCAAGGTGTTGTACTCTGTTTGAAGGGCAGCGAATTGCTTGTCATTTGTCGTACTTTGAGTTGCTGCAATTTCGCTAGATGTGGTCTGTTTGGATTTCTCCTGGTCGAGCTCACTACGTAGTGATGAAATTGTCTAAATTGTTAGTAATATTCAAAAAAAAAAATCATGGCATAGTCATACTCACTTTTTCATGATTTGCAAGAGATTGCTGCAAAACCAATACCTGGCTATTCAGATCCCTAAACCCAGTCTCGTGCTCTGTGTTTAGGTCTCTATGCTTTGTGTTGAGTTCTTGATGCTGAGCGCTCAATGCTTCAAGCTTGTTCAGCTGGTCGTCATGAGCTGAGCTCAGTTCCCTATGCTTCGTGCTGAGTTCTTGATGTTGAGACGTCAGGTGCTTGAGCTCTTCTTGCTTGTCTTCATGGATTGCACTAAGGTCCTTGTGCTTTGTGGAAAGATCTTGATGCAAAATCGTCAAGTTGGCAAGTTCTCGTTGCTTGCTTTCAAGTTCATTGATGTACTTTTCAGACTGCGTGCCAAAGTCAGTTTTGAGGCGCTGTAGTTCAGTCAAAGCATTGTCCTTCGCAAGCTCACTCTCTCCAATCATTTGGTGTAAACGACCATTTTCTTCAACCAAAGTTTCCTTCAATGCTTCTGACTCGGCTAGCTGTGCTTCCAACTTAGTGATGTTTTCATCCATGCGCGTTCCCTCTTCGACAAGGAGTTGAATCTGCTCATCTTTATCGTTAAGAGTAGCTTGGTATTCTTCCATCGCGGCTGGTGTTATGCCGGGTTGAGCGGTAGATGTTGAAGCCACATCTAGATCTTTTGAAACCTCACTTCTAGAAAGACTCCGAGTGGGAGGAGTAATATGCAGAGTATTGGCAGTCGGGCTTATACTTTCAATAGTATCGTCTTTCAAAATGGAATTGTTCGTGGATGGTTCGGTCGTGTCATCGTTGATATTGCTGCGCATTTGGCTGTCAGGTCCAGTTGGAGAGATAACAAACTTCTTGTCCTGGGTTATTGATCCAATAGTCGAGTTGGCTTGTTGACTCCAGCTATTGTCGTAGTCTGTTTGTGTTTGTGAAGCAAAACTAGCGTCATCAGACATTTCCGAACTTTCATCGTCTTCTACCAATGTTGACTTGGTCGGAGTAACAACCGATGTCTGCAGGTGAGTTCCGTTGGGTGACTTCAGAGGTGATAGGTTATCAGGGAGGTATAGAGAACCGTTAGAATCGGGGATGGAGATGGGAGGGGGTGCCTGGCGCCTTGCGTCATTCGAAAGACTGCCATAGGGTTCTTGTTTGTGCTGTCCCTCATACGAAGGGCCAAACTGTGACGGAGAGCGTGGCGACGAAACGTCTGAACCCTCATGGCCATGGCCACTTTGCATGTCAGAAAAGTATGTCGAATTAGTAGAAGAAGACGTGTGATTGCCAACGCCATTGCTTCCATCGGGGAGTTGGCTGTGCTCTTGGTCGTGCGTAAAAGCACTCCTGGTCGGTGGGATGTGGACTATTTGAGGATGTGCATTAGGGGTCTGAGCTTGATTCGATGGGTCTTGTGAATAACCATATTGTTGAGGCGGAAGGTTTGGGGGAAGATCATGCTTGACTGGAGGTGTTGGTTTTCCGTGAGGGGCGTATGGTGGTGGCTGACTTGAAGGCGTAGGTTCATGGTACTGTTTTTCGTTCTGTTCGGGGGCTACATCATTGTTTCTGACTTCTGGAGTTCGTCGTTCGATTTCAAACAAGATATCAAACGCCAAGTCGTTGAATCGCGTCGGTGAAAGTAGGGAGAGCTTTTTGCGAGCCTGGTTTCGTTTGGCGTGTAGTCGCTCGTTTGGAGGAAGGAACCCCTCGTCGCCTGGGAGGTGCTTAATTCGTCGTTGTAGCTCGTCATAAACGTCTGTAGCTAATTCGTAAAACTGACTCTGGTATAGCTTAAGGAGCTTCTGTTGGGCTCTGTTTATTTGGACGCGACGTTTCTGCGCTTCTTCGCTCGCATTGCCGACAGAAAGAAATTCTTGGAAGGCGGCATAGTACTCAATCATGTCCTGAGTCTGCTCAAGGGGGGGAGGGCTCATTGCTGTAGTCATTTTGCTGGCATTCTCACACGCACAACCTGAAGGAAAAAAATTATTGCAGGTGTACCGTAGGCTTATTCAGGCAGAAGTAACAGAAAATCGCAGGACTCGCTTGGTGTTATAAGAAATGTCGAAATGTTCAGCGAAACGTGTCTGGATAACGTGAAAATCCAAGAACGGGAAGAAAGGGTCAAGACATAAAAAAAAAAAAAAAAAAAAAAAAAAAAAAAAAAAAAAAGGAGGCTAGTTGCGAAAAAGGGTGATCCAACGCCCAACCCGTCGCAAAAACATCGCCAAAACCACGCGAACAGGCGCATAACATGGGCGCCCGCAACGGAACACGCGCCCAACCTGTTCTGGACCTGGGCAAATGAATTTGTAAAACATTTTAAACTTGTTTCATGCTTGGGTCGAGTTCTGAGCGCGGGCTTGTTGAGCAGGCCCTTGCAGGCGCTCGTGAGACATGGTGAAGGTCTCCAGAAAAGATAAACTTGTTAATTCACATGGGAGGTGAACTGCGACCTGCCAGTGCAAGATCCAAAAAGGACCTTTGTTTGGAGTAGCCATGCCACACACAGTATTGGGTGATAGCCAGTACAAGCTTAGACTTCTGAAAAGCTGCCTACGCTGCTGCTTCCATGGAGCTTCCATACGTATGATTAAACTTTTGTCAAACATTCACGCTCCATGAACTTCCACAACAATTTTAAATATACACAGTATAATTAGACTCTTTGAAACAAACTTTACTGGAAAGGCCAAAATTGACCTATGGGTCGATTTTATCTAGATGAATGTGCCAAACCCTTTTAATTCCATTTAAACGTATCAGCGCAGCTTTTACGGTTCCTTTGAGATGAAAAAAAAATTTAGATCTCATTACACCAATACAGAAGGTTATAATAAAGCATGAAACAGTGAAAAAAAAAATATCTCAACTCTTTTAAAGTACTGGAGATTCTCTTCTCTTTTCCTCTTCTTCTCTTTTCAAAGAACAATCACAAATCCAAGATTCTATTCAATACCGTACAAGTTTCGCAGCAACATTTTGTTTTTTTGTGTTACGACGATGTCTGACCTTCAATTCGAAAGCTTTTACCTTACCAGCATGAGCAATAGCTCTCGAGAGCCTTCTGAAGTAACCTCTTTTGTGGGACTTCTCTTGTCTCCATTTGACGAAATTATCAGCCACTGCAACCCCTGCGAGCTCCTTAGTCAATTTGATTCAGACTTTGATCTGAGCAATGAACTCTGGGGCATGCCTATGGAAGAGGTTGAAAAACTTTACTGGGAACATCTTGATTCTTGCGACGAAGAAGAATCATGAAACCAACTCGTTGACAATAGTGGTGCTTTGGCACTATAGGTTCCCTTTCCCACTTCCCCATGGCATATGCATATCTCATCAGTTTTACTATTCCGTTCTTACATTGTTATACACTAATACTTGTTTTTGGATTTTTCATAATCTTTTTTGAAAAAAATACAGTTAATTTCTAGATCTAATTGTAAAATAAAAGTGAATCAACTTACTCCTCATGTAAGATTTGTCGCTCTAGTGTTAACAAAAAAGTCTAATGCATTAATTTTAGCGTTCTCATTGTGGTCAGAATTTTTATCGCATTTAGTTTCATTATTCATACCAACGCTTGCACTATATGACCCGGTGTACTGTCGTGTGTCTGCGTAACAGTGAAATGAGTATATGCTTAAGTAAATATATTCATATGACTTGTAGTTTTGACAGTCCTAAATCTCACTTGTAGTTTTGTGCGTTGGTAATTCAAATTACAGCCCGTTATATTTGGTGATTCTGGTGTAAACTTACCAGTGGTTCCAAGACAACCTTGCACGTTATGCAACATACCCCGACTAAAGCTTATCCATTCATACAAATTACGCATGCTATAAGTTTTCAGTAAATATGTATTTTTATCATTTTTTAATTTTGCTACTGTTTATCCAATGCAAACTTCCTGAGATAATAATTATAGACACTACCTCAACAGTCTAGTAGGTGCCTACGAGATCGATGAAGACCACATTTTAAATTTTTTTGTAAGGGGTTCGCGCCAGCGAGCCCTTACGGGCAGTCCATTCCAGATCTCGCTTGTAAATATTAATAACAATAACATTCATTCAACAATATCAACAAGACTGATCTGAACTAGACTGTAAGTTGACCGATCCGAGAACCGGTGTCCTTCTAATCTAAGCAGGATCACTCTACTTATATACTTTTCTAGCTAAGGGCTAACGTCAGGTTCGCCACCGAGGCGCAGCCTCGTTTGCCACCAGATGTCATCTCACGACATCTTCCAGAACATTCCATAACGTTCTATTCAATTCATCGGACTTCTAGGGACTTCCTACGGAATCCCTACATTTTTAGAAATTTTGGGCGTCTGGTGTAGTTGGTTATCACACTCGCTTAGCATGTGAGAGGTCCCCGGTTCAATTCCGGTGTCGTCCAGTTTTTTTTGTTAGTTCTTTATCTTTTGCAACCGACAGACCAGCATATCTCATATCCGAGCACTGCAAACAGTGAAGAGAAGATGACAACAGTCATCAGCTTTTGTATGTTGTAATTACACATGCTGAATTTGTGTTGAGTTGTAATTACACTGTAGAACAAATGGCGATTCGATATCAAGCGGACTAAGAGTGTTGTTTTTATTTCTTCACAATGAATTTTTTTTTTTAGTTAGATGAACTATGTTTACAAAAAATGATGGATATAAAACAAAACTGAATAAACAAGTGTATGATGCGGTGGTTGATTGATGTTGCACAAGGTCGTGTTGTCCCCTTACCGTGCCGTTGCGTGCCTTTGGATAGGAGTACAAGTCGTTACAAAGCCAAGTTGCCCAGTTTCAAGTCGAGCTCTTCTTCGCGAGCACCTTTGATTTCATTCTCATTCACGTCCGGCTCATTTGGTGCCGGGGCTGGTGCCGCCAGTTTCTGTTGGCTCTCTGCGGTGCTATGCGTAGCGGGCGACGAGGCGGGGTGATCCGTGATGTGCGCAAAGTTAGTTTTGGCGCCCGTGGCGCGGAAGAACTGGCCCTGGCTTGGTGGCTGCTGCTGCTGCTGCTGCTGCTGTGACGGCTTGGTGGTGTTGCTCGCGCTGGCACTGCGCTGGCGCACTTTTCCCAGCCCAGCCGCCAGCAACCCTGCGCCGGGGACTTTGAGCTGATTCGTTCACGCATTTGCATGTGTCGTCGTAGTAGCAGGACCAAACTCGATTGGGGTGGACGGTGAGGAGGACGAGGTGGTGGCGGAGATGCTGAGGCTCGTGCCCGAGCTGCTCTCGTTGCTGCTAGCGCTGGTGGTTGGACTGACAACGACCATGTCGCTACCGGTGGTGCCGGCCCGCTTGCGCGTGATGATGATGCTGTTGCTGAGACTTGCCGCTGAGGTGGATGCAGAAAGAGACCCTGTTGATCCAGCAACACCATTACTCGTGGTAGCAGTAGCAGGAGCGCTGGCCTTGGAAGACTTGGCAATGTGGTAGCTCAGCGTGCTCAGCTGGGTTCCAGACGCCGTGTGTTTCTTGTACCGGGAGAACAGCGAGTTGAGGTTGCTAAAGCTGCCGCTAGTGCTGGACGATTGCCGTTTCTGTCGTGCTAGTGTGTGTTGTTGCAGGTGGTACTGTTGCACAGGCGACGACGGCGACGAAGATGGAGGCGCGTCTACCTCGTACGAGGGCGAGAACTCGCCGGCCTCACCTGCTACCGCGGTATTGTACGAAGGCACTCTTGAGAGCAAAAGTGTCTCTTGCTCTTCTAAGGAGGCACCAGACAAGTTACTGGTTTCAGGGTGTCCGCCGCCGGTCAAATGAGATGGAATGGGTATGGGCAAGACTGCAGGGGCAGCCCCAGACGGCCAGCGCGGAGAGTTGGCGCCGCTAGCAAACGTAGAATCGGCGTAGACGGACCCCGCCAGCATGGTCGAGCTGCCAGACGCACTAATCGGACCGTGGTCTGCACCAGCAGCGAGATCGCCGCCAGTATCATTCTGCCGTTCTTGTAATGCATAGAGGTTGGACAAGAGTCTGTTTGTGGGGAACCCCGCTCCGCTGTCGTCGTCGTATTGTCCCGGGAGCGGCGTATTTTGGCCACTGGCCAAGGGGGTATTGAAATGCGAAGTGGGAATGTCGCCCCAAAGGGCGTCGTAAATGTGGTCATGGTAGCTTGGGGGCGCGTTCACAACGTGCGACGAAGGCCCGCCTCCTTCGGTCACGGGTGGAGGTGTGAATAGGACCTCTTCGTGTGATCTTGACCCTAGCCGTCTATTCGAAGAACCCGAAACGTACTCTGTGGGCTGTCGGGATGTGATGGAGACGTTTGGTGAGATAAAGAGCGAGATCTGGATCGACGCCCGCAGCTCTGACGTGTGGCCGTCGGGGTTGACGAGCCCAATCCAAAACTTGAGCTTGTGCGAGACTTTAATGTGGTTGCTGATTTGGCAGTCCTGGGTGCACTTGGTGAGGGAGCTGGGGATTTGCAGCATGGCCTTTTGGGCCCACTCATCTTGGCCCAGGAACCCGCCAGCGGGTGGTTGAACGGTCATTTCGGTGACGGTAGACTCGCTTTGGGCCGCAGAGCGGCTGCCGTTGGCAAAGAACCGGTACTCGGCCAGCTGTATTTTGGTCTTGCCGAGCGTGAGGCCCTTGAACAGCGGCGAGAATGTGAAATCAATCATTGTAAAGCTTCCAATTGCAATGGCTTTTGTCGGGATTGAAATGGTGTAATGGACTTTTTGCGGCCAGGTATTTTCAATGCACATGGTTTGGTTGAGTTCTAAAACGTCTGGGCCGAGCGTGCGCACGACTCTAATGTGTTTCTTGCGCACAATGTTGTTGGCAAACCGGCCCCGTTCTATCGTCGCGACCAGTTTATAAACGACCTGGCCTTCCTCTAAACCTTCAACCGACTCGTCCAAGTTGCCGGGCAAGATGACTTCAAATGGGAACTCGTGCTTTCCCGCGGGCAAAATATGCGTCGTCGGGACGTTAGCCGGCGTCGTACTCCCACTCCTACTGCCACTGCCACTGCCTCTCGGCCCAGCCTCCAAGTCCCTCCAGTCGTGTTCGTACAAGACCTTGTCGTATTTCACGTAGCGGGCGCTCCCCGTTTTAGGGGCGTTGGTCAAGTCGTACCAGCTCAGTCTCATGGTTCCATACAGCCGCAAGGTGATTTTCTTGATTGACATGGGCTCGCTCAGCGACAAGGCCACCGTGCCGTGGAAAAACGTCGATGCCGCCGTCGCCGGCGAGCCCTGGATAACAATAACGTCTCGTTCCGTGGAGTTGACTCTGGAATTAAATTTTGGTTAGTAAAGGAAAAAACAAAGGCAAACAATGGGTCATCTTGTTGTGGGGTAGGAGGAGCTTACCGAATGTCAAGGTGAGATAATGGCCCATGCGCCGACGGAGCCAGCGAGCTCCTGGACCCGTGCGAGCGCGATAAAAGAGGCATGCTTGTTCTATTGCAACCAGTCCAGCAAAGAGGGTTGTGCGAAGTGGTTGCACAAATAGGCAAAAAAAAGAGAGAGAGAGAAAAGGGTTTTTGAAATTTGGTTTGGTCTTGTCTGATCAGGGCATGAAAATGATACGAGCAACGGCCAAGGCAAAAGGCGCAATCTGGGCTGAGCCGCGAACTAAACTCACTCCATGCAAAAAAGCAGAACCAAGAACTTTTTCAGAGCTTTCGAGGCAGACCAGGTGTACCAAGAAGGTGTCAAACTGAGAACTCGTGAAGAAGAACGAAGAAGGAGAAAAGACAGAAGGAAAGGAAGGTTTCAGGCATTTAAACGGGCCGGCCGTTTAATTTTTTTTTTGTTTTTTTTCGTTTTTTTCGTTTTTTGCGAGATGGCCCGTTTATCAGGACCCGAGAACCGGCTGAGCCAGCAAACCCGTCGGAATCTGGCGCCGGTGTCTCTGCCCGGTTTTCCTGGGTTTTGAGAAGAGAACATGGCAGCAGGCACGCCGGTCGGAGCACCACAGCACTGGCCGCTGAATCCACGGGGTGCCGGTAGCGTCTCTGCGGAGCCTCTGCGGAACCGAGGCCACAGCGAGCAGCGCAAGTCCCGGCTATTGCAGGACCTGGTTCCCGGTCCTATCTTTTTTTTCTTTTATATTGTTTTTGCCTGGTCTCTGCTCGGTTAACGGCTTTTCGATGGGCTCAGATCACGGAATCATTGGCAAAGACGGGCTGGCTCCAGTCAAACCGTAAAACCGAAAACTCAATCAACTCATCTCTACTGTCTATCGTCTTCACCCTGGGCATCTTGTACTAGGACTACGACAAAGCTATCTTTGCACGCACGTATGGCTTGGTATTCATTGATTGTATTCTTGTTACGTACTTACATACTTGGTTTGGGCTACTACCATTGGGCCGTTGCAAACCCATGTGCCTGCTTACATTTGCATGTGCTCTACCGCTTAACACTTTTTTGTTCTCAATCATCGGCGCAGACCCTTTTTGCGCTCCATCTTCTCCCGCGCCAGGCGCTGCAGCTCGCGCTCCTCAGCCTCGTCCTCCTCGCGCGCAACACGCAGACTGCGCTGCTCTTCGCGCAGGAGCTCGGCACCGGTCGCTTCCATGTCGTCCGATGAGTAGTCGTCGAGGTCAACAAAGTCCGACCGGCGCTTGCCGCGATTGAACATTTGCCAAATCTCGTCCTTGTCGTAGCCAGGGTCGTCTTCCTCTCGGCGCCGTCGGTGCCTGCTGCCGCCACTGTCGCGCCGACGGTAGTAAGGGTCCTCCTCTTCTTCTTCTCCCTCGTCGTCCACAATAAAGTCGTCGAGGGATTCCTCGTCGTCGTCCTCGTAGTACATGCGCCGCTGTACAGTCTCGGCCTTCTTTTTGCGCTTGTCCACGAGCTTCTGCATGGGCTGTGCAATGGGCGCTGGCGTCCTCGATATGGGGGCAGAGGGTCGAGCCGCCTTGGACGCAGCGGCAGAAGTCGGGGGTTGGCGGTCTGACGACCTGGCCGGTTTGCGAGAAATCGGCATGCTATTGTTTGATGCTGAGTGGGGTCTGGCCTGCTGCTGTCGGGCAGCAGAGGAAATGGGCGTGGACTTGCTGACACGGTCAACGGCGCCAGGTCTTGCCCGTGATGCAGAGGAAATGGGATTATTGTTTGTGGTGTTGTTGCTGTTGTTGTTATTGATGCGTGAAATGGGGGCGCTGTGGGTTGGCGTGATGGGGGCAGCGTTCTTGCGGGAAATGGGAGCGCTTCTGTCAACTAGTTTGGGCCGCGAGTCTGCGGGGCGAGAGTAAGAGGAGGAAGTAGCAGTTGTGGCAGCTGCTGTCGCTCGCGGCTCTGGAGTCTTGGATGCTGGGTTGTTGCCGTCTCGGCCCTTGACTTTGACAGTGACTTTAAGCTTTTCCTTGTCAATTTTTTCGGCCTGTTTCATGAGCTCGCGGTAGTTGAGTTTCTTTACTGGAGCTCTGGCTGGAGCGGGTGCCGCTGCCACTGGCGCAGAAGGTGCTGTTGTCCTTTTACGTGCTGCGGCTGAAGCGGCACCGGCCCTTGCTGGAGCAGTCTTTTGCACTTTTTGAGGAGGTTGACTGCCCAAGCGAGCAGCTTTAAGACGCTCTATCCTTGCTCGCTGTTCTTCCTGCTCACGCGCCGAGAGTGATGTTTTGACCTGAGGTCGGCTGAGTCCTGAAGATGCTGTTGTTTTCGATGCAGATGGAGTTGCCGAGTTGGTTCGCGATCCAGGCTGGGTTTGGCTGGTGTTGGAGCCCGGCTTGCCGGACTTCGACGACTCGCCGCCAATCATGGCGAGCATTTGTGAAAACATGGTATAAACGGCCACGGGCAAAAAGAAAAAAAAAAAAAAAATGGCGAGTTGTGGTATTAAATGTGCTGGAGGGAATACTGGATTCGACTGGATCTCTTGAAGGCTATGTGTTGAACCCGTTCTATATCACAATACCCAAATAAACGCCACGCGGAGACCAGAGCACGGGACGGGGACGAGAGCAAAAGGAAAGCAATCTTGTTGTCAAAGGTGTTGTTTGTTGTTGTTGGACGACGATGGCAAAAAGGTCGCACTTTGGTGCAACTCCAAAAATCTGCATGACATTGGGGTTAGGGTGTGCGGCTGACGATGGCATGGCCCACACACAAGAAACAACGCCAGCGAGACGCGAACGACGAGTTGGCGGATCACGGGTGTTGGTTCTAGTTGACAAAGGTGACGTAGTTGCTAGGCAGTTGACGTTCAGCGCTGTCTGGTTATCAGCATCCAGTGGAGGTATTGAGCTAGTCGTTGCTATCAGTATTTTGGTCTATACAACTGGACATTACCTACAAGCTCATGAACGTTCCTGAGCCTCGTCGCAGCAGCTTTGAACCTTGGTCTGAGCAGTTTTGGCGCTCAGAAGTCTTGTCTCGTTTTTTCTGTGGCCATTCGAACTTCTTTGCCTTGGCTGCTGTTCCGCGGCACGTCCGGCACTCCCGACGGCCCGGCCATCATAACAGCTGAAAATTTTTACCTTTCCAGCCACGACGAAATCACAAGTTTAATGATGAAATCACAAGCTGCGTAAGTTTGATAACCTGCGTAACTGGTTTAAGCGCCATCGGGGCATGATGTCGTATTGAGCTGCGCCGGCCGGTACAAAGAAGAAGCGCTGGAATGCCTGCACAAGCCACAATTCTCGCTGCCAAACAAGCAAAACCCAAGCAAATCAAGCAAAGCACAAGGAGATTGCAGCCAAAGCCACCCCCGGCCCAAACAGGCAACCCAGCGCCGGCGAGCCCAGCGGCCCAAGCCAGCACCTAATGCGACCAGACACCACGGCCAGTGCCATCAAAGACACAAGTTCTAGTGTCGGGTCTAGCTCCAGGTCTGGTGCAAGTTCAATTAGCAGCGCCATTGCCTGACAGAAAACGGCTTTGGCGCAGCGGGCGCGCATGGAAGGAAAAAAACTTCACCGCCGTGGCTTCCATAATCAAGGTTTATTGCCAGACAAAATAGAACAAAATAGGCCACCTTTTGTTTTGGGCCCTGAAAAATGAAAAAAAAAAATTAGCAAAAATCAAAACCTTCTGAAAATTTTATTCCACCGCCAGCGTATATAAATACCAGGGCGCCCGCTACCTGTTCATTCTTTTTTCCAAAGAAGAGTAATACCAATAGAAAAGATCCATTCCCATTTTATTTATTGCATATTCTTTTTATTTATTTTTAAATCTATTTATTCGTCATGATTGCACAGCGCGCTTCCGACGACTCGATAAAGTCCAACGAGACAGCCACAACCTCCTGGGAGGAGACGGCGCCGCTACTGGCCCAGCACGGGCAGCAGTACGGTGCAACCGCATCCAGCGCGTCCTCCACCTCCACCGAGTACGGCGAGGACCCCGTCTTCAAACCCAACCACCACAACAATAGCGACAGTGATGTCGACAGCACCCTGCTTGGCGAGCCCACCACCGTGTGGCACGAGGTCTGGCACCTCATCCGCTCCGCCGTGCCCCTCACTGCCGCCTTTCTTCTCCAGTACTCCCTCACCGTCGCCAGCGTGCTCTCTGTCGGCCACCTCGGCAAGTCCGAGCTGGGCGCCGTCTCGCTCGCTGCCATGACCGCCAACATTACCGGTTTCGCCGTCATTCAGGGCCTCACCACCTGCCTCGACACCCTCGGCGGCCAGGCCTATGGCGCAGGCAAGCCACACTTACTTGGCGAGTATTTCCAAAAATGCACGCTCCTTACTGCCGTCTTTTTCACACCTGTGGCCTTTCTCTGGGCGTTTCTCAGTAAACCCCTTGTCGCCCTCGTTTGCGAGGACGAGCTGCTTGTCGACCTGGCTCAGACTTACCTCCGCACCGTGTTGATTGGCGTCCCCGGTTTCATTGTCTTTGAGTGCAGCAAGAGGTTCCTCCAAGCCCAGGGCGTCTTTCACGCCTCCACCATGATTCTCGTCATTTGCGCGCCCTTCAACGCTGGTCTCAACTACTTGCTTGTCTGGGACGAGCGGGTCGGACTTGGTTTTATTGGCGCCCCCTTGGCCGTCTCCATCACCAGCTGGCTTATGGCTTTACTCATTGTTTTATACATTTGCTTTGTCAATGGCTACCAGTGCTGGGTCAAGCCCCAGGTTTC
The DNA here is from genome assembly GCA_030566025.1 of Geotrichum cucujoidarum. NCBI lineage: Eukaryota > Fungi > Ascomycota > Dipodascomycetes > Dipodascales > Dipodascaceae > Geotrichum > Geotrichum cucujoidarum. The sequence goes on along the minus strand of JAJMHN010000014.1, from coordinate 51,553 downwards.
CCGCCTCTTCACCAACTGGTCCGTTCTCATCAGTCTCGCCATTCCCGGTGTAGTCATGGTCGAGGCAGAGTTTTTCGCCTACGAGGCCCTCACCATTCTCTGCTCCCGCTTTGGCACCGTCTCGCTTGCCGCCCAGAGCATTGTCGGCACCACCATGTCGCTCTTTTACCAGGTGCCCTTTTCGCTCGGCATTGCCGTCTCCACCCGCGTCGCGTCCTACATTGGCGCCAAGAACACCAGCGCCGCCCACACCGCCGTCGTTGCCGCCGTCGCGTCGACCCTCGTCGTCTGCCTCGTTGACGGCGTCTGTATCTACGGCTTCCGCGCCGCCATGGCCCACTGCTACACCCGCGATCCGGACGTGGTCGAGATGGTAGAGAGCCTTGGCCTCATCATGGCCGTCTGCCACGTCCTCGACTGCCCCTGCGCCGTCTTTTCCGGAATTTTGCGCGGTCTCGGACGCCAGCGCGTCGGTGGTTACCTCAACCTCTTTGGCTACTACGGCGTCGCCCTGCCCATGTCCATCTACTACGCTTTTGGCCTCAAGCTGCACCTCCAGGGACTCTGGATGGGCATTGCCAGCGGCCTGCTCTTTATCGTCCTCTTTGACATTTGGTACCTCCAGCGCTGTGACTTTGAGAAAGCCACGCAGGAGTGCTCCAAACGTCAGGCAGACGACACCTGTGTCTAATCTCTAACACACACACTTGCACATTTCACATTCAACGTCATTACTCACCTCCCACTTGCATTTTCAACACCATGTACTTTTAGTATAATTATATAATCATACCATTTTCATTTATAAATATTCTCTACTTGTACTTACACTGAAACCCCTAGCACTTGCGCAGTGTAGACCAGCGTAATCGCCAAATCCTCCGTCACAGTCAACACCTTGGCCAGCTTGGTCTTGAACTGGTCCAAATCCAAGTCCACTCCCGCGGGCACCTCTCCTGCAGCCATCTGGCCAAACCCAACGTCAGAGACTTCTAGTTCAACTGCGTGGCTGCCGTTGCCCGTTTTCAGGGTGGGTTTGACGCGAAAGGCAAGGTCGTGGAGGTTGGCGGCGTTGACGAGAATAAATGTCTCGCTTCGCTCCTCAACGAGGCTCACGTTGACCTGCCATCCGTGCTGCACCTGTGGCGGCAGGTCGCCTTTCTCCAGGAGCGTGTCAATCAGCATCAGCTCCGAGTCAAGCGCCTCGTCGTCGTCATCCTCATCCTCATCCTCTCCGTCATCGTCCTGTCCTAGCGCATCAAGGTCCAAGCTCGAGCAAAGCGACTCCAACAGCACCGCCTTGCGCAGTTCAGTGAAAATCTCGGGCAGGTCCCGCGGGTGCGCAATGGGGATCTCGGTCGTCTTGACAAACTGGTAGCTCACCAGCGACGTAAAATTCACGTCCAGCTTGGTCTGCTCGCCGTCAATGCGGTGCACCGTGCGCGTCAGCGTCGTGCACAGGTTGTTCAAAAGGAAATCGTCAGCAGTCTTGCTAGATGCAGTCGAGGTCGCGCCAAGGGCTTCCGCGCGCGTGTAGGGAAGGTAAACGGGTGGGTCAAGTAGCAACACAAACTCAGCTTTTTGGTCCGGTTGCACTTCTGGCTCGTTCCAGCTTTCAACAAGCCCCGTGTCACTCGACAGCGATACCATCGGTGACATCCAGTCCGTGCTGTACCTGGCCGCAAACCTGCTCTGTTCTGACTGTGGTCGGCCCTTCTTGTCCTGTTGCTTTGGATTGCCGCTCCCATCCTTGGCCTGGCTCTGGGCTCGTATACTCCATTTAACCATGTACTTTTGAAATTCGTTTCGCTCTAGTCCCTCGGTAAACAAGTCCTCGCCCACTTTGCTGTCTGCCACCACGCGCTTGCGTTGCCAGTACCACAGTCCCAGGCCCAGGGTGCCCTCGGGGTTGAGTTCCGGCACACCGTAGGGGCTCGTAGCCATGACCTCACCAGCGCCCGCACCTGTTGCGGTGCCAGTCTTGCTCTCTGTCGCCGCAAATACGCGGAACACTGTGCTTGCGACCTCGTCCAGCGCCCGGAAGCAGTCGACGCTCGTACTGAGCTTGTCTGCGCACGCCAGAAACCCGACAATGTTGGCAAAGCGGTCGAGGCGCGCATGCTGCGTCAGCGCGCGGAAAAGAACATTGTTGGCTGACGGCGTGGTCTGCTGGCTCGAGAAGCTGTACATTTCGGAGGTGGGTTCTATCGCCGAAGCCAGCGACAACGACACTTGAAATACCTTGGACGCTTGCACATCCATGTCAATCTACCAACGCGTTAGCACATATGCACCCACAATGCTTCTAGGCAAGTCACTCACATCTATTAAAATGATGGATCCACCTAGCGAGATCCGCTTTTTCGAGTCTGGCAAGTCTTCCTCAAACACTTCAAACCTACAATACACAACCTCATGTTAGTCCACTGTATTGAATGCTTCACCAATAGACTCACCCGTAGCGTGTGGCCAGCCGTCGAATGCCCTGCTCAGACACGCGACCTGGTACCGCTCTCAGCAAGCTCACAATCTTCTCAAGCGCGCCGCTGTTCGTCGTGTCCTCGTCAATTCCACCGCTAAGAAAGTCCACCATGGTGGAGCTGTATTGTAAGGTATCCCTTGTCATTTTTGTATGCCGAAAGAAGGCTGCCAAGTTGGTGGGTAGGCCGTCGTTTTATAGTCAGTCGAGTTGAATAGTTGAAACAAGGTTCGGCTGCAAGCTTTTGGTGTGTTTTCTCGATGCTTACTTGAAAAGTTAAAAGCGTTATGTCATCGATGGGTAATACGCGTGCGGCTGAACATGATTACAGTTGTATTTTCTCTATAGAAAGCTAAGCATTTACTCCTTTTCTTCAAGACCCTTGCGGCCGTTCTCAAACATGGAGAGATCGTAGTTCTCGGGGTAGGAATCCAGAATCTCCGCCAGCTCTTGGCGTTGTGCCTTGAGCTTCTCGGGCATCTCGGCATAGGTGTCGTCAAACATGTTTCTAATCTTGGGCTTGATGACCTTTTCAGCGTTGGAGAAGGCCTTGAGAACCTCTTTGCGGGCATCCTTGCGGAACACAGTCTCCTCCTCGTCTGACCACCACGACTTGAGCTCGAGCCATTTGCGCATGCGCGTGATGGGGTTGTCCTTGCGCTTCCAGTCCTCGACCTCACGCTTGGAGCGGTAGGCAAAAGAATCGTCAGAAGTAGAGTGGTGTGCAATGCGGTAACTCATAGCTTCAATAAGCACCGGGTTTTGGTTTTTGAGTGCCAATTCACGTGCAATCTGAGTAGCTCTGCGGACGGCAAAGATATCGTTACCGTCAACGCGAATGGTGTCAATGCCGTAACCAACACCGCGACTGGCAATACCATCACCCTTGTACTGTTCCAGACTTGGTGTGCTGATGGCATATCCGTTGTTTCGGCAAAAAAACACGACAGGGCAGCTTCTGGTGGCGGCAATGTTCAGAGCGCCATGGAAATCGCCCTCTGATGCGGCACCTTCGCCAAAGTAGCAAATAACCACACCAGGAGTGCCTCTCATCTTCAAGGCATAGGCAGCACCAGCAGCATGAGGCAGCTGCGTAGCCAGTGTAGATGAAATTGGGTGAATGTTGAGTTTTTTCGACGCGTAGTGAACGGGCATGTTTCTTCCCTTGCCCGGGTCGTCCTTGTTGGCGTAAAGTTGAGACATGATTTCCTTTAGCGTAAAGCCTCTGTGCAGGAGTGCACCAGCTTCGCGGTACTGGAAGAATATATTGTCTTGGGGCTCAAGAGCGCTTGCAGAGCCCACGGCCGAAGCCTCTTCACCGGCATTGACCATGTAAAAACTAAGTCTTCCTTGTCTCTGGGCATCAAACATGATGGTATCCAGAATGCTAATCGTGACCATGTCTTTGTACATCTTGACAGCCAGTTCCTTGTCCACATCAATTTCAAAACTGGTGTCTTGTTGCTTTCCATCAACACCAACCACTCTGTAGATATCCATGGCCTTGATTTCCGTGGGGTTCACAAACTTGATGGCGTTTGTAAACTTTGCATGCAGCGACCCGGGAAAATCCAGCTCGGTCTTGATCGCGTCTGGGGATTGCGCCAGCGAGCGGTTGCTCAAGCTGGCCGCAACGTGGAACCCGCGCAGGGTCGTGTACGGTCTGAGCAGCGATAGTCGTCTTGTAACTTGCCTTGACATTGCAGATAGTGTGTAGAAGTGCTGGAATGAGATGTTACTAGTTTCTTGCAGACAGGAATAAAAATCCGAGAAAGAAACCGTCGGTTAAGAGCATTTATATGTTTTTTTTTTTTTCTGCGGAGGCTTAAACAAAAATATTCCCCCTCTGTCTTTCCTGGGGCCGTTGCCATTGCCAATCCTGCCTGTTTGACCCCACAATGGGGTTCTCAAGGCCGCGTGTAACCGATGTGGGTTAGGTCAAATTGAGACCCACGAGGGCAGGGTTCCTTCCATAACCGAGCAACTTCGAACTTAGACCACGCTGGGGGGCCTTCTATAAGCGTGTTATGGTTGGTTCGGGTAATTAGAGGGAGAAGGAAAAGGTTACAAAGTAAATTGAAAGTTGTTATAACACGTCTTCAAAGAGAAGTGCACTTCTGGCCTCTTTGGTTGTAAACTCTTGTGCATCTTTAGGCGTTGTTGCTTTATGGGAGCCAAATGCAAGTCATATCGTTTTGCATTCCAACATCACGTGACTAAAGTTAAACGAATAAATTTAACTAAATTTAACGCCCATTCGACTCAGATACGAAGTTCAAAGAAACAGCATGACTTGGCTCTCAGAACCAGGCAGGAACAAGACAGAGGGTTAATGCAGCATGGACGAAAAGTTGGGGCATAACCAAGGGCAGGTTTTACAATGATGAACAACTGATAAAGCATAAACAATATAGCATTGGAAGGTAAAGACTAAAGAGTGAATGAAACAAGAACGCAATTACAAAGGAATGGAGTGAGACTCAACAGAAAATAAAAGGATAACAAGAAGAAAGAAGGCAGAATTATAAAAGAGACACAAGGAGAGGAAAGAGAGTCAATTTCCTTACTCCTTCTCTTCGGGGATTGTAAAGTCAGGGACGGTGATTCTCAGGCGGTGGCTGGTGGGCAGCTTGGGAATGACAGAGACGATACAGGCGACACAGTTAATGACAAACATGGTAGAGTCGTAGTGGGTGTAGTGCGTAGAAATCAAAAAGAGACCAATGGGGACGCCGAGCAGAAACTTCTTGCTAGGAGTGTACTGGTCACCATTGTCGAGCTGCTCCCACATGGTCAGGTTGTCATAAGCGCCAGAGTTGAATTCAAAGGGAATACCAGTGACGTAGTGGAACATTATGATGGAGCCGACAACGTACGTGATATTGGTAAGGGTCCAACTGAGCTCTTGGTTGATACCAGGGAGAAGGTCGTAGATAATCTTCAACAGGGCAATAATGACAAAGTGGATGGTCCAAGCACCCTTGCTGTTGACCCAGGAGGCGTTCAGATTGGGAAGAGAGGACTGGTCCGACTGCTCGACAATGGTCTCGGGTTCAAGGTGCGACAGAATGCTCGACGAGCGTCTGCGGTTGGAAGAGGGATTTTGCTGAGACACGATGGTGGTATCGATGGAGATGGAGCGACGGCGAGTGGGGCTCTTGGCCTTCTGGGGCAAGGTTCTGCTAGTTTCCAAAGAAGACATGGTAGAGGTTGGCAAAAAGGGTAGTTGTTTGTTGTTTGTTGTTGTTGCTAGTGGCGAAGAAGTGGGGAAGAAGCGGAGCACTTGGGCGATGAGATGGGCAGGCGCAGTGAAAAAAAGAGTCTTTAGGGGTTTGTTTGATGAAGGGAAAGAAATAAAACAGAGAGGAGGAGAGGGAGTAGTTATATAGAAAAAATAAAACTGGTGTCGAAGGAAAAAAAGTAGTGAGAAAAAAAAAAAAAATTCCAGTTGGGCTGGGTTTGCAATCTATTGCGGAGCACATGACTGGTTTTGAAAAGCCTTGGTTTTTTTTTTTTGTCTCTCCTGAAGATGCTTTGCCAGCTTGGGCGATCGTCTGCTCAGCCCAAACGGGGATTTGCCCTCGCTCCTGCCCAAACAGGTGCCGGTCCGTGGGGGCTCAAACAAAGGGAACCCGACGGCAGCGGCGCTTTCTCCACTTTGAGTCGGTACCGTTTGACGTCGGCGCCAGACGGTGTCCAACGGCGCACCGCACTCGAGTTTTCAAAGGACGGACCCAAAAGAAAAAACCAGCCAGAAAGGTCAGCCAGAAGGGCAGCGGTGCACTGGGTCTGGACGTACGCCGGTGGCTGGGGGGCTGGCCTGCAGTGCACGCTGGACCCAGACTTACGCCAGCATCTGCACGCGGGGGCCCTGAGCGGGGTTCCCGCGCGCGCATAAAAACGCGGCCGCGAATTGCACGTTTCATCAGCATTACCGTGTTGCAGTTCCTGCATTGCATGCCAGAGGAGTAACTATCGATTGAACACCGTTTTGTATCATCAGCGTTCATCACAGGACTTGGTCAATCGGCAATCTGCCAGCGCCTTCTTAACCCTCTCTGAGCTGGCTGTGGCGTCACCAGCCAAGGCCAGGCAGCCACTCTTTTCACCGTCGGAAAACAATGGGCACGTGACGAATCGCTGGTACAAGCTGGCAAACTGGCAGGCGGCCTCTGCCCAAGTCCCCGAACAAAGGGACCCGATTATGTCAACGCAGCCCGGAAAAACTTTGATGCAGAAAAAGGGCTTTGAAAAAAAAAAAAAAAGCAAGAAAAAAAGAAAAAATAAAAGAAAAAACAAAGGTTTTGCCTGTTGTTGTTCAAGGCTTCAAGCAAGATGGACTAGACCGCCGTTGAAGAATTTTATGCCGTGTTTCAAACAGGCAATACCTACCCAACGTCCAAGTCGTCTAAGTGTTGAGCCGGACGGAGAAGACAGTTAACGTTCGCTCGGCCATACGTTTATTGGATATTAGAATAGGACATTAAATATTAATTAGAATCTACATACATAAAACAAGGTAATCTTTTTTTTCTTCAATTCTCGTTGGGCAGTTTGGCCTAAGCCTTGGCTTCCTCTTTGGGTGCCTTCTCTTCAGCGTCTTCTTCCTCGTCGTCCTCTTCTTCGTCGCTTTGTTCAATGTCCTCTTCCTCCTCGACCTCTTCCTTCACTGCAGGTTTTGACGACTCTTCTTCTGGCTTGACCTCTTCAGTCTCTTCCATCTCGGCGTCACCCTCTTCTTCCTCCTCCTCTTCATCACCTTCCACTTCAACTTCCTCAGCACCGTAGGCCTCTTCGTCGTCTTCAGCATTGTCTGCTTCGGGCTGCTCTGGCGGGAATTCTTCGCTGGGACCAGCATTGTCCCATGCAATGTTGAACCTCGTTACTCGTGGCTTCTCTGCCAGCACGTTGCGCACAATGTGGTCGACCTGCACCTTGCTTGGTGGGTTTTCTCTGAGCTCTTCGCTATCGTATTCGTTGTTGACATAGTAACCAACGCGCACAAACTCCTTGTCGGCGTACGAGCAAGACAAGAGCACAACGGTGACACTGACAAGTTCGCTAGCAGGAATCAAGTCGGGGGAAGGTGGGTCAGCTTCAAAGATAAACTTGTTGACGCCAACGGGCACTGGTCCCACAAGTAGTGAATCAAGCTCTTGATCGTGCTCAAATCTTCAAACGTTAGCATCATTGAGTTTAAATTCGAAAAGAATAACTTACGAGGTAGATGATCCAACATAGGTAAGCTTCCATTCCAGGTCTAGATCAAACGTTAGCAATGCATTCAATGGATCATTGAGGATCACACTTACCTTCTTTCAGAGGCTCCAAGCACTCAAATGTGATTTCAAACTTGTACTTCTCGCCAAACTTGGCGGGGTTGTTGAGCACGTTGATGTTCAGTAGCGATACAATCGACATTTTACTTTGATTTTTGTAAAGGAAAAGATGTTTGATGCAAGAGGCGAGTGTTTGTTTATGGATCAAGGATGAAGAAAGGAAGAAGGGCAAGAGTTTGACGCGTCGGATTTATCTTGTTGAAAACTAATTTATTTGTTTACGTTTTTAGGTATAGACGTGTTTTAATTAAGCCCCCATTAGAGGTTACCCTGATCCAAGACGCGTCGCATCTCGATTTATGGATCGCGCGCGTTCTAACTTCAACAACTTCAAACTTCAAAGTTACCGAAGTCACTTGCTGCTAGCGGTAAGAACTTCTAGTTGAAGTTGAGAAATTTTTTCAGATTGTCGGATGTTTCGTGAATGGATTTTTCAACGTAGGTAGCTCATGTAAAATTTAACTTGACGTTGTGCAATGTTGCACATGCCGACTGGAGCTTGAGCGCAGCATCTAGCCCTTGGTCCCTGTTCCTTTAAATTGATCAGCTAGCTACAATCCGTCACTTACAAACAGCACGAGCAGCGGCGTTTATATTCCTTTCTAGCTCCAATGGCCAGGCCGAAACTTTGTGGATCTGGGGTCTCCCAAAACGACTGGAGACACAAACTGTAACAGCACATTTAAGTTAGACGAGCACTCGTCTTTATTCTTGCTTCTCGAGTGTCGCTTTATTTTCTCTCTACGGGAAATATTGACTTCTTTGGTCATACTAGGACGGCGCAGTCTTTGAAAATTGGCAGGTCGGGACAAATGCTGGGGCAAATGCATGAAGAGACTCTCCAGCGACACTGTAATAAAAAAACTATGACCTAGTGATCATGATGAGAAATTAGTGGTTAGTGTTCATTAAGAAATGATCAAGTATTCTCCGAGCTCTCGGCTCCTCTGAATGGTTTGGGATACACTAAATAACATGTTGGCGCAAAAGCAACATTCAGCATGTCGTACCATCCACATAACTACATTACTTGAAGCGCGACCACCATGGTTCCTTTACAACTGCGGGAAAAATGGAAGGCCCAAGTTTTGGTACCGATACTGCTGAATCAGTGGCTTTTATTTGGAACAGACATCATTATGGCTGGAATTATCTCGCTAACGAAGCGGGTCTGAGCGCTGAACAAGACAGTGCTAGTGCTCAAGATTTTGTGTTTGCGAGCCCTGTGTTGGCAAACCGGTATCTAAACCATAGCGGCGATGAAAGTCACGATAGACTGCTCAACATTGACCCTGAGCTCACGGGGCATGGTGTCTCGAGCTCCCCAAGCCATTCGACGGAGTCTCCATCCCAGTCCGAAGGAGACCACAGCGCGTCCCGTGTATCTGAAACCGATACCAAAAGCACCATCGAAAGCATCAGCCCCGATTCAATCCATGCTGGTTTTGAAAGGGCCAAGTTTGCACATGGTTTTGACGGCGTCAGTTCTAGTTTTTCCTTGAAAAACAACCTCATTCCGGAATTTCCAGATGTCTCACAGAAAAGCGTGAACGAGCTGTTTGTGGACAACACGACGACTACTTTCGAATTTCAGCCCCACTACAACCAGTATTACACCGAATACCGGGCTCAAAATGTCGAGAAAGAATATTCCAATGTTGACACCGTCATTGCTCTGCCTTCTCGAAAAGCCAAGGACTTCAAGAAATCAACTATTCCACGGTTCACACCCATACCTACTCTTACGACAGACCCATCACAATTTGAGCGCGCTAAAGAACTTGGCGACTTCAACGACACGATTATACAAGTTGAGGTTTCTGCTGCTCTTGCGGCCCCTACCGAACTAAAGTATGATGGTACTGTGCCAAATATGGATTTCAACATTACGCAAGTCAAGCCGTCGTTATACTACCTGGTATCGACCAAATTCAAACAACTACCAGAAAACTACTACACCCATCGCTCCGAGGACCAACCCCTTGAAGGCTACTCAGAAATGAGAGGCGCTTCTGACCATTCTGGAGCCCGCCAATTGCCCCGGGCTAAAGTCCTTGCCAAGAGGGGCAATACTTTGCAAGTTCACACACAAGGATATGACGACGAGATTGTGGGTTCGTTTGGCTTTACCAACTTTCGCAAACCTTGTGCCTGGAAGAGAATGCACGTTAAGGAGGCGTGCGCTGAAGGTGTGGCGAATAAGAAATCTTCCCCGCCAAAGAAGACTGCCGCGCCTAAGAAACCTACTGCTTCAGGAACCAAGTCCGCAGTGTCGAAGAAGCCTGCTGTCCCAAAAACGGTCGCTGCACCAAAGAAAGCCGCTGTGCTAAAGAAGGCTGTTGCACCAAAGTCGGCTGTTGCACCAAAGAAGCCAGTCACACGAAAGAAAGCCTACCCTCTAAGGAAGTCCTCTCGGATAAATGTTGTCGCTCCCAAGGAAGCTTTTTCAAACAATCTTGAGATGGTTTTGGTAGCAGCTGGCCCCAGATGCGAGAACTCCAGGGTTAATAAGAGACGTGCATGATCTTAACAGGTCCAAACCAATAGTGCATTGTCACTAATGATGTCACTTTTATTCTCGCTCTTGCATCTTACGCCCTTGTTTATTCCCTTTTACAACAAGTTTCTCTATTTTTTAAATTTTTTTTTTTTACTCTCAGATCCAGTTGGTACTTTTTTATTTTCATGGGTTTTGTTTCTTCATTTGGTCTGGCGAGCTCGAATTCTTTGACTCTCTCTTTTTTTTTGCAAGTAGTACTTTGTACTGCCCTGGTGTCTACGTTGTCCCTTCTTAAATTTTGTTCAGGGTTTTTTATTCCTATCGCTTTAGCCCATTAATTGATTTCTTGATTTCATTTCAACTGATACTTTTCCTAAAAACTACTTGGACCTTTATAGTCGTGTCACTGGAATCACCCTCCGTAGAATCGCTTTGTAGAGACCCAACTAGAATTTACTAGATACCCACATGATGACAATATAATATTATGAGGTGCGTCATTATCAGAGTTGTTGACTGTAGGCTTTGATTTCCAGTTCCTGTTTTTGTGCCAGATTCTGCCAACAAGTAACTATAATGTGCTCTCGCAATCAACCATGGAGTTTTATTCCTATAATAATTAAAATCTTACTTTTTATTGATAATTATTTGGAAAAAGCAGAGAGAATGAGAGAATGAGCCACAACAGAAAAAAAAAGAATAGAAAGACATGAAAAAGAAAGGGAACAGCAAAACGATTCATCTGGTGTAGTGGGGAGAAATATACCTCATCTAGTCAAAGGTAAGGCTTGCATGCCGTAACTTGCCCTTTTCTTCCAAGAGTTCCTCGCGATCCGCCAGACTCAGCTTCTTAAGCGTAATATCATCGTCCATGTCATCCTCGTCAAAAGAAAATGCTTTTGATTTCTTGGCTTTAGTTTTGGGTGGTGGCACTGAATTCCTTGTTGCAACGGGTGACGAGCCGGGCTCAGCGTCAGCAAAGGCCTCATTGTCGTCGTCGTTGTCGTCATCATCTTCATCATCTTCATTATCATCCTGGTCTTCATCTCCATTGTTGTCGTCGTTATTGTCATCATCGTCATCGTCTTCATCTTCTGGGTATCCTCCCAGCTTGAGCACCGTCTTGTTGACAATCTCGTTCCAGTCCATCATTCCACCCATGCCAATATCGCCATACGAGCCCACCACTTTCTCCACAGGCTTGAGAACTTCGATCCATTTCATTTCCTCCTTGATGACATTCAGGTGGGCCCGGGTAGCAGGATGGTTGTAGGCGTAGGAAACCATTGCCGGTGCAATAAGAATGGGGTATTGTGTGTTCCAAGCTCGCACAACGCAAGTCAGCAGGTTGTCACAGAGACCTAATGCAATTTTTCCCAAAGTGTTTGCTGACAGAGGAGCAATCACAAGGATGTCAGCCCAGCGACGTAACTCAATGTGAACTACAGGATCGGCACGGCTTTGCCAGTTCTCCCATTCATCCTTGTCGCGCCAAATTCGGATATGACTAGGAATTTCACCACGGGAAACAAACTTCTCTGCCGCTTTCGTAAGGATGATTTGTATGCAAGCACGCTCACGGCCGTAAATTTCATTGAGTTTGTGGATGATAAGTCTCAGCTTGCCTGTGGAAACCGAACCTGTGGCGGCAAGCAAAATATGGAGTTTGCCATCATCATGAGGCAGTCTGGGGTCTCCAGCTGTGTTTGGTACACCATTGTTTGTTGCGGGTTGTCCGTTAAGAGCAGAAGTGAGCTTGCTGGCAACAGCTGGTGCAGCGGCAGAGCCCGCAGAGGCAGAGCCTGAGGTCGGTGCAGTAGAAGCAGAATCGACAGAGACAGCGGACAGCTGAGGAGTAGGCACACCGGCAGGAATGATTGTGTTGGGGTCGGTCAAATTGACAGACTCTGAGCTGCAGTTGGAAGAGCTTGATACAATTCCTGGTGTCGTCGCTGTCCGACCAGTTGGAGGAGGCGACGTAGGCTTTGCTTTTTGGATGACTTCTTCTGAGCCCTTCTTGGTTGGCGGAGCCTCAGACAGAATTTTGTCTAAACTCATGCCGCGGTCCCTTGAACCGCTTCCGCTGCGGCTTCGGGAGCCTGCGTGGACCACATCTCCCAGTAAGAAGTGGGCGTGGACGGATCCTTGTTTTTGATGAGCAGCCTTGTTGGCTGGGTCAGCTCCTAATTGAGGGTCGTCTGACACTGAGCTCTTGTCTGAAGGAGCAATATTGATGGGCGCAGTAGGCGCTGGCTCTTCGGGAGTTTTTACCGCAGACGTGTCTTGGTCGTTGATGTGGAGTAAATTGGGGGTTGGCTTGGACTCGTTCTCGGACGAAAAGATGACGACCTTGCCCTTGACTTTGCCAATCTTTTCGTTGAGCTTTTCGGCGGCTTCGCATGCAGCAGCTTTTTTGGCCTCCTCTTCTGATGGCGAAAGCATACCTGTCGTCAAAGCAGGCGGTTTGCTAGCCGAGTTGGCAGCGGCTGGCTGGCCAAAAGGCTGTCCACTGGACGGAATTTGAGAATCCATGAGGGCCGCAGAAATTATAGCAAGAGCTTACTGAAGATGTCAGCACAAGTGATATGGCCGTTATGCAAAGAAGATGGGGAGCGAGGTTCGTAAGAGTGAGATCGGATTGGTAGTGAACTGTAAGTGGTGTTGGCGGCGAACAAAAGATATTGGGAACAATTTGTAAGCCATACAAAAATAGACAAGCAAGCAGGTGTGGCGCCGTGGGTCTTGCGCTCCAAGCACCCTTGGCCTTTTGACTCCGCCGGGATTTAACGTTTGCGCGAAGGCCACTCTTGGAGGTTTGGCGGTGGAGCCTTTGGAGCGGGCACTGTAGTGGAGGGGGTTGAAGGAGTACGAGGAGACAACGCGCCTTGGTGAATGCGGCACCGCACCAACGCCGGGCACAGACCAAAGCCTGTGCGATGGATATGAAGGGACGTGACGTGCCGGGGGCCCACTGTACACCGGGCTCCCGACCATGCCACTTGCACGTCTCGGTCAGTTCAGCATTAATGGTCTGGCTTGTTTGGCAAATATGACCTTCGGGCTTGTCTCATCCAGCACCAGAAAGGCTTGGCGGCTGTAGAAGTGGGATCTCTGGGTACCGTTCGGAGCCGGACAAAGACCTGCACGCCGCCAATGGCGTCAAAAGAAACTCCGGCGTCTTCTCTCGAGCCCTCGACGTCAGTGCTTTCGGGTTTCGAGCCGCGCGCCTTAGCCCTACATTGATTGATGATTGATGATGGCCTCTATGGTTTTGTCATGTGACAGCCGCGTGAGTTCTTTTTCTGGATCAAGCTGGGACGTTTATGTTTTCTCCTTGCCAGTTCCTGATCATCAACACCAAGAACAGATCCACTGCTCTGCCACGTTAAGATATATTGCAATGACTCTGTCCGAAGTTAGAGAAGATAGAATCTGGGTTGACGGGTGCTTTGACTTTGCCCACCATGGTAGGTTGATCCCAAATGTTGTTTTGCACAGGCAGATCTGACTCTCAAGGCCACGCTGGAGCCATGCTCCAAGCACGACAGCTTGGTAATGAACTATATGTCGGCGTTCACACCGACGAAGAAATTGCCCTCAACAAAGGCCCCGTTGTCATGAAGTTGGAGGAACGTATGACTGCGGTCGAGGCCTGCAAGTGGAGCACCAAAGCCATTGCGGCCGCCCCGTACGTCACAGAGCCCGAGTTCATGGATTCGTATGGCTGCAAATACGTCGTCCATGGCGACGACATCACAACAGACGCTGACGGAAAGGATTGTTACCGAATTGTCAAGGAAATGGGAAGATTTTTGGTCGTCAAGAGAACCCCAAACATTTCAACTACGGATCTTGTAGGAAGAATGCTCTCCACTTCTACGAGCCACCATATTGCTTCTTTTCCCAAGTCCAGCGACATTCTCAAACTGGACCATCCTTTGCTTTCTGCAGACTCTGTTGAGCGCTTCAGACTCTATGCTACCGCTCAAGACGGCAAGCAGGCCCATTCTGGTGTCTACATCTGGAACGGGGCTCTCACGCAATTGGTGGCCCCTTCTTCCGACATCCAGCAAACCTTGCAAAAGGAAGGCAAGGTATTTTACGTAGACGGTGCCTTTGATCTTTTTTTCATGGGCCACATTGAGTTCTTAAGAGCTGTTCGCGCCGAGGCTGATAAGGTGGGTGCTATTGTGGTGGTTGGCATTCACGACGACGCAACCGTGAATGCCATCAAGGGCAAGAGCTACCCAATCATGAACATGTTTGAACGGGCGCTTTGCGTCCTGCAGTGCAAGTTTGTAGACTCGGTCATTCTTTCTGCGCCATTTGTCCCTACCGAAGCGTTCATCCGTGGTCTCATGCCTACCATTAACATCTCCAAGATCCTACATGGACCAACTCCTATTGAGACATATTCCACCAGTGAAGAGCACAGCGACAAACCCTATGTTGATGCGCAGCGACTGGGCATCTATACTGAGATCTCTGCACACCCTTATGACAACGTCCAGTCTGCCGACCTGGTCGACCGCGTGTTAAGCTTTCGCGAACAATACGAGGAGCGCCAGCGCAAGAAGGGTTGGAAGAGCGAAAATGAAAAGAATCTTAAAGCTCAAGAGAACCTCCAGGCTACTGCTTGATGATCTGTCGCCCATATTTTTTTTTTTTTCTTTCCTATAGCTGATACCCCACCACTATGATTCTGTCTAACGAGTCTACTCTAAAATATGTCCATTAATGTACTCCTTGAATTTCTTCCAATAGTCGCGTTGCCCGCCTGCACTTCGTTGGTAGTGTTTCAGTCCAGTTCAGAGCGCGCGTATGCCATAATACGAGGCGTGTAAAAAGCGCGTAAATGGCCCTAGCCCTGGCGTTTCTTTGTGTGTAGAAACGCGCCTGGAATAGTTGTGATTTATTTTGAGCTTGTTTATCCCACATGAACTGAAACGCATCAACAAACTTTTGCACAGTTAATCCTCGAATTTTTCTTTACAACTCTCTATTCACTGGAGTTCCCTGTCTGACCGAATGCCAATATTTTTGTGCAGCTTTGTGTAGAACGACACGTCAAAACAGAGACCAACTGGCTTCATTGGAACTTTCAGCCTTTCTCCTCCTACTAAACATATAGGTACAAGACGAAATAGTTACGTTTAGTTTGTGCGTCTCAAAAAGTTCCTACCACTAGCCGACGTGCTCTAGTCGCTAGTGTGTAATGTCTTCTTCTCATTACCCAGACAGAGAGCTGTCGTCTCATAGTAGCATGTACTATGGGTCTCCAGAGAGTTCTTCAAACGAACCTCCTTTCCTCGAAAAAGTAGCACAATCACCTCCCTCGCAGCCTTCGGCCAAACAGTCCTTTGAAGGACAGCAAAACAAATACCCAAACTTTTCAGAAAACAATGAGTTATTGGGAGCTTCTTCGAATACGAGGGATCTGTACAAGCTCCAGCATGACCAACCCACTGATCACGACCAACAGTCAAGAAGTCAACAAGTTGTTTCTCAACAAAGCGTAAACACGACATCAACAAACTCTCCTCGAAGAACCAGAAAGGATTCTGGGCAGTCAATAAGCTCTTCAGAGTTTTCTCGATCTACCTCACCTCTTGACTATAAACCACCCATAAACGAAACCCATTCCCGACATACATCCATTGCAAGTCTACGGCACCCCTCTTTCTCACACGTCACGTCACAGTCTGGTCGCAATTCTGCAGCCTCTAATACAAGTCTACATTGTCGTCAGAATGGCAAAGATGTGTCGCATGCTGCCTCTGATACCAACTTTATTAGTTATCCATCAAGTAAAGCAGATGAGAATGAAAGAGCACAAAAAACACTGACCGACCTGACAGAGAGAGTATCTTCGCCGCCGTTAGAATTCCCGTCTGTCTCTACCGAGCATGTACGTAAAACCGACTCCAACGAATCCTTACGAAGTGACAACTCAGAGTTGGGCGAACTTGAAAATTTCACACCAAGTCAGACTACAAAGGAAAAGCCTGTCGACCTATTTCAAGATGCTATGAAAACCCCGGCAAAGCATAGAATACATCTCAGTGATGTCATGCCGGGCGACGAAACAGCATTGGGTGTCAGGAAAGAGAACTCAATCATAGACGCGCAGACCAAGGAAATCTTCAACCTAAAGCTAAAAATCATGATTCAAACAGACATGCTTGAAAAGGCATCACCTGCTGGAGTCAATGAAATTCGCAAACAGTTGGTTGACAGTGAAGCTGCTCGCCGAGTACAGAATATGGAAATGGAGAAAATGAGGCGCACAATGGCTCTTCTTGAGCAAAGAAATGAAGAGAGGGACTTGTCAAACGCCAAAGCTATACAGCTTGAATTTGATGAGGAACGGGCCATGTTCGAACAACGCGAGTCAATGCTCAAAGTAAGTTTTTTCACGCATTTCAATGGAATGACAAGACTAATTTTTAGAATCAATTTGAGGACGAGATCCAAAATTTACAAGCCGATCGAGACGAGTTGAATATGCGGCTCAGCGACTACAGAAACGAAAATGAAGACCTCAGAGATCGGATTTCTCAGTATGAATCCGATTTAAGGAGGCATTCCCGCACGCCAAGTAGCCGCCAATCCAGACGGCAGCCGCAGCCTCGGCAGTTGACTAAAGTGGTGGAGCAGTTCAACGATATTAGCAAGACCCTCAGCTATCCAGCTCGAGGCACTCCTAGAGCCACCCGACTCACTAGTTCCGTTCTAGAGTCTCAACTTGCTGACGATTCTTCACACATTGAAGTATTTAGTGACCTACTGAGACAAATTCAGTCCTCACTGGAAACCTCTTTGGAAGATAAGCAAGCAGCTTATAACGATCTTTTGCGAGAGCATAACAGACTGCAAGACCAGAATGTTAGCCGCCAAATGTACAATAGGCTTGCTAGCGAGGTAGACAAGAAGAACGAAGAGCTTGTGGATCTAGAGGAAAATTTTGTTCGTGAAATTAATGGCATAAATGAAACCCTTGCCGATGTTGAACATCAAAACTTTAGTTTGATGAATGAAATCAACGACTTGAAGAAACAAAATGCTCTTCTTGCAGATATGGCCAACGAGAACAATAGACTGAAAAGCGATCTTACTGAAACACTGCGTGACAACAAACATTTGCAGGAAGACTTGGAGTCCAAGGAGAAAGAGGTCAAATCTTTATGTCTAGATTTCTCAAACTGTGAGTCTGAGTTGGCTAGTCAAACTGCAGAAAACAGAGCACTTCAAGATAGAGTAAAGTCTATGAAGGTTCAGTTGGACTCATATGTCGAAGACATGAAGCGTGAGGCTGAAAATGCTGTTCCTGAAGAGCTCATTACGGGTGTGAGGAAACTGTCAATTGCTGGCGGTAAGTTGGATTATGACGAGTCGAAAGACCTTATTTCGCAACTACTTCGGAGCATGCAAGAGTGCTACGACAAACACACCACGCTTGACAATCTTCCTGAGCAAGTCTCACGAGTCTTTGAATCCATCAAAGGTTTGGAAGAACAGCTTCATCAGGCAAATGAACTTAATACGGAGTTGACTGATTTATTGGAGGAAAAGGAGCAAGCAATCTCTGACCTTCACAAGAAAATAGATTCGAGTAATGAGAGAATTTCTACTCTGAATGAACAAATCAAGGACTTGGAGGAAGAGATAGATTCCTCAACTACCAAGTACGAAAGCGACATGAAGGCTCTCACTGAGAGACTTGAGGATAAAATCAAATCCCTTGAGCTTGATTTGGAGGACAAGGAAGACTACATTTCTGAACTGCAAGACGATCGTGAAAGATATCAAAACGACAGAGACGACCTCGAAACTCTTTCAAACGAGAACTACGCTTTAGAAGCGAAGAACTCAGAGTTGAATGTCAACTTAACAAAAGCTCGTCAAGAGCGGGACAAGTTACAACAAGAGTTGAGATTAATCGGTCAGAATTGGGAGTCTGCAGAAATCTCTTCGAATGACAACATCTCAAAACTGGAGACTGCATTGAGTGACAAGAACAAACAAATTTCCGAACTTGTCGACCAGTTGAAGCAGCTTGGCTTGTCACAAGATGTCCTGTCGCAAAGGCTTGAAGCCAAAGAAACTGCTTTGGAACAAGCCATACGTCAAAATAAATTTCTGTCAACCGATTTACAGTCTTTGACCAAGAGTTACAACGGAGAGGTGGGCAAAGTCAAAGCCCTTAAAAACGAGCTGCGTCCTTTGGTGCAGGTCACCTCCAATAGCAGCAGTGGTAAAGCCTCTCGTACCTCTTCATCGACCAGCGTGGTTGAACTCGAGCGCGAAGTCCAGTCTCTTGAAAAGGAACTCAAGGCTAATTCTCTCAAGTATAGCGAGCGCGGGTCTGACTTCTTTTCAATTTTGTGTGAGATTCTTACCGCCGTCCACCAGTCTGTAGACAAGGTGTGGCAGGACGAAATCTCGGCCGTGTTGGACAAGATCCACAGTCGCCCCGGAACTGCGATGGAAAACTACAAGATTTTGGGCGACTTGATTCTCAAGTGCGTCAGGCATTTGCGAGAGCGCGACTTGAATGCCTGGCATGACTTGAGCAACTCTCACCAGCTGAGCCGCAGGTCCTCTCAGCCGCCAGTCACAGTGGCACATCAGCAGCATCAACCTACCGATAAGCTTGCCCAGGTATGGCTTAGCCGATATCGCGAGATGAATGCTCGCTTCATGCGCGAGCAAGAACTCCGCGTGTCAGACTCCAAAGCATACGACGCCAACACCATTCGTCTCGAAAAGGACTTGGAGAAGTACAAGGCGTGGTATGAAAAGCTGCTGGATTCGTATAAAAAGCTGGATTTTAAGCTGCAGAGATAACAAAATAAAGGAAAGAGAGCTTCGTGTTTTTTTTTTTTTTTTTTGCTAAAACGAGGAAGCTACAAAATTTTCTTCGTTCCGTTTCTTGATAACTATTAATTTATATTTACTACAGGAGTATTTGCATTTTTAATTAAAACTTTGTGTCATTTTAAATAAACTGTTTTTGATAGCTAGCCACGCTGATAGACAGAATAGGTTTTCAAGCTTTTGATTTCAATGATTAATATATGTAGTATGTAGCAATAAATAAATTCAGAGGTGAACAAACAGCACTTCCATCGATTCAGATCAGTCTTCTGATCATGTGGCCGTGGGCTGCTATACCTCTTAAAAGAAAAATTCCAGGTCTGACAACCATAGTTGGCTTACTGTGCTGCAGCCGGTTAAAAGCCCATGAGTGATAGCCTCTTGATGGATAGTACATTTGTACATCCGAAGGAGTCGCAAAGACTCTTGGCCAAGTCGTATGGGCCCTTTGGACTATAAAAAGATTTTGGGTTAGTTAACGAGATAAGTATCTGTTTCGAATAAAACTCACGTTTATCCAAAGCTGAGTTTGGCGGGAATCTGTCTTGCTTGGTCGACGCTCCATCTCCCGGCGCAGTGAAATGCGACAAGACCTGTTCATCTAAAAATCTGGACCTTTTTTGGTCAACAGGAATGAAAGAATTCAGCGAAGTCTTGGAACAAGACAGGACGACCTGTTCTATTTCGAAGTTAAAAAATATTCGCTTTAGTTTCGAAATTTTAACTTACCTTTAGCTCTAGTGAGAGCTACGTAGAAAAGGCGTCGTTCTTCCTCGATGTCATCTTGACTCTTGTGGGCTCTGTAAATTGGAAGATACTGGTCGGTTGCTTTGTGTATGAATACTGTGTTCCACTCTAGGCCTTTAGCAGCATGTATTGTTGAGACAACAAGTTGCTAGAATGTTAGTAAAGAAAAGTTGGAGCATGAAAGATCCGGCTACTTACTCCTCGCTCAGGTGAAACTGAATGAAGCGATGACGAATGCAACAATGCATCTAGGCATGTCCTTTCTGGAGACGAATTCTCCAACTGAGCTTGTAATTCGGGTCTAAGACTTTCAAAATATTCAAAAACGTCATCCAGTTCTTTCATCCTTTTGGCATAGCCAGACCTGGAAAGTTTTTTGAACAAGTCTTGTTTGTACTCAAGCTTCTTGATGACATACTTGGCGGCAGACAACAACGCATCAAGACTTTGAGGCTCTTCGGTCACCATGTTTCTGGCAGTGTGAAACATCTCCAAGAATTCGTCAATGGAAGAGCTTTTCGCTTTGGACAACCAGAGCTGGTGACTCTGAAGTACTTCCAATAGCGGAACGTTTTGTGCTCGCTCAACAGCAGTCTTTAGACCAGTGGGTGTAATGAACAACTTATGAGCCCTCAAGAGCTGCCAAACAAACAAATTGCGTTGAGGAAAATGAAGCATACGCAAAATCGTAAGAACCAAGTTCGCAGTCTGGCTTTCTGCAACTGTTGAGGAACCGATTTGGACTGCTTTTAATTCGCATGCTTCCAGTTCCTTCATGAGTGGATCGAGAGAAAAACCCGACCTGGTAAGAATCACAATGTCTTCAACCGGCACTTTTTCTTCAGTCACAAGTTTTTGAACCTCTCTAGCAATCCATTTGGTCTCTTGCAAATCTAACTCAAACTCACGAAAACGTAGTCGAGGTCTTTCCGATGCTGTGTTTTTGAAAGAAACTAAAGGAGTCTTTGTCGCATCTTGATTGTTGCCTTGGCCCAAAACTGTGGAAGATACATCCAATACTTTTTGGCAAGACCTGTAATTCAAGTCCAAAGTGACCACCTCCATATCACCAATTTGTTCACGCATTTTCGGAAATATATTTGCATCAGCTCCGATAAAACCATAAATGCTTTGATTTGGATCGCCAACGGCAAAAATGGGGGCTCTCTGGGCCAAGGAGAACAGTACTGGCAATGCAGAGTTGGAAACATCCTAGTGCAATGTTAGCTTCCATTAACTCAGTCACATTTCTCGTAGTGCATACCTGGAGCTCGTCGATCAAGACTGCGCTATACTTTGAATCAACTTCAGGATGATTTTGCAGCAATTCTTTTCCAAACGTGATAATGTCGTCAAACTAAACAGTTAGACAAGATTGCTATCCAAGAAGGCAATTCACTCACATCCAAAAATCCAGCAGTCTTTAATTCCTGACGGTAAAGCTTTCTGTACTTTTCGACTGCAGTATGAAGTTCATCATTGCTTTTAAACTCCGGGTTCGCATTACTCACAATTCCTCTCTGCGTTGCTGCGTCCTTCAAAACCCTGAATTTTTTGGCCGTCATGCCCATCTTGTCGCGCACAATCTATCGTCGTTAGCCGTTATCCATAAGTGGCAAGACTGCCATAGGCTTACCTCCGCCACATAGGTCTGGTCCCACTTATCAGCCACCAGCAGGTTGGGGTCCAGCCCAAGTATTTCATAGTTCAAAGTGAGCAAGTTCAAACAAAAGGAGTGGAAGGTGTGAATCTTGAGCTTGGCGCAAATGTCCGCACCAACAAGATCGTGCATTCGAGTGCGGAACTCTGAGATGGACCGGTTCGTCAGCGTCAAGACCAGTATTTCTTCTGGATCGACTCCCTTTGAAATCAGGTATGCAACTCTATAGGCAATCGTGAGAGTTTTGCCTAGCATAGCAGTTAGCTTGTTAGCCCTAAAAAAACAACTTTACCCCAATCGTTCCAGCTTCAACTCACCGGTACCGGGCCCAGCTACCACTTGAACATTTGCATTCAATGGTTTGGTTATAGCCTCAAGCTGTTTGTCATTCACGATTTTCTCAACTAGAAACGTCGCCGTCGCCTTGCGTGCCTCCTCCTCCATGGTGCGCTTGAGGGAGTGGATGAGTGATGTGAGTCTGACTCTGGCATCAAGGTGTGTGAAAATCATTGGGAGGTTTCCTCCGCGGTTTGAAATGAGCGAGCAAGTTTGAAACAAGTCTACACGCTTGGGGATGGCACTTAATTATACCACACACAAATGCTATCGAAGCGACCTGATAGTACAGCAAAGGAGCGCGTCAAGTCAAGTTAAGTCAAGAAGGTGTTAAAAAGAAGCAGAAATGAGGAATTGACACGAGATTTATATTTATTATCCCATTAACTACACCTTTGATCCATTGTGACTTCCGATTAGATTTCTTTGCAAATGATTAATTTAAATACATTAAAGCTTTATATCTATTCCTCCATTTCATCGTCGTCGTCGCCGGCGATCTCGTCAATAGCGAACTGCTTGGCCTCCTCAAGCAAGGCGTCAGGGACGAGCTGGTGAACACCCTTGGTCGCCGACGTACTAACCCAGCTGATTTCAAGCTCAAACTCCTTATCTTTCGAATCCTCGTGTGCAAGGTAGATGATTTTGGCGGCCTCCTTGACACCATCCTCAACGCTGAGGTTGCCCAAGTCGAGTTTCTCCAGTTCGCTCTTAGCGGTCTGGCGGCCCTTACCAGTGGCAGCGCCAAGGTATCCCCAGCAGGTTCCGCTGGGCTCAATCATGTATAAATGAGGACCGTCCTCGTCGACACCACCAATGATGGTAGTGATGCCAAACGGTCTCACACTGTTGTATAATGTGTATGCCTGGGCGTAGCTTCCAAGGCGGTTGGCGAGGGAAGTGACTGGAATCTGGGTCTTGTAAATAGATCTCCACGATCTGGCCTCATCGCGGCCTCTGTTGACAAAGTGTCTTCCGTCTGGTAATAATCCAGAGTAAGCCTATATAAACACAGTTAGACAATCTTCAACTGACAGTAGTTTGACCACCACTTACAACGCCGACATGCTTGTCTATTGTCTGCAATCGCTTATTTGCGCCAGGCACCAAGAGTTTGGAATTGACAAGCTTCTCAACAGCGAAAACAACGCCATCCTTGCACTTGATAGCGATTGAGGTTCCGGCGTTTTCGACAGCCTTCAAGGCGTACTCGACCTGGAAGTTTCGTCCATCTATAATTCCTGTCAGCGCAATTCACATAGCATAGCAATTGACGCTACATACCAGGACTGAATGTACTGTTTGATAAATCGTATCCAGTTCCAATTGATGTCTAGAGCGTGGTTAGGTGGCGATCTGGATAAAAGTGGCAATTCGGCCATTGCAGGTAGGCTATTGGAGGCCTGCAAGCTAATTGGTTGTGCATACCATTGCAAATCTATTCTTTCGATTGTAGGTCGGGGGAGAAGTCCTGTTGTTGCAGAAAGAGGCGAAAAGAGAAAGAAGGGACCGAGTTGAAGAGGCAAGTCTAGAGTTTGGCGGTGTGTTCGTGGAGTTGTGCCAACTTTTTTTGTAAATATGGCTTAGTAATCTAATAGCCTTAAATGACTAAACAGCACATTAACCAGGCAAGGACCTGGACGACGAGAAAGCGAAGGTAAAAAAAAAAAAAATCATTAAAAAAAAAACCTATAAAGGAATTATAATAAGAGTTTCTATATGAGTTTGTTATGAGCAATTTCATAAGTCATTCTCCGTCGAATGTCGGGCATGTCCTTTTGCGAAAACGACATGATGCTTTGCTGCCGCGACAAAACCTCTACCATCTTGCACACAAACACACCACAGTCGTATGAATTTTGCTGCTGGGGGCACTCGAGTGTTGAAAGAGCATCGTAGTCGTCATAGCCCATCTCTTCCTCAGTCATTTCAGGGTGTGTGGATGCGGCTTGGGAGTACATGTAGTCGCGCAGAAGATCCAGAGCAGACGAACCAGCTCCATTCATGGAATCGTAAAACTCAAATCTCGAGTCTACATTGTTGATGACGGCAAGACACCAATGAGTGTTGTGTCGGTTGATGGGGACAAAAATGTAGTCTAGTTTTGTAACGTCCACTCCTTTTCGCTTTGCCCATCTAGCAACGCCCGAGTAACCACGCGTTTGAAGTGTTGTGAAAAAATGGGTCGAGAACGCAAAGCATGAAGGCAGCGTGTTGTCGCTCTTGGATCTCTCGGAGATCATGGCAAGATAATAATCGATAATGTTGTCGTTGAGCCATTGTCCCTCTCGAAGCGTAGACAAGTCGTAAATTTTGATTTCGACACGGTAGTTGTAAACAATTTGTGTGTCCTGGTCTCGGCGTCTCCATATTTGTTCCACCTCTTGCACAGCTTCTGGAGCAAGTTTCGGCACCCCCGTGGAAACTTTCTTCTTGATCTTTTTCTCTTCATCGGCCTTGCGGATCTCGTCCAAGTGCTTGTCCATGTCCTTGCGCTTCGCCACAAGGCTCATGTACAAACTCTGGTAGACTTCTGCGCTGGCAACCTGTTCTGGCAGCTCGACCCGCCGCGTTGTATGTGTCCATGCTGAAGGATAGCGCAAGAGCTCTCCACTTTGGACTAGTCTGTTGTTATTAAATCGAAATGCGCGCGAAAGCTTGGGCGAACTGAAAACAACTTGGCGAGGTGAGCGAGGCGATTCTTGGCTCGGGGTGCCGCCCCCACCATGTACGGACGAGCGTCCTGAATGTGACGAGTTGGCTGCTTGTGCTGGTTCACTGTCAAGCACACCGAGCTTGTGACGTTTCAAGCCTTCGAGAAACTTTTGCACTTTAAGGTCTGAAGAGTCGGGCGGTAGAGGTGAGTTGGCAACGACCTGACGCACATTGCTGCTGGGTTTTGTGTCAAATGACGGAGTCACTGCGGGCTTGAATGTGCTGGATGGAATTAACTTGCTAACTTGTGTTTGTGGCGTCTTGACATTTGGCGTACTTTTAGCAGATTTTGGCGTAAGTAAACTGGTCTTTGGCGTATTCCTAGATGGCGTAAACACGCTTGGCGGAGGAAACTTTCTTGTAGTGGGTTCAACTTCGCGGGTCTTTCTAGTTGTGGGGGTGTCGTGGATCCAATTGAGCGCGTTCACACGCATGGGCGAAGCTACCAGGTTCTTGACATCCAGGTTACGGTTTGCGAGCCTTGTCTTGAGTTTGCTTGGATCCGGAAATAGCGCAGCTGTGGGTATCCATTGTTTCGAGGTCTCTGAACTGTTCATTATCGACACGTCTCCGTTTATTCGTCGTCGTTTGTTTTCCTTGATGTTTTCTTGGTAGGACGACGAAACAAAAGTTGCAATTGCGCGTGTTGACTGGACAAATATCGTTGACATTAAATCCACGCCGGCAACAGCACAAGTGCCGAGTGTCTGAGCCAACGCGGTGATTTTTTCGCCCGTAGTCTCGTCGCCCTCGGACTCGCCGTCGTCCTCAGCGATTTGGGTTTCGGCTTGCTGCGGACTTCGTCGTAGCGGACTTTCATATTTCTCGAAGAACTGGCGGTGGCGCTCAGAGACGCCGACGGGCCGTGGCGCCTGGTGCTGTTGCCCCTCATCAAATGCAGCCGAGAATGCATTGGCGAACGGCCGTTTGCGGCTTGTGCTAAAACGCGTGCCGGGGCCTGTCTCAGTCGACGCCAAAGCGTTCTGCTCGCGAGAAGCAGACAACGGTATCACACTCGTCATGTAGCAACACAGATGAGACAAAAAAAAAAAAAAAAAAAAAAAGGCAAAAGCTACTGGTACAAAATCAAACAAAGTCGTGAATGCTGGCGGCCTGAGCCAAGAAACGTCAGAATCCGACAAGCGCGTGTAGTATGGCTGAAAAGTAAAATAAAGCGAGCGGCGGCACCAAAAAATGGCAAAAGCGCTGGAACAAAGTCCCAACTAAGTTCTTAGCTAATGTAAGCACGGAGAAACCGGCATCTCCGACGGCATGCCACGGCTTTAGGCGATAAGCCGGGGGAAAGAGAGAGGAGCTTATATACCGGTCACAAAGACCGGTTTTCCATTCTTTTTTTTTTTTTTTTTTTTTTTTTTTTTCAAAACCGTTTTTTTCTCCTAATCTCTTGCTATATCATACTAAACATGTCAGGAACTGAGTTTGAAAGGGCCACCCAGGCCGCTGAGTTCATCAAGAGCCACTTCCCTGCCAATTTTTCCACTCCCGTTGTCGCCATTATCTGTGGTACTGGTCTCGGTGGAATCTCCAACATTCTGGCTGCCGACAGCAAGGTCGAGGTCCCATACAGCCAGATCCCCGGTTTCAAGCAGTCTACCGTGCAGGGTCATGCCGGTAAATTGATCTTGGGCGTCATTGGTTCTAACAAGGTGCCCGTGATTTGCATGGTTGGCAGACTCCACTCGTATGAGGGGTACGATGTCAAGGATACCGTTTTCCCCGTGCGTGTATTCTCGGTTTTGGGCGTCAAGAACCTCATTGCTACTAACGCTGCTGGTGGTTTGAACAAGGGCTACAAGGTCGGCGATGTCATGATTTTGGACGACCATCTCAACCTGCCGGGCTTCGCCGGCCTCCACCCTCTCAAGGGTCCCAACGACGAGAAGTTTGGCACTAGATTCGTGCCTTTGAGTGACGCATACGACTTGGAGCTTAGGTCAAGAGTGTTCAAAGCTCAGAGCGAGCTTGGAATCAACCGTACCCTTCACGAGGGAACCTACGCCTTTGTCAGTGGTCCTACCTTTGAGACTAGAGCCGAGAGCAGATACCTGCAGTCGGTGGGCGCTGACGCCGTGGGCATGAGCACTGTCCCCGAGGTCGTTGTTGGTCGTCACTGCGGTCTCCGCGTCCTTGCCCTTTCTCTCATTACAAACGAGGCTGTCGTGGCCAAGCCCCCTAGTGGTAAGGACTTTGCTACCGCCAAGCCCATGGACGACGGTATTGCCAGTCACGCCGAGGTTCTTGAAGCTGGCGCTGCTGCCTCCATCGACGTCGAAAAGATTGTCGAGCACGTTTGCAACAACTTGTAAACACCATCAAAAGTCAGCATGTAATAATAATATTAATAACAAATGGTAAATATAATAAAAAAGTATATAGATGGTTCTTTTCTCTCTTACTCGTCAACAACGCCGGCTGATTCCCACTCACCCTTGAGGTTCTCCTTCCATAACGTGACCTTGTTGTCACCACCAGAGACGGCCAAAACGTTACCAGAGAGCGACCAGCTGACGCGCCAAACAACATCGGGGAACTTTTCGTCGCGCAGGAGCTTTTGCTTCCAAGGGCCGCCGTTCTCCTGTGTCCAGATAATGACGGTTCTGTCTTGCGATGCAGAGGCAATGTATGACTTGGAAAGAACCGAGGGGGACCAAGCAACGTCGCGGACCCAGTCGTTGTGGCCCTTTAGCGAGGCCTCTTCGACGTAGTTGTTCTCAGCAGGGTCGAACTTCCAAATCTTGACGAGGTTGTCGCAGCCGCCAGTGACGAAACGCTTGGTCTCTTGGCTAGGGGTGGCGGTTTGAACCAGGGAGCCAGAGACGGTGGGAGGCGCCCAGGAGGCGGAGTTGGCGCCAATGGCGTGGGCGGGGAAAGAAATGGAGTCAGGCTGACCCTCGTCCTTGAACTCAATGATTGAGACCTTACCGTCAGAGGATGAGCAAAGAAGCAGGGCGCCGTACTCTTGGGGCGCCCAAGAGACGGAGTTGACAGAGGCCTGGTGGACAGAGTGCTGGGCAATGTTGGACCACTTGCCGTTCTCCTCGCGCCATATTAATACCTTGCCGTCGTAGGAAGCAGAGGCCAGAATGACGCCAAACTTGGGGTGAGCCCAGCTCACTTGCCAAACGGGGCCAGTGTGTCTATAATGGACCCAAGTTAGAGCCACGTTAAGGTAAAAGACAAGGCAATTGTTAGATATACTCACCCTCTAAGAGTTTCGACAAGCTTTTGGTTCTCGCCATCAATCTCAAAGATCTTGATGGTCTTGTCGGAAGAGCATGTAGCCAGGCGCTTGCCGTAGTAGTCGAGGACAGCGTCGTGCTAAACCAGAGTCGTTAGTTTGTCTTGTTTTTCAATGAACGCGCATCTCGCTTTTCTTACAATTAAATCGTTGTGGGCGTTTTGAATTGAAACCTGTACTGTTAGTTGCTGGTACCTTGGGATTGAAAGCGCTTGGTGCTTACCATTGTGGACTGTGGTACGATTCGATATGCTATACAAGGGCAAAACCTCCAAGCAGGAGGAGGTTTTTCAAATCTATTTCGTGTTCATTTTGGGTTGGGGTTTTTCAACCCACAACTGCACGGCTGACAAGAACTCTCTCCTTCCCTTTGCAAAGTATCAAATTGATTTCATCAATCAGTAATTCATGATTTGGCCATGACGAATTCACGGGCCACGCGCCCGTTTCCCTGGGTCGACATTGCATGCCTCTGTCACGAGAACGAACTCACTTTTACATCCAAACACACGTCTTCCCGGACGTCGTCATTTTCTGAGTCCGCGGTGGCCGACAGTCCAGGCACACCGCCGCCGCCAACGTCAACGCCTCAATCCTACCCTAGCGCGATTTGGGACCCGTTCAGTCGGCACCCGCTTGAATCGCTTTACTTTTGCGAGCATTGTCATACGCATCGGTGCACGCGGTGCGTTGAGACCGAGGTCGTGTGCCGGTACTGCCCGCAGTGCCTTTTTGAAGTGACGGCAAGCAGCGCGCGCAGCGAGGGCAACCGGTGCGTGCGCAGCTGTTTCCGGTGTCCTAAATGCACTTGCGGCTTGATGGTTGTATGTGCTACGGGCCTAGGCCAAGAAGAAACTAATTACATGCTGAAATGCCCGCATTGCGAATGGAACTCGCAGCAAGAGGTGGGTTTAACGTTCCCCAAATCGAGTTCGCTTGTTTCCAAAGTGCAAAACTCGGCGACGAGGAATAAAAGCCAGATTGACGCGAGGTTCCAAGCCATGCGCGAGTTTTACTTTGAAAGGAGTTTAGAGGAAGGCATGAGCTTGGCCGCGTCGGCCAGAAGGAGCCTTGACGGTAGTGGCGGTGACGGTGAGACGGTTGTTGGTGGTTTGAAAGCCACGTCCAGTACGTTTGCAGAAATTTTGGAACGGCGGATCCGGGACAAGTCGCGCAAGGACCCTGGCAGCGAAATCTACAGCGACATTATCGAGGTCGACGAGGGCGCCGACCAGAGCAATGCGTTCTTGCAAGCCCTGTCGTCCGGGTTGATACGGCCCAGTACCAACGGCGCCGAAATCCAACGCGACTTGATTGACAAGTCGCAGGGGTTTCCCTTGCCACAGCCACTACGAAGCAAACGCACGAAACGGTGCCGGGCGTGCCACCACATGCTCGTCAAACCCGAGAGCAAGCCCAGCTCGACCAAGTTCAAAATCAAGCTCATGGCGCTCAACTACCTGCCGAGCCTGCGGCTATCCCCCTACACCAACAAACCGGGCACGGCGTACCCTGCCTCGCTCATGGCCCGCAAGGCGCACACACTTCTTTTGACCGTGACGAACCCAATGCAGGTATCCATGAAGGTTGTCCTGTCCGCGCTGCCCCAGGACGCGGCGACGTTCCCGCACAAGGTGACGATCGTGACGCCGAGCGTGGAGCTGGGCGCGGCGAGCGAGCTGTGGGACGAGGCCAGCCTGGTTGGCGGCGTGCCGAGCGTGTTTATCAAGCGGGAGAGCAGTGTGACGAAACGGGTTGCTGTTGAGGGCCACCGGCGTGGTGCTGGCGCTGGCGTGGGTGGTGCAGCTGGTGCCGAGACAGGCGCCTCTGGCGGCGGCGGGATCCACCAGCGCGGACGCAACTGGTGCACGGTCCTTGTTGAAGTTGTGCCGAGCCCGCAGTGCAAGGTTCTGGAAGTGCCTCTGTTTGTGAGTTTCTCGTTCAACGTGCCCAAAGAGGAGGAGGAGGAGGAGGCAGAACCAAAACCGCCGGGGCAGGATGAGAAAGCGAGCGAGGATAAAGAGGGTATAAAAGGTGAGGTTGAGAATAAGGACAAGGCTTCAGAGGAGACGGCGGAAAAGCCCGTCAAGGAAGAAACGGTGAGCATTGGTTTCTGGGCAGTCCTGGGCGTCGCCAACATTGCGTCGTAAGATCACTGACAAGCTTTGCGAATCTTCCATTACATTGACATGTACTACACCTTGTACAGATGTATTATAACTAGTAACTACAAGTTGTATAGACTTGATTTCATGAATCAATATTAGAACCTTCCCCAGATTTCCAGAAATCCACCCACCTACATTGCGTTTAACTTCTTGTTCGTACCTTGAACTTTGGGGTCAATGACGTTTGCTTGCTGTTTTCCAAACTCTCCCATTGAAACCCTGATTTCCACTTGTGTTTCTTCAATTGATTCTCCAATTCTGTTGCAGTTTTGGTTTGCTGGATTGCTCAATGAGTTAGTTACCTAACTACCAAGTAACTAGCCACAAATGTACTGTTAACTATTAGGCACGCGGCTTGCTGTTCACTGGATCATGATGAACTTACTGGTCTCTTGCCTGGTCCCTAGTTGTTTCAAAAAAGTCTGTATTAAGTTCAACAACCCTTTGCTAAGCGCCATCATCCATCATCAATAAACCCCACCAACCGCTGTGGCAAACCAGCATCTGTTGATCTGTCTGGCTGTGCCCACTGTTTTCTGTTGCTTTGTGGTCTGCCACCCAACTGTCGCCCACACTCCATCACCATCAAACAAACAAACAAACAAACAAACAAACAAACAAACAAGGCATGATGGGCCATCGCATTGACCCTGGCACCTGGGCTCGTGTGCACAGCAGAGTGTGGTCTACCTATAACACTTGCTGTATCATACAAAGTTGCTAAGTGGTCTAGCTACTGAATTGTACTCCAACTTGAGCTGGCACTCACTTCCTGCGCCAACTCTCTGTTGAACCCTCTGGTCAAGTACCTGTGTTCTGTGTTCTCGGTTTGGTGATTGCTTGCCGGTAGTCGCCTGGTGGCCCCCCTCGGCTCAATCTCTTTCCCTGCTTGGCTGTTGCAGTGGAACTTGCCTACTTTTTCATCTGCGTGGAGATTTGCGCCCAAAAGAAAAAACTCGGGGGGGAAGTATTGTTGCTGGAATGTTTTGTTGTTGTTTGTGGAAATTTACGCTTTTGCCGAGAGTACCCGACAAGTTGTAACTTGTGGTGCCTTAAATACGCGAGCGAGCTGTTGACTAGAACAAGACGGCTGCAACTGGCTGCTGAACTGGCTGCTGAACTGGCTGCTGAACTGGCTGCTGAACTACTTGTCCTGATCGCAGCTACTGACTGGCCTTGCCTCTCCAGAGGCCACTTGAACTTGGTTTATTGAGTTTCCAGTCCAGCGCAGTGGTAACGGCCGTTCACGCTGCGCACGCGAGCTCAGTCCAATCACATCGATGATATCATCAACACAATGGACTGCCAGCTACGTGGGACCCAGATGTACGCTGCTTTTTTTTTTTTTTTTTTTTTTTCCCTAGTTTTTCCGCGGAATCAATGAATTCAACTACTCATGACATAAGCAACGACTAAGCAAGATCTGGGTCCGGCAGTCAGAAACCGCCGTTGTTGCATAGAGGCCACAAACAAACCCCAACCCAGACGAACTAGCCACAGTCGCAGATTCCGCAGATTCGCATGCACAGCACCGCAGCCACCTGCTTTGGGCTTTTGCTCTGGGCCAGGTTTCTAGAGCCAATGGACTCGCGAACCGCTCAATTGCCCCGTGCCAGTCCAATTGCGCGTGTTCTAACCAACACTTACCACCCAACACCCAATACCCAGTTCTAGTTCTAGTTCTCGTCCTAGTCGCTGGTCTTGTCTCTGGTCTTGTCTCTGGTCTTGTCGCGTGCCACTGCGAGCTTGGTTCCCCTCCGCCTTTCTGCCCAATCGGGCATTTATTCCGGCTAGCCAGGGCCTTTTCGCAAATGCAGCCAATCAGCAAACACCATTTTATAAGCCAATAATCAGCAAAGTCGACTGGCTGCGTTGTCTGTTTTCCGGTACGGTGGGACGAGGTACCTATTCCGGCCGTTTATTACAACACCGAGTACCCCCGGGCGTACCACCCAGGCCGCCAATAAAGAACAAGCGAACAACAAAACCACCAAACAAGAAACAAGAAACAACACTCAGAAACAACACCCGTACTCTGCGACCTCTGCGACTGGGGTTAAACGACGCAGGCACAAAACACTGGCTCACTTTTACGAGCAACCCACGCACCACGCATCCTTAGCGAATCCAAGTAACTAGTTTGTTCATGATCATGTCGTAGCACACTCAATGTGCCCCACCCCCTATTCTGGCTGTCCCACTTGCCACAATAGGCAGCTACGCGCCCAGGGTAACCTCTACCCTTGGTACCGTGACAGTACCACCTAATATATTTGTGTAGCCATGGCAACCCCCTTTGCTTTCTGCCAGGCCTCTAGCCACGCACCACCACCCTACACCGGATCATGACCGGTATATAATAATACTACATACTGATAGTCTAGTGTGCTCAGCCAGCCAGTATCCCTATATAACTCTGCATACGCGCTCTGCATAATGCATGCATAGCGTGCCCCTATGACTAGCTGCTTTGGGCCGGCTGCATTGCGCGCCCCCAGTGGCGGTTTTTCCCCTAACCAAGGCTGCGTTTTTGCGTTTTTGCGTTTTTGCGTTTTTCCTGGCAATCTCGTTTCTTTTTCTTGCCCTGGCCCTGGCAACAAATAAAACCGAATGGAAATCCCGTTCTTTTCCCTTCGCAACTTTGCAACTCTCTTTAATTCTCCGTCACCTTCTCTTTCACCATGACTACGACCATTGCCCAGCAACACCTCCACTACTCCAAGCCCTACCCGGAAACAGACTCGGGCAACACCTCAAACACGTCCTCGACCTCCACGGCAAGCACAGAGACGTGCGCTTCCTCCATTGACTCGAAACAGCAGCAACCCCCGGCTGGCAAGCTCACCGTAGGCGCCACTGGCACCGATTTCACGTCCAAGGACGCCAGCGACAAGCCCGACCAGCTCCTGTTTACAAAAAAGGCCATTACTCGCTCACGGCCGTCCTCCAACCAGCTCTCGGCCCTTGTCGCCTCCCAATCCTCTGCATCCCACACGTCATCCACATCCTCCTCCGCTTCCAGCGTCGCTTCCTTCCGCGATACCTTCCAGGAAGGTCATTCCAACAACAGCACCACAGTCTCGCCCTCGCACAAGGTAGCACCGGGTTCCGTCAAGATTGGCGCGCAGTTCCCCTTCAAGTCTACAAACTATGTCACATCGCGCAACCCTAGCCCCATTAGGGAAAGCAATCTACCGGCAAGCGCCAAAGAGCAGCACGAGCACGAGCACCAGTACGCCAGCGACGACGGCGAGTCTGCCACCACCATGAAGAGCACGTCGCCGGAAAAGGCCAAGCGGTTCACGAGCGAAAACGTGCTCCCCACGCTATGTGTGCGCACCCCAGTCAAGCTGCTGGGCATTCATCGCACTGCCAGCACGATTGACACGGGCAAACTGCAAACAAAGGCCCAGCACCTGCAGCAGCAGCAGCAACAACAGCCTATTGCCACTGTTTCGCTGCCTGCCTCGCCCACCTCCTCGGGCAGCATGCAAGGGTTTGCAAAGCGCAACGGGTCCTTGACCTCCCTCAACACCGTGGGCACTGGTTCCATGGTGCAACCACCGCGCCAGCTGCGGTCTCCCAAGACGCCGCTCTACCTCCCCTCCGTCCTGCGCCGCACCGTGACTGCCGAAAAGCTCAACGTGCTCGCCACCGCTTCACTCCCCGGCAGTCCAAACAGCAACCGCAGCAGCAGCAGCAGCAGCAGCAGCCCGT
Source organism: Geotrichum cucujoidarum (assembly GCA_030566025.1). NCBI lineage: Eukaryota > Fungi > Ascomycota > Dipodascomycetes > Dipodascales > Dipodascaceae > Geotrichum > Geotrichum cucujoidarum. The sequence goes on along the minus strand of JAJMHN010000014.1, from coordinate 17,756 downwards.
CGTTTGGCGCGCCCTCGCGCAAGCACTGGAAGTCAGACTACAGCCGGCGCAAGTGCCCCGTGTGCGCCGACTCGTTTTCGCTCTTTACGCGGCGCCACCACTGCCGCAAGTGCGGCGACGTCTTTTGCGAACGGGACAGCTCGCAGGTCGTGCGCCTCGACCAGAACTGCGAGTACAACGTGCTGGGGACGAGCAGCCGTGCCTGCAAGTCCTGCCACGCCGGGTGGGTCGAGTACCTCAACAGCACAAGTGTGGCCGCGGTGTGCGAGCCTCCTGCTTTTTACAGCAATTTCACGAAATCGACGCCAGCGGCGCACCGTGCCAAGTCCGCGGCCATGTTTGACGACTTTGAGTCCGGCAGCGAGTCGGACGCCGAGTCGGTGCACTCGTCGCACTACATGTCGTCGCCACGGTCTGCACATCGCCCACAGTTGTCGCGCATGAGCAGCACGGCGACGACGAATTACACCGAGGCCGAGCTTAGTGCTGCCGCTGCAACCCACGACAATGTCGCCAGCCCCGACCCCATGACGCAGTCCGTCGCGGGTAGCGTCCCCGCCAACTGGTCCTGGTCCACCTTTTAACTAGGCCATCCCACATTTATTTATTTCATTTAATGGCTTTTTTTGACTGCCATGCCCCATGCCATTGCCCGTGCATTTTTCATTCTCCATCAACACTACAGCACTATCCCCGTTTTTTTTTTTTTTTTGCTTTTATTAGTACCCCCCCTACGCCACTATTTAATAAGTTTCGTGTCGCCTTTTTGACATGAACTCGCTTTTGTCACTCGCTTTTACACTGTTTGGTTTCTTTGCTATTCACCATACCATTTGCATGTCCATAACCTACAATGGATCACATTTGTCTTTCTTTTCCACACTTTTGTTTTATTGTTACTACAGTTTTTTTTTTTTGTCTATACCTTTGAGTTGTTTCTTTTTGCTTGTGAAGATTTTTTTTTACATATTACCATTCGTTTTTCTTGTTTATAATACATTTTATTTGCACTACTAGTCCCAGGTTGTTTGCAAGTGCCGCTGTTTGGCCTGAATCAATTTTCATTTTCCCCCAACTAAATTGATATAGTTTGTTCATTTATTAATCGGCAATCGATGAACTAGGCGTTCAAGTTGTAAATTTGGAATTAATTTATTGCAAAAAAGATTATCATGGATGATTGATTGTGATTAATTGTCTTGACGCTGACTAGCCAGTTTAGTTAATAAAATCATTTGGTTTGAAAAGTCCCTGCACTGGCAAGTTACATTTCATGCACGAGATCAAAGGGCCTTGAACTTCCGACTGCTACCTATAGATTGGACCAAAAGTCCGACCAAGGGATCGATGGCGTTTGACTCTTGAGCCTCTCCAGACAAGATCGCAATGCCTCACTCGCACGTCAAACGACAAAAAAACCCTCAGTGACTTACAATCATCAAACCCATATAGTTACCCTTTGGCTTGGTTGCAAAAGGTGCAGCCAACAAGGCATTAGCCCCAAGTTTGTAACCAAGCCACCCGACAATGATGATGCTCACTCAAAAACCTTAGTTATTTCGTTCTAGGTACTACTTACCTACTTTCTTACTCGGTTCTTGAAAAGTTCAAGTTGGTTAAGGTTTTGAGCTTATATTTCAAAAGCCAACCAAGAAGGTTCCAAGTTTCAACGCGCGGCCTTCCCAACTCTAAACCGCCATGAACTCTAGCCAAAAAAAACGCCGAGAATTGGCGCTGGCAATTAAATCTTATCTATGGCTAATGGTGTTCTCGAGTGAGTTTTGGAAAAAAAATAGGGAGGCTTTCCATGAGAAAATAATGTAATGACAATTCACCTAGCTTGCGAAGCAATGTCAATGTTAGTTTAAAGAAACGCGGATTGACCATCATGAAAAACGTTTAAGCGTCTATTGGCCAAGCTTTAAAAAAAAAAAAAAAATCTCGTTAACGCAAAGCGCGTTTAATTAATTTGGCTAATTAGGGGCTGAAAAACTCTTGTTTGGGCAAAGCTGGATGGAGCAAAAGGCCCACTGCCACTGGGCTCGGTGGCTTTTCAAAGGGTCCTGGGGTGGTCCACTGGAAAGACCGAAACTGGCAGAGTTATGAGCTTGGTTTGGAGTTCAAGCAAAGGCAATCAATTAATAGGATCAGATCTCAATCAGATGGTTAAGAGGTTTGGCGACTTCATTTACCGTGTGATTAAGTTGTATGAATTGGTGTTTGAAGGAGTTGAACATCGTCGGTCTGCCACGGCAAGCACAATCCCCGGTCTGGTCTTGTCATGCCTTCACCTTCATATCAGTTTCTTCTCTCAACAATCAATCGCTCATCAAACCCCATTCAACACGCCGTTCTTGATGTTTCAAACTTTAGTTGACGAGGGGGATGAGACAATCTGATCCAGACTTTTTTGAGACGAGACAAGAAAAGAACCGAAACCCTTTTTGCCCAGGTCGACGAGTCAAAAACAAAGAGGTTTGTCTCTGAGACACACTTGAAGGTAGGTAATTAATTTAATACGCGGGGTTTTGTCAAACCGTTGGTCAAATTATTCTCAAATAGCCCTGGAGACTAACTATGTTAGAATTGAACCCCCCCGTATTTTGACAGTTTGCAAAAACCAGTTTCTATTCAATGATCAACTGGTTCATCAATACATATCACAATGCAAGGGGCTCTTGCTGCAAGTTGCAAGTCCCGTCGTGCGCTTTCGCCGCTCGTTTGAAACTTTTGCCGTGAAGTAAATCGGAGGTAAATCAATCATCCAAACTTTTTGATCGTGCAACGTTTCCCCCTAAAAACTGCACCTGAAATAATATTTTTGCAATCCCTTCGCGACGAACACGAAAAGGAACAAGGAATTAGAACCAGATTGATTCGTGAATTTGAAATAATAATATTATAAGTCGACAGTAGAATAAGAATGGCACAGTGAAATCATGGACTTGCCAGCTTATTTGGGAGCCGCCAAACTTACCGTTCATTCCCAATAATCAATGAGATCGTAGATTCAGTTCAGAGATTGATACATCCAAGGTATCAGTGCAGACGCAGACCGGAACAGGCCGGGGCCCTAATCGAAACAAAGCGTGCCACTAAGAAGTCAGCGAATATCCCTGCCACCAAGCAACAAAGCTCACCTGCCACATAATGTCAATTGCAACCATTAATCACGATCAGTTCCTGTAATCGAATAACCATAGTTATCGATAGCTCAAGAGTGGTGATTCGCGCTTTGGTAATCGCCAATCGGTGACTGACGGCTGGTGCGATCCAACCAGCGCCATTGCGACCCTACCAAGCGGCGTTCTCCCTGAAGCACACCCTTGTCGTTTGTTCATGGCCTGAACGCGGTGCCGGGGTCAGCACGTGCGAGCAGTCCCTGTCGCCAGTTTAGTCCGTCGGTATGATTTTGCCACGGTGCCAGTTCGGCCAATGCCCAGTTCGCGGCTTTTGCTGCACGTCGTTTCGCTCAATAGCATCCCGCTAACTCAATTCAATTAAAACCATATCCCGTCTCACCGGGCCCACTGAAACCATGTTTGTTTGTATCCGTCCTGATCTGTAACAAAAAACACTTCCCAACTGAAATTTATCAATCAGCCTCACCACCAAACAAACCAGCCCTTCAACCATCACCCCCCTCAACCACCCCATGTCCGACTCTGTGAAACGCAAGCTCGCGGTCCTGCTCGAGCAGACCTCGCCTCTGCGCACGCCTCAGCAAGCCCACACGCGGCGTCACCGTACCACCACATTCGGCACCCCACGGGCCCCACTTGGCCTTTCCCCCAAAACCACACCCTCTGCCGTTGACCAAGAGCTTGTCAAGTCCATGATCGCGTCGGCCCCGAAACGGCCTACGACGTATAACCCCTGGTCTCGCACCGAGTTTCTGAAACGGCTGGCGACTTACACATACCGGACTTGGCTGGAAACGCCATCCAGCGACGAGACAGAGGGACTCACGCCGGTGGACTGTGTCGCGCGAGGGTGGAAGTCTGTCGCGGGCGCCGAGGGGGGCAGCACCCTCCAGTGCGTCCACTGCCACGCCCTCCTCACCATCAAATTCCCCGAGCCCCTTGCCAACAACGCCGACGAAGACGACGAGGAGGACAAGGCCGCGGCGGCGGAAACGCACAAGCGCGTGCGGGCCGAGCTTGTGCGCCGGTACAAGGAAGACCTCCTCGTGACTGCCCACAGGCAATCCTGCCCTTGGCGGCAAAAGGGCTGTGACGGCCAAGTCTACTCGCCGCTGAGACTGACGGGCGCCGTGGTCAGTGGCGTCAAGCACCGCGCGCTGGCGTTGAGTGCACTCGACGGGACGGCAACGCTGCGGCCGGTCAAGACGGGGCTGGATGTGCAGGATGAAGTGACGTTGGTGCGCAAGCTGAGGGAGAGGCTGGGGCTGGATGACTCGTGCGACGACACCGCCCTGCTCTACGCCGTCTACGGCTGGGGCTTGCCAGATGGCAACAGCGAGACCAGTGGTACAAGCCGCCCGGCGTTTCTCGAGTGCAACATGTGTTTCCGGCGCGTGCTGTTACCAAGCAACCCGTCCACCAATACCACTGAGGACGAGGAGGACCAGGAGCAGTTCGACCTGGCGGCAGAGCACCAGGCCTACTGCGCCTACCTCGACAACTTCGTGTCCCAGTTTCTGAGCGACCCTGGCCAGCCCATCTCTGCCACAAGCTCGCCAGCGCCAGCCAGTCCCAGTCCCGCGCTGTCGGCGAAACCCACTTCCTCGCCCGCCGCTGCAACCGACAATGCCAACGCCAACACCGACAACGACAACGGTACAGACGCCGCCTACGACGTAGACCAAGACCTCAACCTACGCGCCCGATTCCGCCGCCTCAAACAAATCTACTCCTCCCCCGTCACCCGCCTTGCCCCCTCCGCCTCCTCTACCTCTACCACACCTTTTACGACTAAAAGCAACCCAGGGTCGGCCTACACCAGTCCCGCGGCACGCCAAATCGTGACGTCGTTTTTGGAGGCAAGGCCGTTAGGCCGGCTCGGACCGCTACCGAACTTGCCCGCGCCGCCCGACACGCCGACCCGTAAAGGCCGCTAAACAAATCTAGGTATATTTATAAACATGAAAAATATTATCAATCAGTTGCATTTATAATTTCTATACGATACTTGCAACTAATACTCCATTGCCTTTTTAATGCCATGGAAGATGCGGGTCACGTCCGGGACCGTGAAAGGCTCGTAAAGCAGCGGCATGTGCGTGTCCCACCCGGTGACGCGCTGGACGGGAGCTTCGAGCCTTAGGAAACAGTTTTCCTGGACCTCGGCGGCGACCTCGCTGGCCATGCCGTTGCTGCGGGGCGCCTCGTGCGCGACGAGGCAGCGGCCGGTCTTGTTGACGGACTGGAACACGGTGTGCCGGTCCCAGGGGGAGATGGTGCGGAGGTCAATGATCTCGCACGAGACGCCGCCGAGTTCCTTGTGGGCGAGCGCCGCGGCGGCCGCCATGTGGTAGAGCTGGGTGCCGTAGCCAACGAGAGTAATGTCGGTTCCTTCCTGAATGATCTCGGCCTTGTCGAGGGGCAGCTCGTAGTCGTCGAGGGGCACTTCTTCGACCGACGCGCGGTAGAGGATCTTGGGCTCCATAAAGATGACGGGGTCCTTGCTGCGGATGCTGGCCAGCAGCAGGCCCTTGGCCTGGATGGGCGACCGGGGGATGACGACTCGCAGACCGGGGGAGTGCGCAAAGAACGCCTCGCCGCTCTGCGAGTGGTAAAGCGCGCCGTGGCCAACTGCACCTGTGGGCATGCGCACCGTCAGCCCGCCGGCGTTAAACTCGCTCGCGCCGCGGTACCGGTACTTGGCGGCCTCGTTGACAATCTGGTCAAAAGCAGGAAACACATAGTCCGCAAACTGGATCTCTGCAATCGCCGTGGCGTCCATGGCAGCATATCCAATACCAAACCCCATGAGCCCTTGCTCACAGAGCGGGGTGTTGAACACACGGTCCGAGCCAAACTGTTCCTGCAGGCCCATGCTGCAACGGAACACACCGCCAAAGGCCACGTCCTCGCCAAAGAGAATGGCCGTGTCGTCAGTCTCTAGGGCAATGCGCATGGCGTCGTTGACGGCCTGGAAGAGGTTCATGGACTTGGTCGTGCCCTGAGCGGCAGAGGCTGGCAGATCCAAAGTGCCAAGGGCTTTGGACGACGTGTTGGCGAGGAACGAGGCCTCAGAGAGGTTGATATGGTTGGGGGACGTTGCGGGCACCGCTGAGCGGCGTGCCGGTGCTGACGAGAAGGCTCTTTGGGCCGTCAGTAGCCTTGTTGCTCCCAAGGCCCCGCGCCGCGACAAACAGTATGACAGCATTATGAAATATACTAGTAAAGAGAGGTGTGAAAGAAGGAAATTTATACCTTTTAAAAAAAGAGAGAAAAGGACGGGTATTTATTTAGAGGGCGAAGAAGAGGAAGAGAGAATATTTTATATATAAAAAAAATGTGGCCTTGGGTGTTGTGGGGTAGGCGGGAGGAGGAGCCAAAAATATTGGAGCGTTGGTGGTTCGGCAATGGGCGGATAAATTTTTATTTACAAAACACGGCCCACTAAGACTCGCTTACCTGGTCAGGGCCCAGATGAGACAGTAAATGTAGTAAAAGAACAAGAACAGCGCATATCCGAGTTTGGCAAAGGCCTCGTTCTTGTGGGGCTGGAGGGTGCGGAAGATGTCGGTGGCGTCGAGGCGGTAGTTGTTGTTGAGGAACTTGCGCACGTTCCAGGCCACGAGCGGCAGGTTGAGGAGGACCGAGAACCAGTCGCCGGAGAGGAGGAGCAGCACGGCCGTGCCCGTCTGGATCGCAGCCTCAGGCACAATCAGCTGGAAACGTTAGCAGTGAACAAGGCAAGCTGTTAGAAGAATTCAAAAAGAACGCACCTTGTTGAGCTTGGAGCAGAGCTCGACGGGGTTGATGTAGTCTACGGCAAGTTAGTGCGCGTTCAAGGAACCGTTTCCTAGAATAAGACCTACCAGATTCTAAACGCGTTAGCAAACAAATCCCAGATCAATGATTCAATGACAGTTTAAACTTACCCAGATCGGTGTACATGACGGCAAAGTAGACCTGGAAAAAGAGCGTCGCAATGTTCAAGAACAGAACGAGAATGTAGATGCTGCCGCAGTTAGCCATAGCTCCCATAAAGCTCCAGCAGACTTACAAGAGATTAGCCATGATGAAATCGCGTCCGTGTCCGTGGTGTCTGTTGGTGGTTTGGTGGTGATGGTGGTGGCTGCCCGTTGTTCAAGGCAACCCTCCGTTTCCCTGTGGCTGTGCTGACTAATATCACGCGTAATCAGGGATTTCAAAAGGGCCCTTGCCTCGCAGCCGAAATCCCACGCTCTCCTGCCTGGCCCTGACTTTGATCCAGTTCTCCTGTTGACCAAACATTGGAGAGAAAAACTTGAAAAAGTCTGCTTCTTTTTTTCAGTTTCAACGCCAGTCTGGTCCAGTTTTGCTCGTTTATCGCTGGTTCTTGTGTTGATTCCAGCGCCTGTTTAGCCCATTGAACTTGATCCAAACCGTTTTCCCCTGAAACTTTTTTTATTTTTATTTTTCAATCCCATACTAAGCAAAGCACACCCAGTCAACAAACGACCATGAAGTGTACTGGAGCAGCAACGGCAGCGGTAGTGGGACTGTTGCTGAGGACAGTGCTTGCGGAGCACTCGCACGTACCGGTCCCCAGCGACCTTGTGCGCGCACTTGCCCCCGAACCGCTCTCTTCTGCGTCTTCTTCTGTAACCTCCTCTGGGCTCCCAACCGAGACTGTGACAATTTTCGCTCGCCAGGAGGCTGTCCTGCCCGGCAATTCCACCACCACCGCCGCATCTGCATCGACCACACAGGATTCAAGTTCTGTAGAGACGTCCGAGGCCATTTCGTCTGCTGCTGCTGCTAGTCAGACGGATTCTGAGCAGCCTGCCTCGTCGACGGCTACAGAGGTCGTCAGCTCACCTACCACTGCTGCTGAGTCAGACAGTGGTTCTTTCCAGGGATCAGCTGCAGCCGGCTCGTCAACGCCCCAGGAGGAGCCGACCGAGACTGACGCCAGTGACAGTGCTAGCGCCAGTGCCAGCGCCAGTGCCACTGAAGAACCACCGACCTCTTCTTTTACCGACGTGCAAACAACGTCGCTGGTATCAACGGACGTGTCTGTGGGCACGGTGCAGACGACCAACGCCGAGGGCCAGACCACGGCGTTCCCCACCACTGTGCAGGTCACACACACCCTTGTTGTCGTCCAGACCGCCAGTGCTGCTGCCAATGATCCGTCCTCTCGAGAATCCTCGTCAGTGTCCCCTACCTCCGCAGCGTCTACTACGGTTCCTGGGGCAGACACGACCGTGACGGCCAGCGGCGGGTCCCTGGCCACTGCCACGCCTTCTTCGGAGCCGTCACAGGGCCTAAGCAGCAAAGACCGCAGCATTGTGATTGGCGTGGCCGTGGGTGTTGGCGGGTTCCTGCTTGTTGCCGGCGTGGCGTTTGCGTGCTGGAAGCTGAAACGCGGCGGCAGTGGCAGCAGCAGTAGAGTCAGCCACCACAGTGGCGGAGGGGCCTTTAGTGACGACGACGGGAGCAGCAGTACCAGCTTGGGCGGGAAAAAGCGCCGCAGCATGGACAGCGACATGTTCCGGGCCAACATTGACCAGTACCACGCGCCGGCAGCTCGGCCCAACACGGCGGCCAACTTTTAGACACTTATTTTAGAGTAGCAGCAGCATTTTTTACATAAACCAGCATCAATTCAATCAACCATGGATCCAATCAAACATCCTGGAGAGGCTAAAGAAGCAGGTTTGTCCATTTAGATTAGAGTTGTTGTTGGGTATTATTAATGATCAATGGAACCAAGGGCCTTCCTTCACGTGCGTGGTCTCAGTTCCCAGTCTCAGGTCGAGGTTGGTGATGGATCGGCCTGTGTGGGGGACACGCAGCGACGGTCCCAGCAACAAGCGCGCCATCGATGACGACACCAGTTGAGACAAGCCACACGGGCCGGTTATCAGAGAGAGAGAGAGCATCGGCAATCAGCGCCAGAGGGATTGCATGGCCTGTTTTGGCGACAGCTTGGCAAGCTGAACTGAAGTAAAAGGTGAACTGAAGCTGGACTGAAGCTGGACTGAAGCTGGACTGAAGCTGGACTGATGAGCAGTCTGTTATCTCGCTTGTAATCAATGGCTGCTTTTGTGCTGCTTGTGCTGCTTGTGTTTGTGTCTCGTTGTTTGTGCCCAGTAAAACGCGCCCATGTGCGCACGAACTGGCGCTTTGGTACCTGCGCGCGCGTACTCCCACGCCAAAAACCTTCGCCCAAAGCCACGCCCAGGACTGAAGGACCCGGCACAAAAAGCGCACATACTTATGCCCCATCACGGCAGCCCCCTTTTAGGGCCCTTATGTGGCTTGTTTTATAAACAAGACACAAGGCCGTTCGTTTTCTTTTTCCACCCTTTTTTTTTCACCTTTTCCTTCCAACCTTGTAAACTCTGTAACTATTACCCCAGACTTCATTCAGACTCAAGATGAAGGACTCGCTGAGAGATAGCCACCACCAACAGACGCAACTCCCCACGGAGCTCTCCGTCGACCTCTCCACCAAGGACGAAAAGACCGTCGGCGGCACCCACGAGTACGTCTTTGAGGCCACCTCCGCCTCCGACGACGAAATCAAGGACGACATTTACAGCGGCGTCAACGACGACGTCCTCGCCCGCAAGCTCGCCCTCGTCAACCACGCCCTCAACGAAATCGGCATGACGAGGTACCACTACAAGCTCTTTTTTCTGAATGGCATGGGCTACGCCGTCGACTCGCTGCTCGCCCTTTTGCAGTCCGTCACCCAGACCCAGATCAACAAGGAGTTCAACCACGGCTACAGCGCGCTCATTTCGGGCAACTATGTCGGGCTCTTCTTTGGTGCTCTCTTTTGGGGCTTTGGCGCTGACATTATCGGCCGCAAGCTCGCGTTCCAAATTACCCTTTTTCTTTGTGCGGCTTTCTCCATGGCCACTGCCGGTGGTCTCTCCTACGTTGCCGTTTGCTCCATTTCTGCCGTCAGTTACTTCATGTGCGGCGGCAACCTCATTCTTGACGCTGTGACCTTTCTCGAGTTCTTGCCCAAAAACAAGCAGTGGATGGTCACGACCCTGGCCATGTGGTGGGGCGTGGGCCAGACGTTGACGTGCCTGATTGCCTGGCCTCTTATTGCCAACTTTTCGTGCGAGAGCGCTGACCACTGCCCGCGCTCGGAAAACATGGGCTGGCGGTACACGTTCATTACCTCTGGTGGGTTTGTGCTGCTCTGTGCCACGGCCCGTGCCCTTGTCATTAAAATGGTCGAGTCCCCCAAGTTTGACATTTCCAACGGTAACGACGAGAACGTCATCAAGTCCCTGGACATGGTCGCCGCGTCCTCGGGTAGAGTCAACCCGCTCACCCTCGAACGCTTGCAGGCCGTGGGAACCATCCAGCGCGATGTCTCGAAAAAGACGTTGCGCGAGCGGTTCCAGCTCCGCCAGTCGCTCCTTGATTCTGGCTACCACTTGAAGAGTCTTTTTGCCACTAAAAAGCTCGGCTGGTCCACGACCCTCAACTTCTTGTCCTGGGCCCTGGCGGGTCTTGCCTACCCCCTGTTTAACACCTTTTTGCCTCTTTACCTGTCATCGCGCGGCGCCGACTTTGGCGACTCGTCGCTCAACACCACTTACAAGAACAACCTCATTGCCAACTCTGTCTCTATTGCCGGGCCCATTATCGCCGGTTTTATGGTCGAGGTCCCTTTTTTGGGTCGCCGGGGCACAATGGCCGTGGGCGCCGCCGTCTGCATGGCGTTCATGTTTGCCTACACCGCCGTGCGCACCCAAGCCCAAAACCTGGGCATTAGCTCAGCAATCAGCGTCAGCCTCAACGTCTACCTCGGCGTGCTCTACGCCTACACCCCCGAGGTCATGCCCTCGCGCCACCGCGCCACGGGCAACGGCCTCTCGGTCTGCTTTAACCGCATTACAGGGTCCATTTCCCCCGTGGTTGCGTACTACGCCAACACGAGCACGAGCACCCCTATCTACGTCATGGCCGTGCTCATGGGCGTCATATCAATCATTTCGATGCTCTTCCCCTACGAGATCCGTGGCCACAACAGTGTTTAAAAAGAAAACCAACAAGAAAGAAAGAAAAAAAAAAAAAAAGAATTCAACCCAGTTGCTTCCTACCTTGCGACAAGAACCTTTACGACCCTTTTTTTATATATAATGTACAGACCCAGTTTTTGTATCACGATATCCCTACCTGTTTTTTGTTTGTTTATAATCTTGATGTAGCCCAATTACGTTTACAAACCCACTTGCCTTGAAAATAAATAGTTGCTGTTGACTGTGTAGAGTTGAAATTGCACGCACAAGAAACTGGAAATTTTGGGGACGGGCGAGGCTGAAAAAGAAGCATAAAGAAGGAAATGCAATCTGGTCCCAACTTGGTTTCTTTGCTCCAGGTCCGAGTTCTTGAAATTTTATTTTTCAACAAATTGCAACTTTTTCTTTTCCTTTTACGAACCCAAATAGATTCGACATTCAAGTTTCTACTGAACCTCTTTCATTTCGTTTTTACATTTTGTTTGGCTCAATAGACAGCATACTCTAGAACAGACCTCGACGACCGACAGACCGACAAACAGTAACCCAAGTTTGAAAAAAAAATGATTCGACAGCTCTTCAACGCCAGATCTGTGCGCGCCTTGTCGACCTCCATTGCTCGCCGCCAGCACTCCTCCTCCTCCATCGCCTCTTCCGCACGCTCTCTCCTCGCCCAGACCCGCCCTGTCTTTCCCACTTCCTGCGCCGCCCGTCCTTGCGCATGCCACACCGGTTCCTCCATCCGCCACAACTCCACGGCCCCTCCCCCCGGCGACAGTGCCGCCGGCGCAGCGCCAGGCCAGAAGGTGCCAATCGGCAAGGTCGACAAGCCGCAGTACCAGCTGACGTTCACGTGCAAGAAGTGCACGACGCGGTCGAGCCACCAGCTCTCAAAACAGGCTTACCACAAGGGCACTGTCCTTATTCAATGCCCTGGATGCAAAAACAGACACTTGATTGCTGACCACTTGAAGGTAAGACCCACAAACCTACAACCCACTCTTTATTTTACTAGGTATGCTAACAGTTGAAATTAGATCTTCTCGGACCAGAGCATCACCCTCGAGGACATTCTCAAGCAAAAAGGTGAAGTTCTGACCCGCGGCACCATTTCGCAGCGGGAGCTGGACCAGGCACAGCAGACGCTGGCCGGTGACTTGGAGTGGACGGAAAAGGACGAGACGCCGTTGCTGACGCCGCCGTTGGAGTCGGATGCGACCGCGGCTGAGAAATAAAAGAATTACTAGAAGAAAACGGTGACTTTATTGAAGCTAGTGGTATGGATATTACGTGAAGAAGCCGCATCGATGGAATGACACTGGCAGCTAACTGCTGTTAAGGCCAAGAGTACAACCCGACAAGGCGGCGGCATAACTAGACGGAAAACGTTCCTACTGTCAATCTTCTATATTATAAGCTACCTTTGTTTGGAGTTAGTACAAATTGTAAATAATAAAAGACGTCTCGAGATAGACCCAAGTTTCAAAAAACCAATCACACAAAACCGGCAAACGAAATGGAAGGAAGGGTGATTTAAAAAAAAAAAAAAAAAAAAAAAAAAATTGCTTCAGTAGGTTGGTAAATTCCAAATTTTAAGATCAAGTATTTCAAAAGAATATCAGAAGGCTCTTCCTATCTTTAATAATAAAGTAAATTCTTTGGATCATCTCATCAGTGTAATTTTTTTTTTTCTTTCTTCTCTTCTTCATTTCCTTGAGTATCTGTCAAGGTTTTCCTTGAGGTCTTTCGCGTGTTCGAAATGTGTAGGGCGACTGGTTTAAGGGTTTCTGCGATAGAACGGTGGAAGGAAGAGGTTGTTTACTTACTTGGTACGGGTACTCGTGGTACGCCGGGCGAGGTAGAGGTTCGCATCGATCCTCTAGATTCCAGTATAATCTCACGGTTATCAATGATAAACAGAGAATAAGCTGAAAAATTAATAGAAAAGTGATGCGAAAACAAGCAACCTATAACAACAGATGCAAGTTCAAAAAGAAGGAGAAAGGAAGAAGGGAGTAGTTGAGAGAATTTTTTTCAAGGCTTTTTATAATTTTTTTTTTTTTTTTTTTTTTGGTGCGCTCGTTGCGGATTGATTGGGTTGGTTTGGTCCTCCACGCCCTTTTTTTTCTAGCCCTAAACAGAATCACGATTTCCAACGACCGAAGACCAACAAGCAGAAGCCAGTGTCAACAGACGCCCGTCAGAAGGTAATGCGCTGGTTTATAATTGTCCCGACTAGATCAGAATGTAGGTGTAGTGCTAAGAAATGATATGACTTGTTTGGAATTGTTTACGGAGACTGTAGCGTGGTCTTCAGCACTGCCAATGAACTGGCACTCTTGTAGGTATCTTTGCGTCGACCTGTTCTCGAGTGTCTTTAGTCTGTCTTTGATTATTTATAATAAATAAGGTTCTAATAAATAATGTACATGTGGCCATCATGATTACTGAATGGCTTGGTAACCACTGCCCTCCTCGTCCTCGTCTTCATAGTCCGAGTCATAGTCCTCAGGCTCGTCAATTCCATTGTACACCCAGAACTGCACAAAGATGACGCCGTCCAAAAACAAGGTGCCCAGGCTTCCAAGCAACCACGAGGCGTTGACAAGCAGGTAGCGGGGGCTCATGTCGAGAGCAAGAATGGAAATGACATAGGTCAGGTTGCCCAAGCAGGCGAAAAGAAAGAAGAGAAACGAAATACCGTCGCACGACTTGCGCTCAAAGTTGAGCATGATCTGGGGCAGACGCGAGCCCAAGTAGAACACGGCGCAGAGGTAGCCAAACACCTGGCCGAGAACGTCAAACTGCAGCTCGACACCGTCGTCGCCATCGTCACCGCCGCTACCGCCGTGCTTGTGCGAGTAGGCGGAGGAAAGGTACCAGCCAAAGAAACCGGCAAGGACGACACCGGCGACCATGACCGTATTGAAAATAAAGGAGGTTAGAGCCGAGACCTTGGCCGGCTGCTCCAGTAGCGGCCGGCGCGGGCTAGGTCCAGCCACGCCCTCAATATCCTCCTCGTCCTCCCAGCTCTCGTCTTCCTCCTCCGTCTCTGCAGACGGCTCGAGCAAAGGCGTGGCCGGCGACAAATGCTTCGGGTCAACCCCACCACTACCGGTACCGGCCGCCGCAAAAGCAGCGTTCTTTTGGTTGTACATGAGTGCCTGAATGAGCAAAATGACGTCGGCGAGGGTGTAGTAGATGGCGAGCGCAATCATGGTCGGCAGCACGCCTTGCATGATGGACCCGACGACGTTGAATACGTCTCCCACGAGCCAGAGCACCACGAACGAGAACGAAAGGCCGTCTGCCGACTGACGTCTAAACTGTTTGAAAAAATTAGCACAAGACAATTAAAGGCAAGACGAAAAAAATGTACATACGTTCTCGTAAAGCTGCGGCGTGAATACAATAATCCAGCATGCTATGGAAATGGATCTGAAGCGCACAAATGTTAGTTCACGGTCGGGACGTTTGCTGGAGTCACATTAGATGAACCCCTCTATATTGTACCTACCCAGTGATGCCGCTCACTGCCCTCGAGTCGAGCATGAGTACCGGTGGATGTGCCATCATTCTGTCTGTCGTATATGCGCGCACGTACTTCTGTTGTTATTTATGCACAATTTCAAGTGGAACGTGAGTTTGCTAAGAAAACGGTGTTCCTTTGGCCTTGGGGGGTTTCTTGTTCTGTGCGGTCCCTTTTGTGAAGTTGATCGCGATGTGCAGCCAAAGCATAGAAAAAAAAAAAAAAAAAATTGATGAAATGGCCCAAACAGGAAATATTTACAAGTCATCATTAGCTAAGCATAAATGCAGTACTTAGTAAGGATAGAACTAAACTGACATAACGCATATGCTTTTTATTCTGGGTTTTGGTACTGTCAAACTGCTCTATAGTCTAGAGCAGAGACCAAATGCCATGTGTTGGCGATGCGTGTAAGGGTCTTGTTAGTTACTGATCGTAGTATGTTGAATTTATCAAATAGCTAAGTAGGTGTTGCAAGTTTTGAAGTAGACTTGTACTTAATTTGCTGGTCTCGCAAAGGTTAGATGCCTTGGAGCCAGCAAATACTAGGCGTCACACAAATTAATCCTTATCCAAAAGCACCTTAAATGAGATGCTATATCGTTGCCCGCCCGTATCGCCATCTGCGCTGCGTGATGTTTTCTGTGCCATATTGATAGAACAGAATCAGGGCAAGGGCAGAAAGCTCTCTTTCCTGAACTTTCTTCTGAAGCAAGGCTCGACTTGGGAGTTTCCAAGAAATTTTTCATTCGACTCAAACTGGAGCTCAAATCACTTGCATAACTCTAGTACAAATGATCCGACACGCCTGTACACAGCAGAGGCTATGTGCACTGCTTTCAGGACAAAGACGCTCCGTCTTCATGTCTTCAAGGACACGCAGAGGCGGCGGCAGTGTCTCTTCGTCGGCAACTGAAGCGCTCATGACACAAATCGATAACTTGGATCCGTCACCTCCCCACCAGCAACAGTCTAGCGTTCAGACTCGTGGACGGAAACAGCGACGACGAGTCCAGGGACGTGTTAGTGAACAGGCAGAAATGGAGCGCAAAATTATGCAATTAGAACGGTTTACAAACGCTATTAAAAAAGAAATTGAGATACGCGACGAACAAAAGGTGCAAGCGGAAAAGTTAAAGGAAGCGGAAAAGACGAAGCAGATTGACGAAGAAGAGGCGGTGGACGGAATCATGGATTTTTTGGAGCTGCCAGAGGGCAAGGAGGATATGGCCATGGCGGCTGCACACAGAAAGAAACTTCCAGAGAGTCTCGAAGAAATGAAAACAACCTTGTTTGAACTTCCGGAAGCTAGTTCGTTACTGCCAGCAGCTATTACAGAGCGGGTTGGACGTCAGGCCATTATGCAGCACATATCTGCCGCTAACCACCAGGACTGGAAAGCTCTTGTGAGCAAGTTGCAGGAGACGGGGCTTAGTGGCGTTGCGGAGGAGGACTTTTCAAAGCTCGTGTACAAAGTGCCACTGGATCAAAGGGCAGACGTCTTGCCCCAGTTGCATGAAATGGCATGGGAAGCTGGAATCCCACTGAGCAAACTAGTTTATGACAACACCATGGCTGGCTACGCCCACCGCGGAGACACAAAAACTGTGCGGGCATTCATGGAGCAAATGACAGCAGATGGACTGGAACCCGATGCATACACATATGGCCATTTGCTGAAATCGCTCGGTAAGCACAAGGACCTTGTGTCCAGTGTCAAGGCCCTTCGCGAAATGCAGCTCGCAAATATCGCACCCACACTCCCATTATACACGACTCTTTTACAAACATGCATCAAAGCAAAAGACTACAACCAAGCGTTTGAGGTATTTGACATGCTCAAGTTCCTGGGTACAAATGTGCACCCTGACTGTGAAGTTTACAACTCTGTGATTTTTGCAGCAGCCAAGACCAACAACCTTGAACGTGCCATGGACTTGTACCGCGAAATGCAAAACAATGGAGTCCAGCCCAACGTCGATACCTACGCAACCATGATTTACACCTGTTCACGCAATGAAAAGTTGCACGTCAGGGCGTGGGAGACGCTTATCGAAATGTACGACCGTGGCATTGAGCCCAACCGCAAGATTCTCAACCACATGCTCTACCTGTGTGGCTCAACGGGCGAGCTGAGTTTTGCCAGAGCCATCTTTCGCCAACTGTGCACAAACATTGAGACATACCCTGATTCATTTTCACTCACCTGTTTGCTTAAAGCATACGCGAACTACAAGCCGGGCTTCTTTTCACCGGTGCTTTCCACCGCCGTGGGGCCTAAATTGAGAGCAGCGTTTTTCTTCAACACGGACATTGCGGCGAGAGTGAAGGCCGACATTACGCCCCCTCTTTTGCCGGCACCCATGCTGTCGTCGGTGGCCCAGGTACTTGCAGAATCTCGAGCCGTGTTCAACTTTTACAAAGACTTGACCATCAAGCCCGACGGCAAGGACGGCAACGAGTCCGAGTGGCAGAAAAAGACACGCGCTGTGACAAGGGCGCTCATCAACCCGCATACCGTTTATGCATACCTCGACATTCCATGCAAACTCAACCACGAGGCCGAGTTCCGCTGGCGATGGACGCACGAGACCACTGTCGCCGTCGTTGCCAATCCCACGACGGGCGTACCCGACACGCGCACGCCGCGCAACAACTACATGTACACGCTTGCCATCAACGCCTACGCCCAGCACGGATGGACGCAGGTCCATGCCCAGGGTCTATGGGAGTCCCGTGGCGAGTGGCGCCGCAACCCGAACAGCATCTACCGCACAGCCATGACCCCCGAGGAACGCGCAAACAGCGATTTCAAGTTTGCCCAGGCCATGGTGGCCTATCTCTCCAAGGTCAACTTGCTCGAGGACGCCGTGGACATTGTCAAGTCAACGACAAAACAGTTCAAGTGGCGCAAGGCACACCTACTGCCCGTCCTTGACGCGGCTCAGGCCATTGAGGACGAGAAAACACTTCATACTCTCAAGGGCATTATTGCATCCTATTACAAAAACGACTAGTGTTCTTAATTGAACGACAAGCCAAATGAAAAAAAAAAAAAAA
>JAJMHN010000013.1:0-209533 GCA_030566025.1 Geotrichum cucujoidarum | reverse complement strand
CGGCCCCCACTGCCACCCCCACGCCGCTCGCGTCCAAGCACCAGTCGCGCCAGTCCTCCGTCGCCCTCCCTGGCCCTTCAGCAGGTGTTGTCTTGCCTGAGACGGCGGGCGGCGCGCCGACCCGGCAGTGGCTTAACCAGGAAGTCACGCCGGCCCTCCTCGACGGCATGCGCATGCTCGCGCGCGAAAGGTAAGAAATCAAGATGTAGAAATGTCGGATTGTGCTAACTGGTTAGACCGGAGGACCCGCTGCACGCGCTGGGCACGTTTCTGCTCGCGCAGTCCAAGACCGGCAGCGCTGGTGGTGGTGACGGCCAGACCCAGGTGGTGCCCCCACACGCTGGTGGCCCCCCACCAGCCGAGCCGATTTGAATTCACCCGTCTGAACGTCACTGTATTATATTTATTCATTCCGTTTCATAAGCTTCATTTGTACAGTATTTTTTTTACAAGGTTAGTAACCGGATAAACTTATTTAAAGTACTCGAGGATGAGGTCCTGGACGGACTTGAGCACGTCCGGGCGCGAGGTCTGGCTGCACATGACGTAGATGACGTTGCCCAGGCCGCGGATGTGCATGCCGTACTCTTTGGCAGGGTGGTTTGCGACAAAGCCCTTGAACTCGTCAGCGGCGTTGGACGCGTAGCCCTTGCCCTCGGCGTCGGTGAGGGTGATGGCGAGGACGCTGCCCATGGCAAAGACGCCGTCGACGGCCGGGTTGGCCGAGATGGCCGCGACGAAGGGTTTCTCCCACATGCTCCAAATGCGCTTGTTGTCCCAGGAGGCGCGGTGCGCGGACCAGTCGAGGGTGTCGTAGGTTTGCAGGGACTGCAGGGCGACGGCGCAGCCGACGGGGTGCGCGGTGTAGGAGTGGCCGTGGAGCAGGCCGTCGGTCTTTTTGGAGCTAAGGAAGGTGCGGAAGATGTCGTCGCTGGCGAGCGTCACGCAGAGCGGGACGAGGCCACCGGTGAGCAGCTTGGCGTGCACGCTAATGTCGGGCTCGGTCTGGATGAGCGAGGCTGAAGACGCGTGGCCTAGGCGGTAGAGACCGGTAAAGACTTCGTCGAAAATAACTGGCAGACCTGACCATGAGCCGGCAGAGTTGGTGGTGGTGGAAGCAGTGCCAAAGAGCGACGGGTTCTCGCGCACGACCTTGACGAGGGCGTGCTGGAACAAGGGGTCCACGGCCTTCATGCCACCGGCACCAAGCAGTACAGGCTCGAGCATGACGGCGCCAAACAGCTTGCCCTTGTCCAGCTCCGCTTTCAGCGCTGCCAAAATCTCTTGCTCATAGACGGCCAGCGTCTTGCCACGCGCCTGCAAGTCGAAAATGTCGTCAATGGACTCATGCTCCTCCCTAGCGGTCTCGGACTCGACCACCCACTTGCCGCCCGTTTGCTTGACAATGGGGTACTCGAACCAGAACCCGCGCTCCTGGTACCAGTTGACCTGCTTGTTGTAGGCCGAGGGCTCGCAGCAGTCCATGGTACCGATCGTGTCACCGTGGTAGCTCCGTTTGAGTCCAATCACGCCCAGCTTTTGGTACTCCTTGCTGTCCGAGTCCCAGCCGTAACGGTCGCAAGTCGCTTTGAGCGCCATTTTGAGGCCGACCTCGACGCCGGTGCTGCCATTGTCAGAGTAGAAAACGCGGGAAAGACGTGGGTTATTGACGACTTCCAAGACCTTTTCCGCGAGTTCCATGGCCGGTTGGTTGATGGTGCCCGCTAGAATGGTATGGCCATACCGGCCCGCAGCGTAGGCAGCCGTGAGCGCCAGGTCCGGGTTGCCGTGGCCCAGGCCTTGCGTCCACCACGACGCCGAGGCATCGAACTGAGGCTCGAGCTGCGCATTGCTTTTCTCCTGCACAGTCTGGAAAAAGTCGCCGTAAGCCGAGTCAATGGCCGTGATGTTTTGCGGGTTGATGAGCGTGTGTTGCGAGAACGGGTACCAAATGGTGTCGTTGGCGCGCTGCTTGATGGTCGCAAGGTCGCTGACGCGCTTGGCGTGCAGGTCCTGGAGGTACTCGCGGGCGTGCTTGAGCTGGGGCAGGCTGCTGACGTCTTGGTAGTACTCTTGCATGAGCTTGACGTCTTGGGCCTTGGACTCGGCGCGTGCCGGTGGAGCGGGGACGCTGACGACCTCAAGCTTTTGGCCCATGGCCTGGCGGAAGTACTCGTGGTTTTTGTAGACTTGGTTTTCAAAGAGCATGAGCATGGGTGTATCGTACCCACGCAGCGTCAAACTCTCGTAGGCACTGACGGTGGAGGAAATGCCGCCTAATTTAGAGTCGCCAATAAGCACTGCTGGCAACCGCAGCGCTCGGTACAAGTCAGCCTGGGCGGAGCCGCTGGGCCCCGGCGACAAGACACCACCCGCGGTTTCAACCAGTGCAAATGCATCTTGTTGCTGTGCAGAAATCTCCTGTAGTCTCTTGTAAACTCCCTCCACAATCGACACATCTGTCGGCGCTTGCACGTTATCAGCGACCACGGCCAAATGCGGGCTCACAGGCAGCGAGTACTGCGCAAAGCACTCCGCCTGCGCCTCGGGCGCAAACTGAGCCAAATGATTCAAATCGGCCTCGCCGTCGGGACCTGTAGACACGGGCTTGATGTAGTAGGGTTTAGTCTTGGCCTTGCCCAGGGTGCGCGCCAGTAGCGTCGAAAAGATGGTCTTGCCGACCTCGGTGTTGGCGCCGTAGACCTGGTAGCTCGGCAGACTCTTGGACAGAAACGAACTCACGCCGGGCATTTTATTTAGAGGGTGGATAAGGATGGATGAAAAGAAGGAAGAAAGGTGGGGAAGGGTGAAAAATTTATTATATTTATAGTGCTTGTGAGTGGAGGAGTTGCCGGCGAGTCATGATTCGGAGTCATGTCGCCGGGGTTGGGCCCCTAAATGACTCAGAGTCATGTTGGGCTAGGGTCGGTACTTTTTTTTTTCCACTCTTGTTGGAAAGATTTGCGCAAGGAACAAGCTCGGAGACTGAAAAGACGAGGGTTTGAATGGGCATGATTGCTGGGGAGTGCATGGCAAGTGCAAGCATGGGCCACAGTTGTGCAGGTGCGATGGTAGGGTTCCAGCTGGCTTCGGCGACCCGTCTCGAAGCAGGGTTGACTGGTACCTGGAAGGCAGATTGCCTACATGGGGCCACCGAGTGCTGTTGCGAGTCTCAATTCAGGGCATGAATGCTTTCTCGAGGCGAACAACAGGTAAAACACCTAGGAGTAGCGATAGACAAGACATCTGAGGTTTGCAAAGCACGCTGAACTGGCCGCGGTCAATCAATGCCTAGGCGGCCGCGTCAACGGCGTCGACGGAGTCCATATGAGACCGCTCTACCGAGACTTGCGCAACCCGAGAGACAAGCTACAGAGGGCACACGCACAAGCGCTGACCAAGTCTTGAACGGCTCGGTTTGAGCTTCTGCAAGCGAAGAAAGGCCAGAGGTGGTGCACCCGCACTGCCAGGACAAACCCAGTCGCGCAGCTGCACAAACACGCCACCGCTGTTATACCCGACCCGTTTCAGACAGGTGGCAGCCTTGGTTCGTGATCACAGACCCGAATACAAGGCACACAAGTCTGGCGCGCGAGAGCAATCTTGAGCCGCGCGGTCCAGCACCGCACCGGTCACACGCTGAGCACGTACTTTCTGACCAGCGCACATGCCAAACGAACGCGGCTTTACGAGTCCTGTAAGTTGTAGCTATCCGCCATTTACGGAATCCAGCTCTCTCTGATTGTGACATGATTTATACGAGATCCAAGATCATCCCACCAAGTGTTCGGCTCGATGGTGCCGGCTGTTCTCGGCTGCCCACGGCCAACGCCAGTCAGCCGTCCAGACGTCTTATCTGTTGCCTCCCCGGAGTTAAACGTTCTCAGTCGCTGATTCGTGGGGCGGTCGGTGGCTCCATCAGAAAGAACGCCAAAGGAGCCTTGCACGGCGGAGTTAAGGTGCACAAGGGATTGTTATATAAGACGGGCCATGGTTACCTTTTTTTTTTAACCGCCCAAACTTGTTCCCAACTTGCAAGATCTGATAGTAACACCAACCACCAGCCAACATCCATCACCATGTCCGACGAGATTGTCATTCTAGGGTGAGCGTTTTGCAACTCTCCTGTCCAAGTTCTTGCTAACGTACTAGAGCCGGCGTGATTGGCCTCTACACGGGGTACATTCTCACCACCTACAAGTCCGTTTCTCCCACCTCCATAACCATTCTGGGCCAGTTCCACCCCGGCGACCTCTCTGGCCCCGACTACGCGTCACCGTGGGCGGGAGCCAACTTTTCGACGGTGTCTGGTAACAGCCCCGCCAGTTTGAGACAGGATAAAGCGACTTACCAGGAACTGGAAAGAATGGTGGACCGGTTTGGGGGCGAGGAGCTGGGGGTCAAGAAGCTGGTGGCGATGGAGTATTTCGGGGTTGAGGAGGCCATGCCCTCCGCCGAGAAACTGGCGAGCTTGAAGGAGTACATCCCTGATTTGGAGGTGCTGGACCGCGAGGCTATCCTCCAGACTGAGCACAACACGACTATGGAGCACGCGATCAGGTTCACAACGTTCAACATCTTTACGCCGAAATTCACGGCGTTCTTGGCCAGCCACCTGCAATCCAAGGGCGTCATGTTTGTGCGGCGCAAGGTCGAGCACATTGACGAGGCGTTCCTGTCTGGTTCGACTCGCGTTGTCTTTAACTGCACGGGGCTGGGCAGCCGGGTGCTGGGCGGCGTGGAGGACGAGAGCGTGTTTCCCTTGCGCGGGCAAATCGTTGTCGTGCGCGCGCCGCACGTTGCGCAAAACGTGTGCGAAGTCTCGACCGACCTCACCTACGTGATCCCGCGCCCTTACTCCGACGGCCACGTTGTGCTAGGCGGCTACGCTCAGCCCAACAATTTCGACACCTCAGTGTACGGATCCGAGTCCAAGTCAATTTTGGAGCGGGTGAAAAGGCTCTTTCCCGGAATTGAACCGTTTGAGGTGCTCAGGGAAGCGAGCGGGCTGAGACCGAAACGGGCCGATGGGGCGAGGATTGAGCGCGAGCAGCGTGACAAGGGCGTGGTTATACACAACTACGGGGCCGGTGGTAATGGGTTCCAGACCGGGTATGGCATGGCGCTCGAGGCTGTGGCCTTGCTCGACTCTGAAAGTGAGTAATAAATAAAATGCAATTCAATTTTTTCTCTAAAGGTCTATACAAAATGAATAAGGTGTGCCGTAGTAGTAGTTAAAAGAAAAACACGCCCATGGACTGTTTCTCGCCAAACTTTTTATTCACGCCCGCAGCAAACAACGTCAATGCCGCCGCTGAACACGTCCCCGCGTACTCCTGCCAGTAAGCAAACATGCTTTCTGGACACCTCTTCAGCCCCAGCCTTGCCTGCACCTCTTGTCCAATCGCTCTGTGCGCCTGCGTAATCCCCACCGATACACTCGTCCTTGGGTCAGTGCTTGTCCTTGGGTCAGGGGTGGTTTCGTGGGCGTTGCCGTAGTGGGCTTGGAGGAACCAGCCCAGGAGCTCGCCGAGCTCGGCGTCGGAGGCTCCGCCGTACTGCTCGAGGTTGCGGAGCAGGTGCATTGCTTCCCAGACGGGGTCGTTGAGCGTCGAGTCGCGCAGCCCGCGGGTGCTGGTGGTGGTGGTGGTGGTGGTGATGGTGCCTGTGGTGGTCAGGGCCATGGTGTAATGAGTGACTGGGGTGAACTGGTGGGTTGAAGAGGAAGAAGAGGCAAGGCGGTTTGGTTTTTATAAATGTTGATGTGATGGCGCAAACGTCAGATCGTGGGCTATTTTTAAATTTCTACACTGGCGCAGGTCTGAGATCTGGATCTGGCAGCGAAGCAGGAAAAGACAGGACTTGGCTGCAACTTGCAACAAAAGTCCCCTGAGCAAGGTCGTTTCAGGCGCAAACAACAGCCAAGGGTCTCTTGCCACAGCCCACACTAACAACCATCACCAACCGTCATTCACTGAATCACTGCTATTCCCTCGTTGGACAAGGCCCAGGCACCCCCCAGAACCTCAAGAAAGCCCGCCCAGGTTTAAGGTGCGGCCGAATCGGGCGCTTTTGCGTCCATTTTGGGAAATCAGAACTTGCCTAAAACGGACTAGCTGCCCAAACTGGGGGGTTTTACCCCTTGCCCCTGGATGTGTCAGCGCTTGGTCAGCACATACTCTGGATTTTGGAGTTATCAGATCTGGAGCTGAACTAGCAAGAGAATAAATGAAGAGAATAAATATGAAGAATAAATATAAAGAAGTGGAAAGTACATGAGAAGTTACAAGTAAATCAAAGTGTCTAATGCTAATGCTGGTATGGAGAGTCTTGGGTATTTGGTAGTGGTAATGGCAGCCGTGGTTTGGCAGTGGTATCAAAAGTAGGTGTACTCCACGGCACACGCTCCCTTCTTGTCGACCCCAAACGCTCTGCGCACCTTCTCGCCCCATTTCCAGTGTCTCGGCCACGCGCACACGTGTTTGCGGGGCCCGTACTTGACGTTGCGGTACATGGCCAGCTCGTGCTTGTCGGCGGCGTCCTGGGTGGCTTGCAAGGCGCGGTCGCGGCGCCAGCGTTTCAGGGAGAGGGCAAAGCGGCGGCAGGGAGAGGGTGAGCTGGCGACGGGGTCGAGGAGGTGGTGGAAGTCGGTGAGCAGCGTGGCCTGGCTCGAGTTGGGGTGGGGGGTCATGCTGAGCTTGGGTATGGTTATTGGATATTGGGTATTTAGCTATCTTTGGACTTGGTATAAGAGTATTTCAAGGTAATGATTCTTTGGAGGATTCTTGGCTCCTTTTATATTCTTTTCATGAACGGCCGGTGCAGCAGGTCGTGACGGGTCCAGGCCGTGGAAACTTCCATTTGGAGCAGGAAGAGCACAACAAGCAGCTACAGCCAAAGCTTATTCTCTATTTTACTGGACTTGCCCTGTATCGATTTATAGTTACCACTTCATCTTGGTCTATAAATGTAAAAACTCAACACAGACTCGGAGTTCAGAGACCCAGAGTTCAGAGTTGTTGAGCTCTTGCCTGGAGTACCTACTTGCATCACGTGCCCGGCCTTTGAGATCGGCAACTCTATCTATGCGCGGCTGACGCGCTCCCCTGCACCGCCAAACCGCATCGCATCCCCAGCCAACCACTCTCATTATCATTTATTGAATATCATTACTTATACTATATTAGCTAGACGAATATTACATGGTCGAGTCAAAATTCGACGCCACGTACGCGGGCGCGTTCATGGGGTAGTTTTTGTACACCCAAAACATGCACACGCTCAGAATGAACTGGTACTTGAACCACTCCTGGGGTTTGTCCGCATAGAGCTGCGACTTGTCGACCCACTGGCGGTACCCTTCCTGCTGGAGCGGCGGGACGCCCTTGCGGCCGAGCGCCCACACGTAGTTGGTGTTTTGTTGCTGCCGCTGGAAGAGGCCAAAGACGCAGAGCATGTACCAGCTGTAGAGGTCGTGGATGGGCCAGCACGAGTACTGGTTGCGGGTGCTGGCGACCTCGATGAACATGCGCTCGGCGGTCTTGTAGTTGACGAGGTCGCGCGCCGGCAGCTCGGGGACGTGGGTCGGCAGACCTGGGATCACGCGCAGCGCCATGGCTTGCTGCTGGACATGGGGTTGCTGGTACGCCGCCAGGTATGGATCCTGGGGGGTGGGCAGGGCTTGCGGGTACGACATGTAAGGGCTGGTGGACATCTGAGGCATGCCGGTGCTGGCGGGCAGGCTGGCGGGGTAGTGCCCGGGGCTCACGGACACGAACGTGTTGGGGTAGCCGGCGCTGGTGGCCTTCCCAGGGATGCTGATGGGCACCGCCGTCGCACCCCCCAGTAAAGGCGACGTCGGCATCGACCGGTACCCGGGCGCCGTGGTGGCAACGGGCACCTGTAGCGACGCCGAGCCCATCATGGGAGACCTGCCATTGAACATGACTGGTCTGTGTTGGAGTAGTTTGTGTGGTTTTTTGGTTTGGCTTTTGAGTTTTGGTGGGCTCGGCTGGGGTTTTATACTGGCGACTTTTTTTTATCTGCAAAAGCGTTGCGTGCAGGTGTGCAGGTCAGATGACCGCGAGTCATGGCACTGCATATGGCAGACTTTTGCGGGCACGGATCGATCAAATGAAATATTATTTCTTAGTAACTGGGCGCGGTGATGCACTCTGAGTAATCCCCGGGCTGAGGCGCGTACGAACGCTTAGACAGGACTATAACAATGATCTGCCACGGCTTGCCCATTATTACATGCAACAACTGGTTTTATTTTTAACTACATACAAGAAAAAAGGCCGACCAATCTACAAGTGTTAAAACTGCTCCTTGACCTGGTCGCTGACCTCGAGGGTCTCGACGCCCCACTCGCTAATGACGCCGAGCATGGACACGCGCCAGCCCCGGTAGAGCGTCGCCACGCGCTCCTGCCCGCTCACCACGCTCCACGCCGTCCCAAACACGCCCTCGTACTCCGCCGGCCGCACCAGCAGGCTCAGCGGCGCCAGGTTGAGGTAAGCCATGTGCGCGCGGCGCACCAGCGTCTCGAGCGGCAGCCGCACGCCCACCTCAAACACCGACGCCGCCAGCGTCAGCACGCTGTAGAAAACAGGCATGCTCGTCGGGTCCACGTTCAGCAGGTGCTGCAACACGTAAGACGTCGACTTGCGCACGGCGCTCGTCATGCCCGCGTGCAAAACGGTGGGCACGAGCACAAACCCGGGACAGAGCCACGACGGCAGCTCGCGGATCGACGTCCGCACCGACCGCGGCACAGTCTCAAACGTCGTTGTCACCATGCGCGTGCGCACAATGCTCAGCGGTGCTAAAAGCACGGCAGTCACGACCGACGCAGTAACGGCCGTGGCCAGGGAGGCTCCCGGGGTCGGCGAGTGCGAAATGTCCAAAAAGTGCGGGTCGGGTACACCGCTGACGGATGAAAAGAACCCAGAGAGCCAGGCCTCCAACGTCACTTGCATGGCGTCCAAAAGGAAAGACGTGTTGACGCCACGCCACAGACCCTTGAGTCCATCTTGCGCTTGTAGCGCACTGATAATGTCACTGAAATTGGTCGACTCAAGTCTCAGTTTGTTGACATATTCGCCGTCATGTGGCCGTTTCTTGGAAAGTTGCTTTTTGGTAGTAGAAGGACCAGCATACGACTGGGCCCGGCTGGAACGGCTAAGTGGTCGTCTTCGGTAGTCCATGGACGTTTGTGATCGCGACAAGGGCCGTTTGCCGCCGCGAGCTGCTGGGTCGGCGCCCGCTTGAGAGAAGTAGCTCGTTTCGTCTTCTTCCTCTTCCTCCTCGCTGTCGTTGGGGTCGACCTGCGTGTCGCGGCGGCCGCCGTTGCTTCGAAAGCTCAGTGCACTACTGCTTCGAAGCGCATACTCGCGTGGTTCCTCTTCGTAGAACCGTCGCTGCTGGTGGTTGTGGCGCCGGCTGTGGGGGATGTCGGCGTCGCCGCCAAACTCGGACAAGTTGCGGCCACGGCGGTCGACATGCTCAAACTGGTCAAACTCGTCGTCATAGTCGTGATGGAGCTCCTCATGGTGCTCGAGCACCAGCCCTTCCTCTTCACTCCAGTCGCCCACTTGCAACAGAAGCCGGCCTACTCGCCACGGTTGTGAAAAGAAAACCTTGCCATAAAGGCGGGCCATGGATCGTCCAATTTCCGCCACTGTATCACCTGTAGACCCAAAATCCACGTCCAGCTCCAGCACACCCTCTACTGACGGTCCCGATCGACCTTTGCTGCCGGCCTTGACCACAGAGCCGGCGGCTCCGGGCAGAGCGGAGGAATTGTTTGTGGCGGACGAGGAGGCTGCAGTTGCATACGTGCTAAACGATGGCGGGTCGCGCAGCTTCAAGGGCGAGTTGAACGTCGCTGGGTTGTAGTACGGGCGAAGCCCAGTCTGGTCTATCGACATTACAAATACAATTCGAGAACGGTTGTTTGGCGCAAGAGACAGGAATCACTCAAATTGGTTATAAAAAGTAGGGATGAGGAGATGTTTTTTCGTGGTGTAGCACCAGGACCATTTTTTTTTAACTTGTTTTGTTTTTTCTTCTGTTTTTCCTCACCTAACGTTAACTCCGATCACCAAACTTGCCACCCCAGAATCGCTCGCCATGCCGTTCAAGCACTGCGTCTTCTTCGAGTTCTCCACCGACCCTGCACACGCCGCCGCCGTCCAGCAGTAAGTAGATCATTGATTTCACGCCAGTGCAAGTGCTAACTCAGTTCAAGAGGCAAAGAGGCGCTTTTGGGTTTGACCCAGACTTGCGTCAGCGTTAACTCCGGCAAGCCCTACATTGTGAGCCTCCACGGCGGCGACAACGTCAACACCGAGGGACTGTCCAAGAACTTCAACTGGGCGTTTGTGTCCGAGTTTGCCAACGCTGAGGACCTCAAGTACTACGTGGAGACCGATCCTGCGCACGCCGAGGCCAAGGCCCTCATGAAGGACGTTGTCAAGGACGTCTTTGTCTACGACATTGAGTATTGAACAATGATAGACTTTATATAAAACAATGCATCTAGTATTTGTACTCTTCGTAAGCGCCGTCATTTTGCGCTTGCGCCTTTTGCTGTTGATGGTAGTAGTACTCTCGGTCGAGCGTTTCTTGTTCTTGTCGCGCTGCTTCTTGCGCCTTTTCGTAAACGGCCTGGTTGATGGGGAAGGACGTGCCATCGCCGCCGGCACTGCTGCGGAGCGGGATAAACCATTCCCATAGATTGTAGCCCATAATTTCCTGCATGTTGCGGTAGTATCCCAGGTCGAAAATGTTGCCAACGTTGTTGCTGGACGGGGCCTCGCGGTAGCGGAACTGGCGGGAAGGCAGCGACGTCTTGTACCGCACGGCTTCGAGCGACTCGAGCACGGTCTTGTTCTGGGTCGCAAGCCAGGTACTGTAGGATGCAAAGATGGTGACGGCAAAGCCCATGACAAACGAGACAACGAGCACCGCCACCCAGTTGAGGGACAGGTACTCGCTGGTCAGCGCGTCTAGCCGGTAAAGGTAGTCGTACACGGCGTAAGCGGCACAAAGACAACAGGTCATGCAAAAGAAAGACACATAAATGAGAAACTGCAAGAAGAATTTCTGGTTGCGGAACCCGATACAGGTCGCAAACCACGGGCAATGGTGGTCCATGCGCAGCACGCACCGCCGGCAAGACGAGCAGTGGTGCGTGCGGTCCGGTTTGAAGCAGTAGCACTTGCTGCACCACCGCATTTGGCCGTTCTCCTTGGCCGTGATGTTGGAATCGACCGCAGGAGGCGCCATTGGCGGACCTTCCTCCAAATCACTGAGTTTTGCAGCAAACCCGGGCAGGTCTAACGGCGACCCTCCGCCGACCCTGACCGTTTGCACGTAGGCCCACGTCGCCAGCACGTAGAAGGCAGCAATGGCCGTGGTGAAAGCAAGCTGTGCAAGGCCCGTGTAGTATGAGTGGCAAATGTCAAAAACGGTCACGTAGAGCCCCCAAAGCGTGAGCATATTGACTCCGGCGCGCGGAATGGTGCTGGCAATCGCGCAGCATGTCCGCTCGCACAGAAAGCACAGTCGACGAGAAAGTCCGGCCATTCGTTGAGGAATTTGTTCGGTGTACCTTTAAATCAACGTTTGAGAACTGGACAACCACTGTGCCATGTCTGGTCGTGTCTCTTGTGCAGTCTGTTCAAGTGCCTGGAAAGGGAATCCAGGCTGAGCGCGCGTTCGCTGGCCCAACAGTCTGCCAACAGTCTGGTCATGTGACCCATCGCATGGGGTTCCTACGGGGTTCTTTTGGTTACGAACTGGCAGTTTGAACGGTCCAAAAGAGAACCAGAATCAAGCGGAATTGGGCATCAATTAAATACGTGTATGATAAGAAAAAGAACTAGTTCGAGACGTCAAGCTCGGCTGGTTTATTTGTACTTCTCCTGGAGCTCGTTGACGAGGGCAATGTACTTCTCCTCGGCCTCCTCCTGGGGAGTGCCCTCGAGCTTCTTCCAAGCAGAGTGCTTGGCCTTGCCCTTGAGGTCAAAGACGCCGGGGGCAGGAGTGTCGTTGTCACCGACGGTGGCCTGCTTGAAAAGGGCGTAGAGCTAAGAAACGACGGTTAGATCGCAGCAATCAAAACAAGGGAGCAGTGCTTGTTGTTGTTGTAACGTACCTGGAGAAGCTCGTCGTTGCTGGGCTTCTTGGTGAGGTTCTTGACAGCGTCGGCGGCGTCGTTGAAAGCTTGAGAGACCATTGTGAATTGAGTTGTGTTTGGATTGGGTTTCTGGATAGAAAAAGTTGTTTGGATGAAGAAGAAAGGGAAAAAACAATGGAGAGATCGATTTTTAAAGAAACTCTGCTGACGTCGAAACTTTTGTTGGTTTTCACGTTCGCGTGGGCTTTGGCGAGCACGTCTTGACCAACCCAACAAACGACACGGGCGGTTCCCAGGCACGAGACGGCTGTTAGGACGGTGTGAAGGTCAATGGCCGGTGCTCACAAGGCATGTCTGGCGCAGGGCGAGAGACGACGGTAAAAGTGCAGGTTTAGACAGCGCACAGCCAAAAGTATACATGGAGCGTCATAATAGTTTAGATACAGATACTTCTTGAAAGATAGATTGATGGTTATTACATATAATGGAGATAAAAACACAGAAACAACAAACACCAGACACGTTGCACGCTCGTACGCACGCTCGTTACGCTCGTTTAGCAGCACTTGCTGCCGACGCCACCCTCGGAACGGACATTCACAGAGCCACCAGAGGCGTTGGTGGTCTCGGAGGGCGAGCTGTACATGTTCTCCTTGACTCTGCGGGCCAGGGAGAAGAACGACTCCTCGACATTGTCGTTGGTCTTGGCCGAAGCCTCAATAAAGGGGATTCCAAGCTCGTCGGCAAGGGCCTGGCCCTGCTCAGTGGAGACGACGCGGCGCTCAGACATGTCGGACTTGTTGCCAACAAGGATCATGACGACATTATCACTGGCATGCTGTTGGACGTTGGCGTACCAAGAGTGGATATCTACAGTAATAATAATCAGTTAGCGACCTGAAATTAAGGAACGGGAAGGGGTACGATGGCGGCCTGTGCCAGCAATACTCACTGTTGAATGACTTCTCGTCGCAGACGTCGTAGACGAGCAGAATGCCCATTGCGCCGCGGTAGTACGCCGTTGTGATAGTCTTGAAGCGCTCCTGGCCAGCTGTGTCCCACACTTGCAGCTTGACCTTCTTGCCGTCCAAATCAATGGTGCGGATCTTGAAATCAATGCCGATTGTGGTGATGAACGACGGCGTGAACTGGTCATCGCAGAAGCGCAGAAGAAGACAGGACTTGCCGACACCTAATAGAAACAAAGCGCAAAGCACGCCAGTTAGTCTCAAATCCCTGTTTTTGCAAGCTCCCATCTCGTTTGTTGTTGTCGCGTGTGGGTGGATTACTTACCAGAGTCGCCAATGAGCAGCAGCTTGACAAGCAGGTCGTAGCTTCGTGTAGTGGCCATGTTGGACTTGCTAGGAGTAGTACGGGAGTATCGTAAACGAGTTAGAAAGTAGCAGGTGGTTGACGGGGGGTCGGCCTGCAGGGAAGGGAAAAAAATGTAGAGTCGCAAAGGTGGACTTGTCTCAAAGGGAACGGTTTTGCTGTGCTGGTGGGTTGGCCATGGCCCAAATGGCTGTGCTTATGTCAGCGCCCACCCAAAGTTCGCAAAGGCCAACAAGGCGGAAGCAACCACGACGAGCAGGCATGGACATACGGCGGTTTCAATGTGTGCAAGTCTATTAATGAGTATGTATGTAGGTATGTATGTGCGTGTGCAGCTACTTCTGCTTCTTGTCCAGCGAGACGCTCTGCGCCTTCTTCTTCTTCTCCAGGTAGTTGATGTACGCCTCGACGCCAATGGCCCCAAACACAGACAGCACGCCGAGCCACTGCCCGCGCGTGAGCTTGTGGTTGAACCAAATGACGGACAGCAGCATGGAAAACATCTTGCGTGTCACTGTAACGGTGACCAAAATGACCGACCCGTACTTTTCCAGCGTGTGGAAAATAAACACCTGTCCCAGGGCACCGCAAACGGCGAATAGGACAATGTCCTGAAACACCTTGGGATACTCCATGATGAAGCTGACAGACTCGGACAGCTGGGAAGTAAAAGGCGTGAGTAGGAAGGCAAAGGTGAGCAAGGTGGCCATAGCGTTAAGGCCGCACATCATGTGGGGGCCTGTGATCGCCTTGTTTGTGTGGAACATATTGTCTTGCGTCGAGCTCGTGACTCCGTCAAGCAGCAAGTTGACAGAAAGCAAGCCAATACCCACTATCGAGGGAGACGCCGCTCCTATCGAGGCCTTGCCCGATGAGGCTTTGCAGTAAGTAAAGAGAAATACGCCCAGTGTAATGGTCGCGACTACCATGTACTTGTATAGAGGGAACTTTCTGCGGTACAGCGTCAAGTGAAGGGCCATGAGAGGAAGCAGCTTACAACTTTTAGCCAGCAAAAGTGTAATGTAGTTGACGTATTTGAGACTGGAGTATGCAAACGGGCTGGAAATACTCTGCGAGAGCGCCAGAAAGCCAAACTGCTTCCACACCGTCAAATTGGAAAATACGGCATCTGGAGAGCTGTCCTTGCGCTTTAATTGAACGTAAATGTACCCAATGATGGTCGCAAAGAGCGACTGGACGGTGTTGATGATGAGCGATCCTTCAAACAGCTTGCCGTCTGGGCCGTAAGGAGTTGTGGAGATGCGCTCTTGCAGCACCGCCCACGTCAAAAACGACACATAGATACCGGCGACGCAAAAGAGCATGTCCAGCACCTGCCTCGAGTGGGATACATGGTGCGACTCCTCACTGAGTGTGTGTTCCCTCTTGCCAGCTGGCGCTCTTTCCGTGTGTGCTAGGGGTGCGGTGGATCCCACTTCTTTCGACTCTGGCGACGTCGGCAGCACGCTGGTTTTCGACATGGCACTAGTATAATCTGACAATGAACTCGGCCAAACAGTAAACGTGGTCTGTAGCAGAAGAAAAGGCCGTGGATTTGGATAATTTCAAAAGTAAAAATAACAGAAAAAAGGTTTAAATTGATCTTTTCATGTTCGCGCGCCGCACAAGCTGCCTGTTTGGGGGCTAACCCATGCTCCGTGCCCTTGCCCTAGGCCTGCCTCCCCCAAGGTCTTTTATTTTTCGCGCCGAAGTTCTTGTCCACCCCATCGCTCGCCCTTGCAACCCACAAAGACGCCGACAATGGTCTTTGAAGCGACACCCCTGGACCCCGTCAAGATTGACCCGACCGACAAGAGTCGTAAGTGCACTGCTGCTGTGTTTTCATGTTTTTGGAATGTGATTTTCTAACCCCATTCACTCCAGGTGTGGCCTACTTCTACGACTGTAAGTTCTTGAGCCAAATTACCAACGCGACGTCTCTGTATCTAACTAGCTAGCCGATGTGGGCAACTACGCCTATGGCACTGGCCATCCCATGAAGCCCCATCGTATTAGAATGGCCCATTCTCTGATTATGAACTACGGCTTGTACAAGCACATGGAGATTTACGTATGTCTGCACACTTTTTTTCGTTTTTTATTTTCATCCACTAACAACGGATAGCGTGCGAAACCTGCCACCAAGCAGGAAATGTGCCAGTTCCATACTGACGAGTATGTCGATTTCTTGTCGCGTGTCACTCCTGAAAACGCTGATCTTTTTGCCAAGGAGCAGGTCAAGTTCAATGTCGGTGATGACTGTCCCGTCTTTGACGGTCTGTTTGAGTTTTGCGGTATCAGTGGCGGAGGAAGCATGGAGGGTGCTGCGCGGCTCAACCGCGAAAAGTGCGATATCGCCATCAACTGGGCTGGTGGACTGCATCACGCCAAAAAGTCCGAGGCCTCCGGTTTCTGCTACTTGAACGATATCGTGCTCGGTATTATTGAGCTTTTGCGCTACCACCCTCGTGTGCTATATATTGACATTGACGTTCATCACGGCGATGGTGTCGAAGAGGCTTTCTACACTACTGATCGTGTGATGACATGCAGTTTCCACAAGTACGGTGAGTTCTTCCCCGGAACTGGTGAGCTACGCGATATTGGTGTTGGCAAGGGAAAGAATTATGCCGTCAACTTCCCCTTCCGCGATGGTATCGATGACGAAAACTACAAGAGCATTTTTGAGCCTGTCATCACTGCTATTATGCAGTGGTACCAGCCCACTGCTGTGGTCTTGCAGTGTGGCGGTGACTCTCTTTCAGGTGACCGTTTGGGTTGCTTCAACCTCAGTATGCATGGCCACGCCAACTGTGTCAAGTTCGTCAAGGGCTTTGGTCTTCCAACACTCGTTGTTGGTGGTGGTGGCTACACCATGCGTAACGTCAGTCGGACGTGGACCTACGAGACTGGTATTCTAGTCAACAAGATTGTAGGACCCGAGATTCCTTACAACGACTACTACGAATACTATGGACCCGACTACAACTTGGAAGTGCGTCCCTCCAACATGCAAAACGCCAACTCTCCAGAGTACCTCAACAAAATCCTCACGCAGGTGCTACAGAACCTGTCAAGGACCAAGTTCGCCCCCAGTGTGCAGATGCAGGATGTTCCTCGTGACGCCGAAGACCCAGGCGATGTGGACGAGGATTTGGAAGCAAGCAAGGACACTCGTGGAGGCTCGCAGATGTTGCAAGACGAGCGGGTCGAGGCCAACAACGAGTTCTACGACGACGAAGACACTTCTGGTGGCAAGCACAACGACACGAGCCACAAGACGTTCACGTCTGAACCAGCAATGGGCGAGAAGAAGGCCAGTCCTGATGCCATGGAGCAGTAATTTGAAAGTTATTTATATATTATTCCTTTGTACGTTTAATGAGAGAGTTTTTTCCAGTTTTAAGCTATATACAGTTGCTTGGAATCATTCGTTTATATTTGACTTGGTACCAAACATGGAGTTGAAACCAAGCAGTGTATTTAGGTGTGTGATCCAGTCGACACCCGGGGTCTTGACGACTGTCCATATACCAATGTCGCCACCGGCCCGTTCAGGTCCGATTACTATACTGTCGCCTGGGCCCATAGTCCCCTTGCGCACTCCGTCTATCGACAATTCCGCGTTCTGACCTCTTGCCTGTTCAGAAACGTTTAGCGAAAGAGATGTCGTGAATGGGAAAATTAATGGGCGGAAGGAAAGCGATCGGGGGCAAATGGGCGTCAACAAAGTGCACGGTACTGACGGGTGGACTATAGAACCTCCAGAGGAGAGAGAATACGCGGTCGAGCCGGTAGGCGTGCTGATGATGACACCATCTGCAATGGCTTCAGTGACAAACTGGCCACTGGCGTGTATTTCTAACATTGTCAAATGAGGGTCCGGCCCGCGATGGATGCTGATATCGTTCATGGCGTGAGTTACAGACACTAACTGTTTCTCCATCCCGTTCAGCTTCCGGTCATGATATGCTTCAATTCTAAGTCTTGGTCTATTCAGCACATGGCTCTCTGACATGTAAACGTGCCGAAACGCCATTTCGCTCTCTTTGATGTCTGTTATTGTTAGATGTCTTCTTGAGCCATCGCTTGCATGCGAAACTTACCAAATGGTAGCAGGAATCCTAGAGTTCCAAGCGAAAAACTCAACACTGGCGGAACCTGGCCAGACTGGAACATGGAAGTCGCATGTAGAATCGTTCCGTCTCCGCCCAGCGTCACTAAAAGGTCTGTCCTTTCCTGGCAATCACGGAGCGGTCCTAGACTTGTTAGCCAAGTTGCGTACATTTGTACAGCTATTACTCACCAGTGAACAGCTCGACATCCACCAAGTCCTCTAATTCGTCGGCCGTATCGGGCTCGACTATGAAATTGACGTTTTGGTAATTTGCTTTGATATGACTAGACGATTAGCTGGGATCCAGAGCAATGACCGAGGTTGCCATACTTCATGAGCTGTATCGTAGCTTCCAGTACATGACTCTTCCATGGCTTCTTCACAATAAAGATGTTGCGAGGTGGCTGCTCCCATATGAGCTTGTACAATGCACTCCCTTTAGTCCAGTGAGCTAGAATTTCATATTAGTAAATCATGTCTACAAGAAGACTCGGTTGACTCACGTTTGTAATGTGGAGAAACTCGCGGCGGTAGATTTTGAACATTGCGTATGCTTGCGACTTGTGGTATCGAACTTGTGGAAAAAGCATTGCGTCCGCAAGCTTCTATCTTTGTGAATTGAAGCACGCTTCGGCTCAGTAAAAAATTCCCTCTAGTAATCATTCGTTCTAGTTTCAAACGCAGGGCTCAAGTCAGAACTTGGTCCTTCGATTTCAAAATTGTTCGAATCTCGCTCAGGTTCAGCCGCATGTGGGTAAGGGCAAATCTAACAACAGAACGCGGGACATGGTTCTGGCGATTTTCTAGCATTTGAAACTCCGATGAGCTTCATGCCAGCTAAATCACAGACCTTCTGGACGTTTCACGCTCCAACTACTGCAACATGCCTTCCGGTCTGACAGCAGACGAGCTCTCGTTCTTTGGGAGCTTTAACAACCCGGCTCAAAGTGGCAATACAACTTTAAATGGCCCTCAGCGACTTGCAAAAGACCACGCCAAGGGAGTGACTCCGTAGAGTAACAAGGACCTTCTTTTAGACTTGTTTGGTCCATCAGATTCTCCCAGCTTGTCTGGACAGAGCGGCAAAGGATCTCCAGCGTTTTCAGTCTTGCAACCTCTGTCTCCATCTCCGAATACTGGCTCCTTTCAAGTTTCGACCCCGCCACTTTCTAGCTCAAGTTTCCAACAACAGTCTCAAAGTACAGCCCATCAAGATGACTTAGGCGATTTTGATGACTTTGGAGACTTTGTTGACTTTACCCCGCCTCCTCCAGTTCCCCCAAAACAGCCTGAATTTACGAACAAGGTGAGCACAGGAACAAATAACGAAGTTCTTGTGCCACTAAACAATGGAGCAGTACAAAAGTCAAGCCACAAAGAAGATACCCGACCATCAAATTACAATATCCAAGGTCAAATCAATGAGCTAGGAACAGCCAAAGACCCTATCAGGTTTGGTCAGCATCTGTCGTCTAGTCAGACTAATGGTAATGGGATTGTAACAGCAAAATGGGAAAACATCATCTCTTCACGGCCCGGTCCGCAAGGAAACTTGTCGGCTCAAAAACCTGAGGTGCTTAAGACCGAGAGCACAAAGCCGCAAGCCAGTCAAAAGACTTTTGTTGCAAAAGAACAAAATTATTCTTCTCACCGGAAAACACTCTCACAATCACTATTCAAGAAGCCTGCTCAAAAGAAAGAAGAGCAGGACGAGTGGGAGCCATTTAATGAATCGGCTCCTGAGGAGGATAGTGGGGGTATAAGCAATGTCGTTCTTCCCGCACAATTCCAAGGTATTCCCGATTCTACTGCTTTAATGAATGTTTTTAGCGAAGTCATTTTCCACATGGTGGACCAGTTGTTCAAGGAACTGATCTCGCTCTCTTACGCTCTCAAGAAACGGGTCTTGAGCAATACCAAAACCAAGCAATTTTTAGAGGGATACTTGGAAACAATTAGCATTGGTGCTCATATCATGGTGGGCCGGTACCGTCGACTCGCTGACTCGAAGTCTGCATCCATACATGCGAGCGACCGAACAGCTAGAGAGTTTGTGCGTACCTGGGCACAAGAAATCATGCCTCGCCTGCGAACTGCTCTACCTCCAGGATCCATGTCGACACTCAACGAAATGAGTACAACTGCAGTGTCGGCAAAGAGCAGAGGCCCCTGCTGTATTGTGTGCGGGCTCACAAGGGATGAAAAGGTGTCAACACCGCCGGTCAAACTCAAGTCAAGCTCCATAAAGTGGAATGACGAAAATAATATGGGACACGAGAAGTGCCTGAAATTCTGGTTGAATCGCTCCACCTATGGCCTGTGAATGGCACAAAACAAGATAGCATCCGCATACTTTATTTTAGAAAATTGCATTTTACATTATATTAATGACTATTCTTTTCTCATAGCTTGACATATGTGGCGAAAATATGTACTCGACTAATTTACAAAAGGGTTTCTAAACGTTTATTCGAAGTCGTCGAATGTCATGGTGACGCCGTCTGACTGTGCTCTTTCCACCGGTGGTGGTTGAGGTTTTGGATGCTGGGTATTTGCAAGAGTAGGCGTTGAAGCAGCAAATTTTTGCTGTTGCGCAGTCGAGTTGTCGGTGGAAGGCAAGCGGTTGAGACTTGAGCTCGAAACCTGGCGAGACGAAGTGCTTGACCGCGTATGACCTACTGAAGGCGGGGTGGGTATGCTAATTTCTGGGCTTTGCACTGCAAATGGGTTGTTGTAATGAGTACCAGAGCTGGCACTGCGTGTGGGAACTTGTAGTGGATTTGGTACAGTTGGAAGAGCCGTAGTGGATTGAGTGGCGGCTGTATTGTTGAGGGTGGATAATGGGGGTCGTTCGGTTCGGCCGCTTGAGGGGAAAGTCATGGAGGCTACATTGCGATCCTCATGGTCGTCTTCAAACGGATCAAAGGACATTTCAATTGATTCGTCTGCCCTACTGTTCCGTCTTGAGATTTCTTGTGTCGGAACATAGTCCTCTAGCTTTTGGTTTGCTGGTAACTTGTCAGAATGCATGAGATCAACAAGTTCCTTCTGTATAGCATCGGCATCAAACATTGCTGGGTTGCTTGGCGCAATCGGGTCGTTGGGGGTGCCAGGTTGTGTGCTCTTTTCGATTTTCGGGGCACTTTCCTTGCTATGCTGGTCTTCGATCTCGCGTTCATACATTTCCCACAAGGCTTTTTCCTCTTTGCGACCCCAGCTGAAAAATGACTTCTTCTTCTTTTTACCTTTGGCTGTTTCTCTTTCCATGTGCTTTTTTGCGACGTCAAACTCTTCGATGAGTTGACGCTGGCGTTCCCTATGCTTCTCAGGATCAGGATCTTCGATTTCGGCAAAGTCTTCTGACAAGACTTCCCAGCCAAGACGCGACAACAGAATAGGCATGGCCTTTCTATAGCCCATATGGCCATCGACCAAATCCGTATTGTCATAGTTCTCTAGGCCCTGTACTCCGTCAACCGAAGATAGACCTGCTACTCGCCCAAGACCTCCAGATGTAGCTCTAAACAAGTATCCCAAGACCCAGTCCTTTTTAGAGTAACCATTGACAAATCTGCCGCTCACAACAGATCGGGCTAGAGCAAACTGGTCCTTTTTAGCCACCACAGGGGCACCAAAGATAAACACATCTTGAACTAGTCCAAAGGCTTCTTTTTTGGCAAGTTGAACCAAACAGGAGTAAATGACACGGGCCCCTAAAGAGAAACCGACCAGAGTAACAGGCCGCACTCCCAGGTTTCTATTAATAAGAGTTTCAGCCATAATTCGGCCAGAGGTCCAAGCACGATCCAGAGAAACGTTCCATGGGTTGTCTAGCAGGTAACTCAATTTGGATAGAGCCATTGGAAGTTGTAACGAAGCCATGAGACCAGTAAGAATTGTTGCTCCCAAAATTTGTTGAATACTCTGGGTAAGAGCTTCCGTAGCTAAAATGTTGATGGTCTGACCCATGGATTTGAGCATTTCTGGTTCCCATAAAAGAGAGTAAATGTCTCCCATGATGGGATCGACAGTAGAAAAGGGTAAACGAACATCATCCTCATTTCCTAATAGCCAGCCTGACACTGTAATGACAAGGTTGACACGTTTGTGGTTATGCAAAGGTCGGAACTCAAATGTTGTAACATGGCCCATACGGTTGGCCATACCCTGAGAACCGATTTTGACGCCCATGGCAGCACCTGTGGTTGTGACTAACGCAGCTCCACCAGCACCAGCCAAAAACCCTGAGGTTCCTGTAATACCGATAGTGGTAAAACCCGCGGCAAGGCCAGCACCAATGACAGGGGCAAGCAATCCAGCAGACAAGCCCAACACGAGACCTCCACCAACTGTGGCCAAACCAACGTACATGTATTTTTTCCTTCGATCTTTTTTCCTTCGGTCTTCCATGAGAGTAGTCTCTTTCCATGTCTGTTCTGATGCTTCCTCGATTTCCAAGGCATCTGTGACTTTTTCTTCAAACTTGGTGATTTCAAGTTTAGAGACATCAAGGCACTTGCCAAAGTATTCGAGTAAGGTCCTTGATCGTGAATCGTAAACAGAGTCTGAAATCAAAACAAGGAAAAGGTCACACAGTAGAGTCCACCTAATGTCAATGTCGATGTCGCTTTGGTCTTGGAAATTCGAGGGTTCCTCCACATGCAGTGATTCTTGTGACTTTATACTATTGGCGTGCAGAGTCACTGTCGACTCTATTGCTTCTTGAGAGATCTTGGAATTGGCAAGTGGGTTTCTGACTTTTGCAAACTTCATGAGTGAAGGAGACAAGTCTGTGGGCAGCACGCCGTGTGCCGAAAGCTGCTCAATCATCAATTGTTCTATAATGTTAGTATTTTCCTTTGTTGGGTAGCAATTTACTCACCTTCCATTGAAATGTCCATATGCGAGTATAGTCTCATCATGATCATTTGAGACCATTTGGCCAGTGAGCCTTGCGCGTGGCTCAGTCTTGTTCCGATCTTGCGAGACCCTCTGACCTGAGCCAAATCAGTGGCTAGCTCAATCATGCAAAGTTTACACAGCCCGACATATGCAATTCGTTGCCCCTCGGTGAGCATGTGCTTGGTGTTTTCGAGCTGGGAAAGCGGGTTTCTCTCAAAGTCATCCTCATCGAAAAGAAATTCGGTGTTTTCGTCCATGGAAGTGACGCTTTTCACATCGTCGTCTATGGTGACCCTTGTGTACCCGTATTTAGATCCTCCGTTTTCTGTATCTTGCTTGCCGTCTTTTTCGCGGGCAGCTTCGAAGTCGTCTTGCCGCACTA
The DNA here is from genome assembly GCA_030566025.1 of Geotrichum cucujoidarum. Taxonomy (NCBI): domain Eukaryota; kingdom Fungi; phylum Ascomycota; class Dipodascomycetes; order Dipodascales; family Dipodascaceae; genus Geotrichum; species Geotrichum cucujoidarum. The sequence continues at coordinate 186,655 of JAJMHN010000013.1, read as the reverse complement.
CGACTTTTCGTCCCTTCTCGTCGTATATTTCATAGCTTGCAATTGTGGGCATTTCTTGCCATTCGTCTTCTTCATTTGCTAGTTGTACACCATTGCTGTCTGTAGTAGGTTCTTCAGTAGAGAGTCCAAAAGAGCCAGAAGAAAGACCGCGGGCATGAAGCGAGTCCTTGGGTATATCGGTAACGGTGTTGGAACGATTATGGTTATAACCGCTCTTTCCGAGGGGAGTGAGAACATCTTGAGCACCATTTATCGCTTTCAGAGTGGGTGGTTGGTCTATGATATTGTCTTTCACATGAGATGGAGGACAACTGCCATTACCCGTTGTTTGCTCGGCGTTTTTTATTGATGGTGCTGCATCTGTGGAATTACGCGCCGAAGAGTCAATTGAAAGCTTGTCTATCGATTCTAGAGCTTCATTGTGTTCTGGACTGTTGAGTGATTCAGAGTTGTCTGTTATATTGGGTTCCGTATGCTCTGATGTGTGTGCAGATGTGTTTGAGCTATTAATCTCAGTAAAGGACTGTTTGCGTGCTGTATACTTTGGACTATCAGGCGGAGGTGCTGGCTTGTAGTCGCCTATGTCAAACTCAAGCAGCTCGTCGTCAACTTCATCGTGATGAGCCGACAAGTCTCCCTGATTTGTGCTCATTATTATGGACAACAAACGCCAGCGTCAGGTTTACGTACTCCGTGGCACTAATCGACAGAAGAAAGCACGCAAAAAGTGGAGTTCTAAAGCTCGACAGCACTCTTGAAGGCGAGACTTGAACTGACGCGGATATAGCGCTTGGATCGCAGTGCAATGAATTCAAAATGTTGAAGTTATTGGTTGTGGTAAGGCACCAACATGTGGTCAAGGAGTAAATGCCGGTTCGAAAGTCACCAAAACCGCGATTCTTGGGACCGTCTCTGGATTGATAGAATCTAGGGATCAAAGCGCCGCGCGAATGCCCGAAAATCTATGCCAGTGATCTGACAAAGTTTAACTAGTGCCGGATATTTGAGGAACTGGGCGATGAGCATGAATGCCAAATAGACTTCTGCCAGACCGATTGAGACAGATTTTGGCCCGTTTCTGTTCAACCGAAACCTTCAGGGCCCGGTCGGCATGATAGTACAGGGTTAGGGCAAAATGCTAAGATGGATCAAGCGAACGGTGGAAGGAGATTTTGAGACGGCACAGAAGTCAAGGAAAAGCGCCAAATGAAGGACTAGAAAGGCCGAAAGCTGGTTTGCCAGTACCTATAAAAGAGTGTATTCAGTGTTACGACCACATCAAGGCGCAAAGACAACCGGGTGGCAGCATCAGACTGGCGGTGGTTAGTGGAGACTTTCTACATTTTACAGCAACCGCATGGTTGATATTTCACGAGCAAAATGCAGTGAGAGCATTGTTTTCAATGTATTGTTTCGTTAACTAGAACGCTCTACGCCGCTAATTTTGAGCAAGATCATTGATGGATGTTTTGAAGCTTTTGACAGCCCGTTGCAACCTGGGAGACAATGCGCACGGCTGAACCACCGCTTGAACTTTATTCCACATAAAGCAGTCACAATTTCAACTTGCCTATTTGAGAAACTAAAATGAACGTGCTGAAAGCTGCGTCCAGCGTACATTCAGGACCTGACCCAAGCTGTTAATTTTCAGGCAGCGAAACGAGGTTTTCTTCTGTTCTGCATCTACTAGCATCAATAAAACTACCCCCATCGACGCTCGACTTTTGATCCTCAGATCCCTTCAATAACTCTATCACCATGGCCCCAGTTGTACGTTAATACCGTCGACAGCACGCTTTGCTGCGCATGAACTTTTCTGTTCTGTAGGAAGTAGTAGGCAGTTGCTAATATATTTGGAATAGAAGAACTCCAAGAAACAGCAAAAGGTTACCAAGAAGGTATGTTTATTTAACTATTCATTTCTTTCCCAGTTCTTTCCCAGTTCTTTCCAGTTTGCTAACATCTTTATAGTACGTCATTGACGCCGTCGCCAATTCCGAGAACGACGTTGTTGATGTAGCTGCTCTTGAGAAGTACCTTGTTGAGCACATCAAGGTCGAGGGTCGCACTGGCTCCCTTGGCGACTTGATCACTGTCTCTCGCGAGGGTAACAAGGTTGTTATCCTTTCTGCCACCAAGTTCTCTGGAAAGTACGTCAAGTACTTGACCAAGAAGTTCCTCAAGAAGAACTCTCTTAGAGACTGGATCCGTGTTGTGGCTTCCTCCCGTGGTGTCTACGAACTTAGATTCTACAACCTTGTTCTTTCTGACGACGAGGAAGAGGAGGACGACGACGAGAAGGCCGAGTAAATGCTCTCTCATGTTAGCTGATGTATTTATTTTGTTTTCTGTTACGATTTGATTTTTTCCGTTTGTTAATATTGACCCAATATATTTGAGTTTCATGTCTTGAAAAATTACTATTATCATCAATTGAGTCTTAGTTTCGGCGATAGAGCCTGTAAAAGAAGCGCATGTTCTCCAACTGCACAGGATATGACAGTCCTTCTGGTAACCGGTACCATTGTGAGTCTGTAGAGGCTACCAGTTCCCAGTTGTTGTTTTGAGACAGAACATGGTGGATCAGGAAATGCACAGGGAATACCTTGGATCCGACCGTAACTTCGGAGTATGATCCGGCACTTTCGACAATAAGTAGCAAGGCGCCAGGATGACAAGCTGACAGGGAATGCAAAAAGTTGACGGTGCCTGCTTTCGACGATGCAAATAATTCGTTGGTGGTGAACATGGAGGTGATGAGGTCGAGCTCCGCAATGTTGACGGTACCCTCTGGCAGCGTCAAAATGTCATGGTTGATGAACTGCACTTTGTAAGGAGACTGAGGTCCAAGACTAAGGTTGGCGAAAGCGCCTTCCAGCGATTCGTTGCTGTCGTCTCGCTCTACCCAGTTCTCGCCCATGTATGATGTGATTTTATTTAAAACAGTGCCCCATTCTGCCATATCCACTGCTGTAACATGTACTTCCTGAGACTGTCGTTGAGAGTTATTGCCCAGTAGTGAAAGGGCTCCCAGACCCACAATCTCGCCACCGGCTCCACCTCCAATACACAGAACTTTCTTGGGGCCTGTACTCGAGCTCGACTCAAATAACGCGTTACCGACAAGCTGTTCCAGCACACTGGCATATGCAACCGCTCTTGAGGGTGTCCATCTGGCAACGTAGGCCTCCAAGTACTCCTGGTTACCAAATGCTGTAGGGTAGTCGCGGTCAAACAATGCTGCCTTGACTTCTTGAATGCGTCGGTTCAAAACGTTAAGGTCAGACAGGGTGTCGTCAAAGGCGCGCATGAACAAGTCAAGGATTTGCTGCTCATGGTATGAATTGTAACTCTCTGTTGGCTTACTGCCCATGGAAACTGAAGTCTGCTTAGCGCGTTTATCAGAGCGACGAACCATTTTTGATGTTAGTCTACGGTCCTGAAAATTTGAATTGGAAGTACATACTTACTACGGCTGTCTTTTGCACGGCTGACCTGCGCATGTTCGAATTTTAACCACAGAATCACAGATGGAAAGAAATTTGTCAAACATGGTTACAATAGTATGAATAAATTAATGAAACACATTACAGATGCATATATATTAGCGCTTGAGAGTGATTTTGATGCGTGGGGTAGATCGCTTTTCTGTCGACGAAGCATCAGGTGTATTGGGCCCAGTGCCAACTTCTGGTTTGACGTCCTCGTTAGCCTCATGCTCCGCATACCATGTTTCGGCCAAAGCAGCAATAGCTTCTGCATCTGTATAAACCAAACTGCCTGCTTGGTTGTATGTGAACGCATTCAAACACAATTGAGAGACATCATCCCTAACGGCCCTGTAAGACTTGTAGGTCAACTTTGTGAGGCGCTTTTGAATGACGGCTAAAGAAATGGGCTTCTTGATGAGAACGTAGTAGTCGGGATAATCTTTTCGGCTAGGGAGGACCTCAAAGAGGTCAGCCCGATTTCTACCGTCATCCGCCTTGAGCGACCTGATTTCTTCAATGAGTTGGAGCCCAGCTAGCTTGATGTTATGCTTCATTGAATCAGAGATCTTGTTGTTCAACAGCGAAATTTTCTTGGGAGTAGCAGTAGGACTGGCAGTTGAGTCGATAGATCTGCTTCGCTTACGTGAGGGAGGAGCAGTGTTCAACTCAGAGTCTATTGCGTTCTGAGGCAAATTTTCTGTATCAACCTGACTTTCAGAACCATCGCCAGTTCCCTCTTGGGCCAGTTTAGCAAGTCGTTTTTGCTGTCGCTGCTCGTCGCGGGCACGTTTCTTGACGATTGCCTCTTCCAAAGTATCAGCGTCTTTATCAACAGCGTCTAGCCACTGCTCCTCGGTCAAACCATCATCATAGTACACTCGCTTGCGATCGCGAGCGCCACGACCAAGAACTTCTGTCTTGACAGGCTCTAATTGCACCTCAATGTCATGAGTATATGCTTCAGGTAGTTCATTGGGTCCCATCAGTCTGTCACGGCCGTAAGCACTAGTGGCGTTTCGTTCCAAATCCATTTCACGGAAAATTTCTGCCTCTTCTTCGCTGCGAGCTAACATTTCATTCAATTCATCGTCGTTGAATTCGTCGTCATCTTCTTTGGCGTTTCGCTTCGCTTCTTCAGCTTCCAAAAGGGAGCGCAGGAATGCTTCTTGTTCTTCAGCGGTGGATTTATTGTCGAATTTACCGGCCTGAATAACCTTGCCGTCGATTTCAAGTTTGGCATGAGCTCTGCTCAAAATTACCTCTTCGACTGAGTCTTCTGTGATCAGTCTTAAAATGCGCACTTCCTTGGTCTGTCCAATACGATGTGCACGGTCCTGGGCTTGCAAATCTTGGTGAGGATTCCAATCAGTATCATAAATTATGACAGTGTCAGCGGTTTGAAGGTTGAGACCCAAACCACCTGCTCTTGTAGACAACAGGAATGCAAAGTAGGGCGAGTCCGGAGCATTGAAAAGCTTGAGAAGCTCACTTCGCTCATCTGCCTTAGTACCACCATCCAATCTCAAATATTGAAGGCCTCTGAATCGCATATAGTCTTCCATGATATCCATGACTTGGGTCATTTGGAAAAACATCAACACTCGATGTCCAGTCTTTTTGAATTTAGGCAAAACGCGATCCAAGAGCTCAAACTTTCCAGCCACACGCCAGAGATTGTCATTGTTAATTTTGGAAGGGTTGACAAGAGACTCAACCTCTTCAAAAACAAACGGGTGGTTACAGATCTTTCGAAGCTGCATGATTCGGTTGTTGAGACCTCTGAGACCAGATTTGCTCTGCTCTCCGACAAACAGTACATTGTGCTTGAGCATCTGTTCGTAAAGTTTGGACTGCAAAGCGGACATCTTACACTTGATGACCTTTTCAACCTTGTCAGGAAGATCCTTTTCGACATCTTTCTTGAGACGACGAAGAAGGAAGGGTCTAAGAACCTTGTGCAGACGTCTGATAACAAGTAAAGTTTCTTCTTCGTTGAGCTCAATCTTGTCTTGGCCACCAGTGTTGGCAAATGGAGTATTGAACCACTCGTCAAAGGTTTTAACAGAATTGAAAATTTTGGGGAGCACGAAATTGAGCAGAGCCCAAAGTTCAGGCAAATTGTTTTGCAAAGGTGTTCCTGTAAGAATGAGACGATATTGTGAAGTATAGTAAGTCGTCAACGTGTAAGACAGCTTACTTTGAGTGTTTTTCATTCTGTGTCCCTCATCAATGATCATGTGGACCCACTTAATCTTACTCAAAATAGGTCGGTCCTTGATGATGTATTCAAAAGTAGTCAACAGAACTTGGAAATCACCTGAACGGATTTGTTGTTGATGCGCGCGGCGGGCGTTAGGTGGTCCTTTATAAACCACCTTTTTAACCGAGGGAGCCCACTTTTCAAATTCGAGATTCCAGTTTGTAAGAGTACTCAGAGGTACAATGACAAGATAGGGTCCGGGTTGTCTCTTGGATTCGATCAAGTAAGTGATCAAAGAAATACTCTGAATTGTCTTTCCCAAACCCATCTCATCTGCAAGAATACCGTTGAGCTTGTTGTTATACAGCGATACCATCCACTGAAGACCCTTGATTTGGTACTCTTTGAGTTTACCACCGACAAGAATAGAGGCTTGCTCGGTGATTTCTTCTTTGATGCGATGCGCTTGGCCGTAGTAATCAACCTTTTCTTTGTCTTCTTCTTCAACTTCTGGCGTAGCCAAATCGGCCTGCTGCACTTTAACAGCTTGCGTGAGTGAATCCAAAAACGTGTTGGTTTGACGGAGCAGATGAGTGATACGGGTATCTTTAGTCTGATCCAAGAGTTTGATATAAGCCTCTTCATCGTTTGATCGCAATGCTTGCAAACGTTGTTTGGCAGTTCTTTCTGCCCTTTTGAGCTCCTCGCGCTCGATATTAGAATGTGCACTGGCAACACTTCGACCGAAATTAATGCGTTTGTTTCTTTTGCTTTGAGTGTCTGCATTCACCTGCTTGGCTTGCTCTGTTGTAGCGTTCAACAAGGTATTAAACCTGTGTAATTCTTTTCTTTCACGATCAAGACGTTGCTGGTTTTCGAGCTGCTCAGTGAGCCTAAGTTCATAAGCGTTCCTCACCCTTGGCAATCGATGTGAGTATCGGATATTAAGACTTTTCGAAACAATATCAGATTTTGTAGCCATTTCCAAAACAATTTGCTGTCGAAGAGCTTTTTGTTTAGTCAATAGAGAAAGTGCCTTGAGCTCTGTAACAGCTTGTATCTTGAACTCGTCCTCGTTTTTGGGGATCTGGTAGGAAGGATCCAAATCGACATTGTGAAGATCCAGTGTTCCAATGTTTGCAGGTATTCGCTCTAATTCGCTGATTCTTGCTGAGATTCTATTTGAAATGATTTGCTCACAACCGTCTCCCACTGATTGTCCTGGCTTGTAACCTCCTACAGGGGGAATGCTGTGTAGCTCTTGACGCTTCTCAAAGTCTGTGCTCAGTGCCGTCTCTTCGAAAGAAAGATCTGTAGTTGCTGTCTTGTTATCTTGAATTTCATGTGGCGAAACTGATTGCAGAAGATCTCCTTGAAGTACATCAGGTATGTCCACGCCTCTCGAGAGTAATTGAAACGCGCGTATTTGCTTTTGTAAGATGTCTACATTTGACTTTGTTGCCGATTTCTCGCGAATTTCGTTAATTTCATCTCGGCGTTGGAGGTACAACTTTTGCTCGTTATCCATTTCCTTCAACAATGCCAAGATTGCGCTGTACTCTGGACTAGTTTCCGAAGATACCCCCTGAGACTTGAGGGCATTGAATCTCTGATTGCAGTGTTAGTATTTAAAATATAGCTGGGCTGATTGCAGTCTGACATACCAATAGCAAAAGCTGGTGCTCAACTTTTGTTTGTGGTCGAGGAATCTTGTACTTCTTGACGGGCTTTGTGACGGTCGTAATTAGGTCGGCCGAAACACCATCAAAAGATGGTGCATGGGAGTCCATGTTTGAAAGTTCGGTCATGTGTGTTGAGCGTGGCGTCTTGCCGAATCAAGAAATTTTAGAGAGTTGTTCGCGTTCCGATACTGGGGTTTCGAGAGTAGCCTTGATTCACTGTAGCTAAGTCGAAAGCACGCTGCACAGTGCACTGACAAGAAGGCAGTACCGTAGATGAGCTCTGATTCTAGGATAAGCGTCGGACGCGTTTGCTTTTTGGGAGGTTATCGGGGCACCTGCCGGCTCTGCACTCGAGATTTGTGAATATAAGTTTCGTGTTTAGCGTGTCAATGAAATTTCGCTTGGGTAGTTTTGGAGGTTGCCGAACAAGAAGAAAAAAACGAGCATACAAAATTATGGGCAAGGGTTGTGACACCATCGATGGCTGGAGCTCTACATACTGGCAAGGTTAGGCTTCAAGAGTGTAGGTAAATGTAGCTATAAAATCGATCTAATTTTTGAAAGGGAAAAATACATTTAATGCTGCTTGCAAAAGTGAGAAGCCAAGCAGTGTCTGCAAGGTTGACAGGTAGATAAGGTGGATATGGCACGGGTGTCAACAAACATGGCTGGCATCGTGATCGTGAAATTTGAAAAACCAAACTCCGCAATTTTGGTTTGAACTTGTTCTTGAAGCCTTTAAAAAGGATTGCAAGCATTTTATAAACAGCTTTTCTCAATTGCCACAGTGCCAATGAATCTTGATTCAGTCTTGAACAATGACTGATTTATCACGTGACACTCTCAGATGGACTTTCAGATGGCACAAAAATATGCGTAGTAAGTTAACTAAGAAGAATATTTCAAGTCGGGCCCTCTGCCAAACTACTTCTTTTACTTGATCGATATACTCTAAAACAAAAAGAATAGCAATGGATAGACAGCCGAGACCAAAGCGACCCGCTGACACTCCTGATGTCCGCCTATCGAAGGCCCTTTCGTATATCCTTCGTCATGGAGCGCAGAAAGAGAACTTACCGATCCGCCCTGATGGCTACATCAGTTTAGCGATTCTCATGAAGCACAACAAGTTTAGAAACAGCAAGCCAAGCGACATTGACCGGGTTGTCAAAGAAAATGCCAAGCAAAGGTTTACGTTAACCTACAAACCCGACGAACCGTCTGCAACAAAACCAGAGCTCACCAATACCGACAACTTGAATGACTGGTATATCAGAGCCAACCAAGGCCATTCCATGGAAACGGTCGATAAGGTAGAATTGCTGCCACTCACAAGTGTGGACCAATTTCCTGCTGCTGTCGTACATGGCACAAGTCGCAAAGCATGGAGTGCAATCAAAACGACGGGCTTGAGCAAAATGAATCGACTACATATCCACATGGCTGGCGGTAGACTTGGCGACGACGGTGTGATTAGTGGCATGCGTGCAAACGCAGAAGTATTTATCTACATTGATGTTAAAAAGGCGCTAGATGCAGGAATTTCCTTCTCAAAGTCTGCCAACAATGTGATTCTCTCTGCAGGAAACGCTCAAGGATTGATTCCTACACAGTGCTTCTTGAAGGTTGAAGATAAAGCTGGCAAGCCCATGAACTAGACAGTTCGCTAATTTATTAACATGAATGTTATGAAAAAGAGCATAGAAATGAAAGAAGAAAAAAGAAGAAGCTAAATTAAAAAAGTTTCAAAATTGAAAAGAAAGAAAAAGAGGTTCTGCGAAAATGTATTAGAGTCGTAATTATGCAATATTCATAAAAGGTGTGTCAAGACAGAAGTTGAGAGTGAGAATTAGTTAAGAATGAGATTTGATCACTTCCACAACTGGCGCACTTCGCCCAAAGTTGATGCCCATATTTGAAAAACTCTCAGCAAGTTTGCGTGCAAGTTCTTCGTGGGACAATGATCCACTTTTGGATTTCTCGTGGTCAGGGGGCTGAGTATTTGATGTTGATTGAGACGCATTGTCGTCTTCAGCAAGTGTTTCTTCTGCTGAATCATCGGCTGCAACTTGTGTCGTTACAGTCACGGTCTCTGCGTTTTCTTCCTGTATTTGTGGCAGTTTTTTAGCGTCGGTATCAACTTCACCGACTACTTTGTCGGGAAAAATGTGGCCTAGAGCAGTAAAAATGAAGGGGAATATTAGAGTGTCGACGTCACTACCCCAAATCATGTCTAAATGCTCATAGCCCTCGACTCCAATTGCAGTGGTTCCTTTAGGAAGCTCAGAAACCATAGTGTCAATGTCTACAAGAGTGTCATTTTTGCCGTAAATCAAGACAATTGGGGTAACAATGTTCTGGGTAGGAAACGACGCCACGCGGTAGAACCGCTTGTTCTTGACAAACACCTTGTGTCTACCACCCTCGTCGTCAAACATTTGAAAGCGGCCGCTCTTCAGAATTTGGAACCAGTGCACAACCGACTTGACACTTGTGTATGAGTACAAATGCGTATAGGCAGCTAATTTCTGAGCATAGCTGATGTTGTCACCCTTCCAATTGAACAAAAACTTGAGGAAAGTATCTAGAGTTTGAACGAAAAGTGGAGGGTACATTATAGACTGCCATAGTGTAGTTGACTTGAGCACTGCACGTCGCCCAAACATAAGATATAACAGAGATGGCGATGCGTGAACCAAGGCATCCACAAAATTGTTTCTCAAGCCAGGAGGCGACATTGCCGGCGCCAGTGCTATGAAAAGACTCACTTTCTTATTAAGTGCTGGATTGACAGACAAACTTGCAAATGCTTGTGCCGAGCCTTGAGAAAACCCAATGTAGACAAGATTCTTTTGACTCACAATGTAAAGGATGTACTCAATAGTGTCCGGAATGTCGTATAGCGCAAAATCGTCCAACGAAAAATTCCAAAATACAGACGAGGAGGGGTGCTTCGAAATATGTTTTTTGGAATACTTGTTTCCTCTGTTGTTACCAAGCCACACGTCGTAACCCAAATCCGCAAGGATAAAGGGGAGACATTTCGAGGGGTCAACGTTTGCAACCCAGACCTCGCTATTCATGAGTAAACCGTGGTGTAAGTACACCACAGGTCGGGGCAGTTCTGGTGGATCCATGCGCCAGTTGGAGCCTTTCGGGCCGCCTATTCGATGTATACCCAGTAAATACCCGTCTGTCGTTTTCACAATATGCTCTTCAGCCTCATAGCCAAACAACTGGCACATTTCGACAAATCCTGGTGCTTGACTAATGTTGTTAACAATGTCGTCGAGTTCGGGGTCTGCGAGCAAAGTATTGATTCCGCTTGACGGGAATATCGAAAAGATCAATGACGTTAATATATCAAACATTTGAATCACAAATGTTGGCAGTATCGACGTGATGACAGACAGAAACGACTCTGCCAGAACCATCAATAAGGACAGCACTAAAATCGGCCATTCTAACGCCCCCAAACGCTCCAGGATTGCAGCTTTCAGTCCAAAGAACGAAAACGCTGCAAACAGAATTGCAGCTAAAGCAAGCAAATATCCTTCCATGCTTAATATGAGTTGAAATATCGCATGCACCTTTTCTCTCTTCTCTTATTGATGTCTTTGCCCGTCAGTGAAGTGAAAGCAGCATTGCAATCGAAAAAGAGAGTATGGCGTGTGTAATCATGATTGTTCGATCTGAACTACCACAAAATAACGGTGCATGGGTTAGGTCCAATCCTGCCCCTCCTAGTAGGGAAATTACAGCGAGCGATTTCAATCAACACGGAAACAAGTAGAATAACAATGATTTAGTATGTACAATTATGAATGGAAAGTGAACTATGGAGTGCAAGAGCTCAGACAGGTAGGGCACTCCAATGTTTACCATGGTCTCCACGAAGAGCCCTTAGAGGGGACAGAAGCAGCAGGCGACGATGTAGTACTTCCCTTGAGTTGCTCCTCTGCAATGTCCACAGCTCTAAGAATAGCCTCTTCACGCTCTTGTCTTATCCTCTCAGCCTCAATGTAATGCATTCTCTGGGGACGTTGCATGCTATGTCCATCTTCCCGGGTTGGTTCAATAAAAGCAGCTTCGTCGTTAGAAGCGTTACGACGGGACATTCCACGCTGCTTAGGGATCAGATCGTCCTTTTGCAAGTCTGTCAGGTTGCCAAACAGCGCGTCACGGAACTTGAGCTGCATTCTGTATGTAGAAGAAAAGACGTTCTCGTAACCATCGTTCCAGCGGTAGAAGAAAACACCAAATATAACTAGTCCAGTTCCGAGGAATAACGAAGTGTATCTAATACCAGTGTTGAAAGAGCCTGACTCGACTCGACGCAGTACTTTATACTGTCCTGGATATATCTCTGAAAAGGGCCTTGGAGTGTATTGAAGTCGCTTGAGCTGATCTTTGACGACTCTATAATTTTCGGGCTCCTTAGGTCTCAAACTCCACGATCTCTCTTTGCCAGGAGTGTTGAATTCTGAAGGGTAGCCCTCGGCGGGTCTAAGATCCGAAGGGTCGTAAGGGTTGTATGGAGCCTTGGGCGGCGTCCAGCCTGGTGGATTTGCGCGTCTGTCTGTCATGTTTTTAATGCTCGATGTCTTGTACCTTGGTTGTTGCAGTGAGAAAATCCAGTGAGACGTTGAAATTTTACCTATTTCAAATCACGCACGTGATTTTGTTGATTTCAAGACAACGTGGAGATTGATTTCAGACTTCCTTCTTCAACCCCACATTCACTTACCGTGCTAGAACACTGTCTCGCTGCGTGGTATATGATGGGCTTTACCGACTTGCTCCATTTTTTTTCATTGTCGGTACTGGATACTCGACTGGAGCCTCCTGCAGATGAGAAGAAACGACAGAGCGTAATTCAGAATGCAGGACCCCCTCGCTGGAAGACGAAGGAGTTCTTCATCTATGGGCTGTTCTTCTTAGTAGCAGTACCTCTCATGTTCAAAGCGGGTATGGATGCCAGTAGTGAGACTAACGTGAACTACGAAAAATTTGCACATAGGTTGTCAGACGGTTGGATGTTTGGCAGAAAAGTGGACAACAGCGACTTGCAATATTCGACAATCCGAAACAACCTTCCGATTCTTGTTTCTGTGATCGTTGCCCATTATTTTTTAAATAAAGAGGCCTCGGCATTTGGCGTCACTTGGTCCCAGTTTAATTTATTCTTCAGCTACATCTTTTTATTCGTGATTCACGGCATCAATACGTTCAAAATCACCGGACTTTTACTAGTCAATTACTACATTGCCAAAAACACCAAAGGCAGAACGGCAGTCGCATTATCATGGATTTTTGGAATTGGCCTTCTTTTTGTCAATGAACTTTTTGAAGGATACCCTTTCAAAAAGGTGTTTCCGCCCTTGGAGTTCTTGGATCAGTATGGCGGCATGATGCCTCGCTGGGATGTCAATTTCAACTTTTCCATGCTTCGCATGATCTCCTACAATATGGACTACTTTGAGGCGTGCGCATCTACTAAAAACAACCTCAACCAAGATGTAAGTGACCAGATTGAAACGATAAAAGTTGACTAACTTATTAGAAGAAAAAGCCATCGGAAAAAGACTTGACAGAGCGACAACGGATAGAGCTTCCATTACCTGTCGAAGAGTACTCTTTTTTCAAGTACATGACATATGTCCTTTATGCTCCATTATACATGGCTGGTCCAATTCTGACGTACAATGATTTTTGGCGCCAGGCAAAGAGCACACTGCCCTCAATTTCACCCGCTCGAGTAGGTGTTTACGCACTACGGTTTGCATTCTGCGTGCTTACAATGGAGTTTGTGCTTCATTTCATTTACGCAACAGCCATTTCGCAAGAACGTGCCTGGGAGAACGACACACCATTCCAGATTAGCATGATTGCGTTGTTCAACCTGAATGTCATTTGGTTGAAGCTACTGATTCCCTGGCGACTTTTCCGCCTCTGGGCGCTGACAAACGGTATCGATGCACCAGAAAACATGATACGCTGTGTCAACAACAACTATTCCGCTTTGAGCTTCTGGAGGTCATGGCATCGCAGTTTCAACAAATGGAGTTTAAGGTACATCTATATTCCTCTTGGTGGATCCAACCGTCCTGTAGTCAACTTTTTGGCAGTATTTTCGTTTGTCGCCGTTTGGCACGACATTCAACTGCGACTGCTTTTATGGGGTTGGCTCGTCGTCTTATTTATTCTACCAGAGATCACAGCTTCCCTTGTCTTCCCTACCAAGAAGTGGGCAGGAAAGCCCATTTACCGCCACATGTGTGCCGTGGGGGGTGTATTGAATGTGTGGATGATGATGATTGCCAATCTCATTGGCTTCTGCACAGGCCTTGACGGAATGTCTGACATGCTCAACGACATGTTCCGCACGTCTGCAGGTCTCAAGTATGTTATTGTGTCGTCGTGTTTCCTGTTTGTGGGAATTCAAGCCATGTTTGAGTTCCGCGAGAATGAAAAGCGCCAAGGAGTTAATTTGCGATGCTAGGCACCGTCGCTGGTTATATTACAAACATTAATTAATTGAAAAAAAAGTCATGAGTCTTGTGTCTCGAAGTAATGCATGAATAAAATTAGGAATGTTTTCGCTTGTACTCTCGTGGAGACTCGAAGGATTTGGTACCTTTTTTAAATATACCTCGTTTTTTCCGCTTGGAGTCCTTTTCTAGCTGGAAGAACAAATCCTCGTGTCCATTGAATTCGGCGCCAACCTTGGCTTCGTATACAGTGGCCCATCCGTTGCGTAGCATTTCTGCACTGATATTTTTTCTGCCAGTCCAGGTCCAAATCTTGGCCTCACACACCGTTCGTTGGTATTGATCTTTTGAAAGAGGATATATGCGGACGCGTTTGCCTAGCACAAATCCGCGTAACCACGCAAGTGCATCGTCGGCATATGGCTGAGCTGGCTTGCCAAAGTGTGCGCACTCTGGGGCGTCTACGCCATTGAGGCGAACATGCAAAGTTTGGCTTCCAAGCCCCCTCTTGTTTGTCTTGGGCAGAGGTCGCAGCCAACCCCAGCCGGCCAAACGACCACCAGGAGTGTGGTAGAATCTAAAGTTGTCTGGATCACCGACTGAGGTAACGACTCCGAATAGCGAGCGTCGCTTCAAGAACTTGTCGGGCACGCGGATCGAAGTTGGAATGCGCCGTAGATATTGCCTGTACACGTAGAATCCGGTCAAGAATGTAGAAGTGAGAATCGCTGCTGGCACCGCAGCCTCTAGCGAGAATACCGACGGAACTGCTCTGTCCTTCTCCTCTCCCATGGTTGAATGTACGAAGGCTTCTCCAGATGGCAACCCAGTGCAGTTGTTGGAGAATCAACAACTTTATTTGGTGGCCGGAAGTCACATAGTAAACACACCAGCTTGGTATTTGGGTTAAGGCCCAAGTCCACTGCCGCACCTCTCACGTCTGCTGGAAAACTGCGACCAGCTCAGGATTAAACTGTGAATTAACCTTTTTTTTTCGTGCTTCAAAGCTCGAACCTCGGGTCCTGGTCCGGCATGGCCGCTTCAGGATCGCTATCAAATCATCTCCGCACATGGTGGAAGAATATAGACTGCGCTTATAACATTCAGGTCTGTACCCATCTTTTTTTTTTTCGTTCTCTTTTGCCTCTTCAACTCGACATCTGCAGTCAGTTTGAAATACTGCAATTTGAATAAATATACGGGTTTTCGCCAGTTTCCTGGGTCGCTTCTACATACACTGACACTCACTCCACTCTCTCGGCATCATGAGCAGTAATTTGCGGTCAAGTAAGACGCGCAGTACGTTTAAATCACTCTTCGGCTACCCCGGACAGGGAATATACAAAGATGTACGGGGTCGTCTCCCGTACTACCTCTCGGACTGGACTGACGCCTGGAACTATCGTGTGATTCCAGCAACGGTGTACATGTATTTTTGCAACCTGCTTCCGGCTATCGCTTTCGCCCAAGACATGTTTGACAACACCCACAACTCATTTGGTGTTAACGAAGTACTCCTTGCGTCTGCCCTCGGTGGCATTGTTTTTGGTGTGTTTGCAGGCCAACCTCTTTGTATCGTTGGTGTCACTGGACCAATCTCCATTTTCAATAGCGTCGTCTACAAAATCATAGAACACCGCGACACGCCCTACTTCCCGTTCATGGCTTGGATCTGTCTTTGGAGTATGGTGTTCCACTTTGTTATCGCGATATTCGGCTGGATCAACAGCTTGCGCTACGTCACGCGGTTCAGTTGCAACATTTTTGGATGGTTCATCTGCTACATCTATATCCAGAAGGGAATTCAAATTTGCACGCACCAGTTCAAGTACGGCACTACACCGGAAGAGTGTCTCATCATGGGATACTTTTCAGTAGTTGTAGCTCTGTGCACCATGATTTTTGGAGTGCTCTGCATTTTGTTTGGTAATGAATCCAAGTTCACTACGCCTTTGGTTCGCAAATTCGTGGCTGACTACGGCACGCCATTGTGTATCGTCTTTTTCACAGGCTTCGTGCATTTTGGCCCTCGCATGGCAAACACTCCCATCGAGCGGCTTCCAATCACCAAGTCGTTTGCGCCAACTTTCAGTGGGGAAGGTCGAGAGCACGGCTGGTTCATTCACTTCTGGGACATTGCAGTCGGCGATGTATTTCTTGCCATCCCGTTTGCTCTACTTTTGACTGTACTCTTTGCATTTGATCACAATGTGTCTGCTCTTATTTGCCAAGGCTCTGAATTTCCTTTGACAAAGCCATCTTCTTTCCACTGGGACTTCTTCCTTTTGGGAATCACCACTGGCGTTGCCGGTATCTTGGGGATTCCTGCTCCTAATGGACTCATCCCACAAGCACCACTGCACACCACGTCGCTCTGCATTATTGGAGAAAAGAAGAGCCTTGACGGGATCGATCCCGATGAAGACGCAAAATACGAGACTTATAATGAGAGTGTGGTTGAACAGCGCTTTAGCAATACTGTACAAGGTCTTCTTATTTTAGGCACCATGACACGTCCTCTCCTTATTGTCCTAGGTCTGATTCCTCAAGCAGTCCTAGCTGGTCTATTCTGGATCATGGGACTTGGTGGTCTCATGCACAATACCATCACGGAACATGTCAAGTTTTTAGTGGGAGATAGACGGTACACTTTGCGCTCTAACCCGTTTCTCAAAGTCGATACCAAGTACTTTTTAATATTTTTTGTGTTAGAGCTTCTTGGTTTTGCGGGAGAGTTTGGAATTAATCAGAGTCTTGCAGGTATTGGTTTCCCTGCCGTTTTGTTGCTTACAGCTATTGTGGGTCACTACATGCCCAAATTTATTCCAGAAGATCAACTCAAGATATTGGACGGGCCTACCGCGACAGAGTTCATTCTTGCAAACTTGCAAAACACCGAGAATGATGATGAGACGATTGTGTCCAATAGTCCAAACGTGCAGGACAGTCATACCCGAGAGTTGGATGACATTGAAAATGTTCAGTCCACAGAAGTAGGAAATTTACGCCACCGCGTGTACGGCTCTGCTGAAGAAATCTGAAGAGCACTTGGCGATTTGTTGTTTTTAGAATTTTATTTTGAAAAGTTACTGTTTGATATTGCAAAAGATTTAATGTTTGTCTACTCAAACCCAAATCATGCTAAGTATATCCAAAAAGCCATGATGGTTACAAAGACAAGGGACAGTTAAGCCGAAACTCACTCATACAAAAGAAGCCTTTGCTAATGTTTGAACTAAATTGTAATATTAAACTACTCATTACACTCTATAATTTCATTATCATGATGTCGTTATTATTGGTCTTTCGTTAGATCTAGCGAAAGTTTGCTCAGCCCACGTGTGATGCGATGTTTTCTCAGCGCGATGTTGGTCTTTTCTGAGGTCACCTCGATCAACTGCTCGCCACCGTTTCTTGTCTGGCAAGCACGGAAGATGCGCTTGAAGGGCACGCAGATAATCTCTGCTTCGTGGACATCGCACTCAAACTGGGTGATCTCCTTGAGTGGGCACTTGGGCTCTCCGGTCT
The DNA here is from genome assembly GCA_030566025.1 of Geotrichum cucujoidarum. Taxonomy (NCBI): domain Eukaryota; kingdom Fungi; phylum Ascomycota; class Dipodascomycetes; order Dipodascales; family Dipodascaceae; genus Geotrichum; species Geotrichum cucujoidarum. The sequence goes on along the minus strand of JAJMHN010000013.1, from coordinate 169,263 downwards.
TTGGATCCAAAGGGAACCGGTGCAAGGTGGCAATATCGTCCCGACTGTACACGGGCGTGGGCGGTGCCATTGCTGCTGATGCCACTAGCGCTGTCCGGTAAAGAACTTAAAAAGCGGAAAAGAGAGCGTCGAGGGCTTAGCGAAGCTTTTGACCCAGGTTAAGTTGGTGGTGGTGTCGTCTGCAGGGTTTATTTTTGGCAGTTTGAATCCAGAGTCCCAATATAGAAAAATCAAACAAACAAAACTGCCTATAATAAACAGGGCCCTGGGTCAACTTCGTTATATTCTTGAATTTCCTTCCTTCTCTTTTTTTTCCCTTCTTCTTTTCTACTCCATCGTTATTTATTCAAGTACAGTTCATCTTGATCTGATCCCAATCCATCTACAATTGCAATTATAGCGCCATGTCTTCGCTTCCAAATCTCGCCAAGTACTCCGGCCTCAACCCCAAGCCCGCTGTCACTTTCAGCTATGGTACTGCCGGTTTCCGCACCAAGGCCAACATTCTGGGCTCTACCATCTTTAGAGTAGGCATTCTTGCCAGCTTACGCTCCCAGTACCTCCGTTCGCAGGTCATTGGTGTCATGATCACTGCCTCGCATAACCCTGCTCCCGACAATGGTGTCAAGTTGATTGATCCACAGGTATGTCATGATTCGTGTCATGAAAAATATTGTATTAACGGTTTTTAGGGTGAAATGCTTGAGAGCTCGTGGGAAGCCTATGCCACTTCATTGGCAAACGCCTCTTCCGATGAAGAGATTCAATCCATTTACAACGACCTTGTCAAGACTTTGAACATTGACACCTCATTGAAGGCCAATGTCATTTATGGCAGAGACTCTCGGTAAGCACTACCTTTACGTACTACATATGATTTCAGAACTAACAATTTATGAAGTGAGTCTGGCCCTGCTTTGGTCAAGGCTTTGGAAGATGGTCTTGCCACTACTGAGGCTGTTTCCACTGACTATGGTGTTGTCACGACCCCTCAGCTCCATTACATTGTTCGTGCTCTCAACACCCAAAACTCGCCAAATTCCTACGGTACCCCCACCGAGACCGGTTACTACGAGAAGCTTGGTGAGGCATACAAGACTGTGCTTGCTGGATACAACAAGACCTACTCAATCACTGTTGACGCTGCGAATGGTGTTGGTGGCCCCAAGGTCAAGGAGCTTTCCAAGTACTTGGGTGGCCTGGTGAACATTGCTGTTGTCAATGACAAGTCTAGCGAGCCTACGCTTCTTAACCAAGACTGCGGTGCTGACCATGTCAAGACTCAACAAAAGCTCCCTGCCAACGTCGAGCCTGTCCCTCTCAAGCTTTACGCCAGTTTTGACGGTGATGCTGACAGAATTGTCTTCTTTTTCATTGACAAGGAATCTCAATTCCGTTTGCTTGATGGTGACAAGATTGCCACTTTGGCTGCCAGTTTCATTGGAGACCTGGTTAACCAGTCTGGTACTGGTCTCAACCTTGGTGTTGTCCAAACCGCCTATGCCAACGGTTCCTCCACAGATTACCTAACCAACACCTTGAAGGTTCCTGTTGAATGCACTGCTACTGGCGTTAAGCATTTGCACCATGCTGCCCAGCACTTTGACATTGGTGTTTACTTTGAGGCCAATGGACATGGTACCGTTTTGTTTGATCCTCAGGCTGTTGCTACTCTCCAAAACTTTAAGGTTTCTTCTCCTGCTCAGAAGAGTGCTATTGACTCTCTTTTGGCTCTTAGTGACCTCATCAACCAGACTGTCGGTGATGCTCTTTCTGATCTTTTGCTCGTGCTTGCCATTCTCACAATCAAGGATTTGTCTCCTAGTGACTGGGACAGCAGCTACACTGACCTTCCAAATCGTCTCTCAAAGGTTGAGGTCAAGGACCGCACACTTTTCAGCACCACTGACGCTGAGCGTCGTTTGGTCTCTCCTCCCGAGTTGCAACCCAAGATTGACGCTTTGGTGCAAAAATTTAGCCAGGGCCGAAGTTTCGTGAGAGCTAGTGGCACCGAGAATGTGGTTCGTGTCTACGCCGAAGCCACTTCTAGAGTCCAGGCTGACGAGCTCGCGCTCAAGGTTTCCCACTTGCTTGAGGCTTACCAGTAAAGGTTTTGCCATCTTTCAAAAAAGTATATACTAACCAGAATTGTTGTAAAATTAAATTTCGTTTAAAAGATGATATAATGATAGGATTTATTAAATATTTCAGAGAAGTGCAAAAACTTACCATCAAGGTCTAAAATGTGACTTGACACAGAGAATCATCATAAAATTAAAGAGGCATTCTGAGTCACAATACCTCATGCCGAAAAAAGAAACTAAATATATAGTCATGGATTAGCTAATTGCTTCTTCGAAAAGAAATAAGTGAAGCTTTTTCAATATTAAAGAATGATAAAGCTAAAAAAAAAAACAAAAAGTAAAGCTTCCTTGCCAGGGGTCGAACCTGGAATCTTTCGCTGTGACCAAGCTAACGTTTTATTAGAAATCGTAGGCGAACGCCTTGCCATTGGGCCACAAGGAACAACTTTTTGAAACAAAACTTTTGTTGTTCTACAGCATATCAGGTAATAGATACCAGAAATTAAGCCCCAATTTTTGAAATTCTGGTACTTTGAAGATTTTTGTTTTCAAAACTCCATTTAAGTACATTACAAAAAATTATTGGATTGCTTGTAATGTATTTTATCACTTGGAGCCACATAAAGTTCACAATCAATAACGTGGCACTATCATGTCAAGGTCAACCAAGCGATTCATATTATTCAGTAGAGTGATTTGTATAAATTCACTCTGTATAGATAGCCAAAAACTAAGTTTTTTTATTTCAAACTGGTAAGTCTCAGCTTAAGTTGGTATTCACGTTGTTATTTATTCCTTGTAAAAAGAATTGTATGTAAACCTCAAGTTGGTTTAGACCATGGCACAGTTCATGCATACAATTAATGGCACATCTAAAGCTTGCCTTTTCCTACTTTACCACATTTTAGGCTTACAATATTTATTGTCATATGTTCAATAAGGAGTTCGCCGTATCTAATTATCGGTAGCCCATTTCAATTTCGTGTCAAGATTTTCTTCACTTTGATCTGTTGCAGTAGGTTCATTAAAACAAAACAAGGTATTTCATCATGTCAGTAAAAAAAAATTGAGAAGCAAACACGACGTCTACAAAAGTCAGACGTACGTTGAGTTCTAAACGTAAACAAGTTGGGGCTTGAGCAAGCAAAAAACATTTTAGAAATGTTCAATTTTGTAGACGTGCACCTAGTTGTTTTTTGGATTTTTAAATCTATTAACACCTACTCTAGTAGTGGATAGTAGAGCTTAGTGTTTCTACGACTTTGATATTTGAGAGTTAGTGAAACTGAAATTTAACACATACATAGATCTCTGCTATTGACAAGAAGTAGCTTTTTTAGCGCAAAAGCTCTGGATCTAGATTTTTATAATGAATGATTCGAATCAGCTTACCGTGAAATTATAGCCTGGAGCGTATTTCACACCGGTCAAATAGATAAGTTATAAAGGTTTTGGGGCTATATTAAGTGCTGGCTCAGTTTACTGGCTGTATCAGATTATGAATACAATATAAAAAATTTTAGCACCGGGCGTATGAAATTTACAACTCTGCGTATTTGCCATCTGCGCATTTGCCAACTTTACTCAAATAGTAATTACAAGCATGCTGCTTTTAATTTAGGTACTGCATTTGATACCGGAAAAGTAGTGGAATCGAATTTGAAACATGAAGGAAAAACTAGAAAATTTTCAAATCGGCGGGCAGGGCTTTACTCCCTATATGGTTGTTATAAGTCCTGAAATATTGCATGTTTTTCAATGACCAGATATCTGAGAATCAGTCAAACTAGAATCCCACAATTTGTTTACAGTAATTGACAAGGAGAAGTTTCTTTTTACCGCAAAAGCTCTGGAATTGGAATCTCAATTTTGAATAGTCTGTTTTTTTTTTCCTTGCAGTGTATTTGTCAAGTATTGAGTGTATTTCAAACCGATCAATTAACAATGTTATAGAGCTCATCAGCACTAAGTCACAAGCGCAGCTTATTGATTCTATTTTTTCAAACATTCAACAAGCCAATGCACCACCACGTATATAGAAAGAAAAAAAAAACAATGTAATTCTGGGTATTTACCACTTGAATATTATCAATTTGATTACACAGTATGATTTTATTCCAACCAACTTATTTGAACGAGAAATTTTGGTCTGCACCTCACCAAAAACACATGAACATTTGACCATAGTTACAAAAAGTTAGATTATTCTGGAAGGTTCCCTTTTGAAAGAATGCCATACAAAACCACCATCTCTTCTGGATATTCCCAATTTCACCACTAATTTTAACACCCTAATGTGGATTCTCTTTAGTAAATTTTTGATCTAATACCACTTTTTGAACTTTATAGTTTTTACCCTAACTCTGACATAGCCCTAATTTCATTTTTATACAAACAAACTCTTACATGTTACTCTACATCCTCTACAACCCAGCAACTTTGGCAAGTGTTGTCAGACTTCGTGGCCAAGTTGGTTAAGGCGCACGACTGTTAATCGTGAGATCGTGAGTTCAACCCTCACCGAGGTCGGCTTTCTTTTTACTCTTATTTACTTTTATCTTTGCACCAAAACTCCAGTCGTCTTGTTATTCCATCACATCACCACTGTCGCTTTCTTTTTTTGGTAACCAAAACTACGTAGAAAAGCTTACTTGTAAATGCAATAACCAGTTCTATTTCCTTTATCCATCCACCCTTTCCATACTTGCTCAAGGGTGCAATAACAAGCATACTTTTTTTTTTTTTTGTCTTTTGAGAAACAAGTCATGTTTGGTCACCATCACGTCCGGGGCACGGCGGCAGCGACGGAGACAACAGGGACAAGACAGGGGTGGATACGTGACCACGAGCCCCCCGGGGACGCTGACGTGCGCCGACAAGACCTTGAGCGGTTCCGGGCGACGCTGTTCAGCAGCGGCCAACACAAGCCACGCACGCGGAAGGGAGGGGACCACTGGCATGTCTACAGCCACAGCCAGGGACAGAAGAAGAGGAAGGGGGTAAGAGGTGCACTGGGGAGGATTAGGATGCGGGCGAGGCGGTACTGGGGCCAGGACGGGCGGCTTGTGGTGAAGTATGACGGGATTGGTGGGGTGAAAACGCATGCTGGGTTTGAAGGAACGAATGATACCCGCGACGACAGCGACGACAGCGACGACAGCGACGACAGCGACGACAGCGACGATGACTTGGATCATCAAGGTATCGAGGAGTTTGTGACTTATCGTTCACACTCGCTTCGCCCTCGTCCAGCCACCCCCTACTCCCCCTATAGTCTCAGCCCCAGCTCCAGCACCGCCAGTTTCCAGCAACGGCGCATGGTCACGACCGCCGGTCTGCCCGCTGGGTTTTTGGGCATGGCGACGACGGTGACGGCCAGAGAGTACATGGCGCCGTGGGAGGTGTTTCCAAACGCAACGTACCCGGTCGACGACCACCATGACCCCGTGGGGAGAGGGAAAGGCAAGAAGGGACCCTGTGCGGCGGAGACAGAGATGTGGACGATTGAGCTGCAACGGCAAGAGCAACAAACAACGGATGACGGCAGCAAGAGCGACGAGAGTGGTGATTTGGATGTGGAGGTGGTCCAGGCAGAGCAAAACCCAGAAGAAGAAGACCCGTTGCAGGTGTACCCGATTCCGTCCACCAAGTCTTTGCACCACCCGTCGCTCTACTCAGAGGCCGTCGTTGGGCAGTGCGGTCCACAGACTGTCAGTGCCTACGGAACTATTACGGGAGTCAATTTTGATGAAGGTTTTGCCAACGCTACAGGTAGCAATGCCAATGTGAGCTCCATTCTGCAGGTCCAGTTCCGGTCGCTTGCTGCGTCCAAGCCGGTCGTGTCGCCGTTTGCAAGAACGCGAAGCTGGCTCCAACGGACCCCAAGAGCGCTGGCCACCAAAGTAAGCAAGTAACGAAGTAAACAAGCAAGTATTACAAACAAATTTAAAGAAGTATCAATAAAGTTTTTTGGCATTGAGGAAAATAGAATTAAGCATTGCAACAAGCTAAACGTTTATCGTAAAGAAGGTCTAGACCAGCGGGTTGTCGTATAACCTTAACTAGCAAACTAGTTGAACTTGGTTTGCTAAGATCTGGAACTGGATCTGGGAGTCACAACAGTTTGACGGTTGGGCTTGGATTGATGTTGGCGGGTTGTGGCACAGGAAGCAGGCTGTGGCACACTGGCTTGAGACTACATCGATATTTGGCGGTTAAACCCATGGCAGTTCCCAGATCCCGGACTGCCGTTGCTATAACTCGCTTGCCCTGCCCTGGCCTGCCCTGTCTCCTACTTGTCCCCTGTCCTTTCTGATCAATGACGCATGGCAGGCAATTACAAAGAATAAAAGCCCATTGACCAATTCACCAAATCATCTAAATCTGACGTGTCGCCAAGGTGCAACTGGTTGTAGCAGAGTACGTTCTTATCTCCCTCAAACACGAGCTTGTCACATAGTTAACTACACCCGGTGCACAGAAGTCGGTGATGTCATTTGCAGAGGATGGAGCAAACGACAGAAAGAACATTGAGCACGTGATATCAGTCACGGAATCCTGGACTGAACTGGATTTCAAATGTGGCTTTTGCCCTTTCCCCTGGGCTGAGAGTTCTGAGCCTTGTGGTTTGCTGTGCCACAACCAACAACCGCAGCGACCAAGTCCCAAACTGATGATCAATCAGCCTTGTTATCAATGGCGAGCGCCGCCTTTTTCACGAGCAATTTTCTGCATTACTAAGGTACACATATACGATTACATAATGTTACAAAACGGCCGAAGCGCGGAATTTTAAAAGAAAAACACAAAAAACACAAAAAACACAAAATTAAAACGCACAAAAAGAGGCGGCGCCGTTGGCCACGCCAGACAAGAAACCCGGCGAGAATTCATCACAGAACCAAAGAACCGAACTGGCCTGGACTGGACTAGTAGAACAGGACCCCAGTCGGCCAGTTTGTAATTAAAATCCTATTAGAACGCGCACCGTAGCAGCGTAGACGGACTGAGCCCCAGTTCTGCCGCGTCGCCGAGTCACCGCCGCCGGGGCGGGCGGGCTGGAGCGTGGCGACTCGGCTCAGTTCAATCACGCAAACCCGCGCCAAACTGGCCAAATGGCCCAAATCGCCGGCGAATTACTAAACAGTTCAAGTGCCCAGTTCCGGTGCCCAGTCCAGCGTCATTTCGCGCCGTCTCAGCCAAGCCCGCGCTGGCCATTCAAAACGTTTCTTGATTACGTCAATCTCACGAAATTATTTCATGTCTTGGAACCTCGTTTTTTTTTTCTTTTCCTTCTTCTCGATCGACTTCCCGGACCGCGCTCTTATAAATCCGTCTTGTTTTCCTCGTTTTATCTCGCTTTTTTTTTTTCCTCTCTTCAGTTCGCATTTTTACTTCTTTCTACTCTACCACTCTACCCCTTTCAACACCCTGTACCATGCAAGCAGTCTACTCCAAGCAGAACCTGGCCACGCCGCCCTCAGAGTCCTCGCCAGAGGTCCTGTCCACCGCCCAGACCGTCCTGCGCGCCCAGGCCCAGGGCCTCACATACATTGCCGACCTCTACGACCGCGACTCCAAAATCAAGGACCAGTTCTTCCTCTCGCTCCAGTACATGCACAATGCCATTCTCTCAAACGGCAAAATCGTTGTCTCGGGCATGGGCAAGTCGTACAAGATTGCCGACAAGCTCGTTGCCACCATGAACTCGCTCGGCGTCCACGCCACCACCCTGCATCCCTCGGACGCCCTGCACGGCGACCTTGGCGTCATTAAACCCACGGACGTTGTTGTCCTCATCACCGCCTCGGGCAACACCCCCGAGCTCTTGACCATTGTGCCTCATATCCAAAAGGGCATCCCCCTGATTTGCCTCACCTGCACGCTCGACTCGCCCCTCGGCCACCAGTCCACATCGCTCTTGCCAGCCATGCTGCCCCCAAACCTGGCCGAAAAGGCACTGTATGGCCTACCGGCCCCCTCTACCACCACCACTGCCTGTTTGGCCGTGGGCGACGCCGTCTGCATTACCCTCGCTGAAATGCTCGTGGCTGACCTGGATCAACGGAAAAAGAATTTTGGCAAGTGGCACCCGGGAGGCGCCATTGGCAAGGACTACCAAAAGGAAATTGCTGGCCCCGCCAGCTCTTCAGGTGTCGACTTGGCCGTCCTCAGATCCAAAATCACTGCCTGGGAGTCTTTGCCCAGCTTCAAGGGCTCTCTCGCCGAGTCCTTTGCCAGTGAGATTGCCGTCTGGCGCACCTGTGCCAGCGCCCCTTACATTCTCGTTGAAAACGAAAAGTACTTGGTCTCGACTCAAGACCTCTCCTCGGCGCTGGCGCGATCACAGCCCCAGTCCCAGTCCTTGTCTGGAAATGAAAACATGTTTCATGCCATTTTGGAACGCATCCAAGTCGAGCTCAAGCACCAAGACGTGCTGCTTGTGCGCAAGTGCCTCGACACCCAAATGGCCCAGCTCGCTAATGTGTCTCTTGCAGTCTTGTACAATGGGGCTGGCCAGCGGTTAGGTCTCTACGTTGAGTAACCTTGTTGGTCTTCTCTACTTTGCTGTTTTCTATTTGATTTTCTTTTTTTTTTACTATTTTGCTTTTGTGTGTTTTTTGCTGGTGCCGGTTTCTTTTTTTAATTCCCGAGGTTTTTTTTACAATTCTTTTTTTTTTCACTCTTCTTCTTTTTACTTTCTCGGTATTACCCTTTTTTTTCTTTCTTTTTTTTTCTTTTTTTTTTTGAAGGACGGTAGATATAGGATGGATTCGAACCTCCCACACAACGTCTTGTTTACTCTAGTTTATAGGTATGCAGATTTTACTCTTTTAATTTATTTATTGTCCTTGTCGTCTTTTAAACTTGATTATGGTTGTAGTTCGTAGGTGGTCACAGATATTGGTGTTCGTGTTAACACGCAATTGCAAAATTTTGTGGTTGAGAAATTGGATTGATAGTTGTTACAAATTTCAACTTTCTTTTCCACAAATTGCATTTCAACAAGATCCCCTTTTGACAAGGTCCCTTTTTTTGACAGGTAGGTACTTTTGTTTTTGTTCCGACGTCATTGGAAACCAGCCAAGTCTAATGCTAACCCAGGTGTGGTTCTGGGCACTGTGATGCTAGAACAATTTGTTAGTTATTCATTGTTAACATTGTTAAGATGAATAAGATGAATTCATGTACATACTTACGTCATTATTGATGCCAACTCGTTGTTGTTGGTTAAACACAGACTTTTACAAGTGTTTATGACGCAAAGATTTGGATTTTTTAATTGGAGTCGGCCGGTCAGTTCAGTGGTTGGTGAGGCTGTAACTGTAACAACAACAAGCGTATTAGGATAGACCTCAAAATCCAAATCGCCACAACAGCAACGCGCCACTCTGGGTGGAATCAGCTGTTGAGGCTGTTGATGGACAAAGTACATACTACTTGACTTCTGAAAATGAAAAAGAATGTCGAAGGAGCAAGCAAGGTGTTGCACATACCCCAACCCACTTGACTGTCTTTAGACCCCACCCACATTGCCCTTCAACTCAAACCGCTTCCATTGACGTCTGCAATGCCGCCCCAAACCACAGCTCAATTGGGCCCTTCCGTTGCAACGCTACCAGAAGTTGTAGATTGATGTTCCGACGAAGATCTACCTTCAGGTTCCAGCGACCCCGTTTGGGAAGACACTCATAATAGCTCTCAGGGCGCCGCACAAGACCCTAAAAATCAAGAAACCGCACGCGCCAGTGCCTTGCCGCATAATTCCAACCGCCATGATGACGAAGAATGGCTCAACCACCTCCGCAAAGAATTCCAATCCCGACAAGAGCGGCAATGGACAACAGACGAGGACGACATGTCGGCACAAGGGAAAAGCGAGCGCCTTGACCGCATGATGGCCATGTGGCGCGACCTCCGCGCAAGAGACATTGAGCCCCCTACCAACCGGCAACTTACCTCCATGTACAATGTTGGTTATGAGGCGTTCCGCACAAGAAAGCGGTTGGAAACTCACACTGGCAAACCAACCAGCGGGTACGTTGATTCGCATTGCAAGGGGACGGGCAAAAAAGGCCATTCTCATTCTACACCCACTGCCGCTCGAGCGTTCAACAACTGTCTAAAGATGCAGTACAAGACCCTGGGCTCCTTTTTAGATGTTGGTACGGGTGTCGAGCTTCTGAAGCAGTTGAACAAGGCTGAAAACTTGGACAGACCTACGGATCCGACTTTGAAGGCCTGTTTTTTGAAATATTTTCTTCCCAGAATGGAACGCAAGTATGGACTAAAGCGTGTCAAGGTTGGCCCGAAAAAAACGGCCCAGGCCTGACAGCAACTGTTGCAAGGATTTCTTGGCGCGGTTAGATCGTGAGCGGGAAACAAACGGCGGTAGAGTGCCTGCTTCAAACGTTTTCAGTGTGTATGAATCCAGCTTTGCAGGCGGTGGCAAAACAAGCCACACATTGCTAGTGCCAAAGAGTGCTCAAGCTGAATCTTGCGACTGCGTCATCACGAGGAAAATGAAGACAGTGGTCGAAACCGTCTCCGCAAACGGTAGGCTGTTGCCTCCATTTCTTCAACTAATGAACCCTGACGCCAAGTGGGCGCGCAACAACACCTTCCCCCACCCGGACAACCCCACCACCCGAGTCGATCTGCTCCATCTCGGGTGGAACATTATACTAGGCAACACCGACGGCTGGCTCAATGCTGACGATTTTTTGAACTACTTGGCGCATTTTGGAAGGCAGACTGAACACCTCCGCGGCAAACGGATTCTCATTCTCGACAGCAGCGCCAAATCATACGCGTCACAAGAAATCGACCGGTTTGCCAAAGAGCACAATATTGCCATAATCGACCTACCCGCCAACAGCACACCACCGGTAGACCTTGACGCGTTATTTGCACGGATGGAACAAAAAGTGGGACTGGCGGTGTCTCTAATTGCGGCCGAGAAGAATCGGCTTGGTGATGACGAAATTCATGAACGGGTTTTTACGGAATTGTTTGCGGCGCGGTTGGGTATTGGAAAGGACGATATTGTGGGAGCGTTTGCGCAAGCTGGAATTTGAGCCTGTCAGTCTTGAGGAACCGGAGGAAAAAAAAAAAAAATGGGGCGCAACCATAAAAGTGGGTGATTGGGTTTGGAGAACGAGGGATGGTAAGATTGTCACCAAGCCCTGCTGCTCTCGAAGAACATTGCAGCTGTGGTCCAGCTCCGGATTGGCTCCAAGTCATTGGATGTATGTTTGGTCGTTGCAAGGTAGGTACTGATACCATGCCCAATTGTTGCTTAAAAAGTTCTCAACCAGCAATTCATTTCGGGTTTGACTTGGCCGTTTTGTTTAGTGCCTGAATTTCTGGTACAAACGGTAAATAACGGGTTGATTAGCCCAAAACCAGATTGATCACGAATCGATTGAGAAAATGCAGCAAATTGATTAGTTTGATTGATTGGTTGGTTGATTAAAATAATTTGTACCTGAATGAACCCATGATTCGTAGTCATTTATTGAATTTTTAGTCCATTGATCTTGCCTTTTTTTTTTTTTTTCTTATTAATCTACCCGCAAACATAATAGATGATCAAATGTTGTCCAATCATTTTTAGCGCAAGACGGGTAGGAAGTTGTTGCTGATTGATCCTTGAAGGCATCATGTGCTCAAAACTGTAACGTAAAGCCTCGAAACGGCCTTACGTTGGACACCCGTTTGAATACTTCTCAAAATCGTTTGGGGTTGCACTTATAACGGGCAGCCAAGCAAGTGAGTACAATAAACCAAATGCCGATATCCATTTGGGTAAATGTTGATGAACCTGTTGCAGTAGTAGTCTTATAGTCGATTGGGGTTCAAGGGTGATCTTTATGACAAAAGCTACTTATTCCCCATATCTGCCTTGTCACTTAGTATTGATCTTTTCTAAACTTGTACCCACCAAACTGTTATTTATATTGCTCTTTTCAGCCTAATTCAAGTCCATCATGGTTGAGTTAATTGAAAGGCACATGTGAGTACTATTCAAAATTTCCGCTTAAATCTGATTTGTGTCTGAAAAGTACCACAAAACAAACCAACTTGCCCAACTTGAACTGAAACTAAATGATACGAAAAAAGAGCCATTTAGTGCTTTTTTCAATAAAATGTCTAGCTCAAGTTTATAATTGTTTTTTAGGGCAAGAGGGTCAGTTTTGAGCAGTTTTGTTTAGTGGTGTCGGTCGGTCTGTTGGATGTTTTTCAATAATGGTACCATGATGGACGCTTATAATTTGCTCACAACGGACTATCTAATATGTTGCTCACGACAACACTTTCAAGTTATCCTTTAAATCAATAGTGCTTGTGTTACGTTTTGTCGAGGGTACAAAGTTGAGAAAAGCATTTCGGTGACACAGAAAGATAATGATCTTGTCTCGACTCCATGCTAAAACGGCTGGCTCGGCTATCAACATCTTGGTGCATATCAAGATACCTACATCTCAATTATACATTCAATGTTTTTTAAAAATTTAAACCTGTTCAATATGTATTCAATAGTGTGAATGACCGTGAATCGCTTTGATATGTTCTATCTTTTCACTATTTTTGGTACAAACTTGCATTCCCTACGTCTGAAGTAACGAAGACTTTTGTAAGAGTTCGACCCGGAGTCGGTCCCGTAGGGAGCCGACGAGGGCCGAGCTCGAAGACGGGGGCGAAGTAGACGAGTGAGCGAGTAGACGAGGCGAGGAGACAAGTAAAGTAATTCAATAAAATAATATATTCAAGACAAACGAAGGTGCTAGTTGAGTCTCAGGAAAGTAACTGGTCAAGAAAAGGAAACTAAAACTAAAAAAGAAAAAGATATAATAATAAGAAAGATAATTGAACTGGTCTCAGGGTAAGGGAAAGTTCCATGATAATGAATCTGTGGACATGAGAAATAATCTTGTAGACTTCGTCGACAAGATAGCTGAGCTCGGCAAGTCAATAAAGAATTAATTTAACGACGACGAACATCTCAGGACTGGATTCAAGAGGAACAAGACAATCTGTAAACGTGACCATAGGAAGAATCAGCCTCAGGCCTGATTTCTTACAACTTTGTAAAAGTCCGATGTAGTGTAATGGCTAGCACGGTCCGCTCTCACCGGGCAAATCAGGGTTCAATTCCCTGCATCGGAGCTTTCTTTTTTGACAATTTTTTTGGCTCTGTGTAACGATTGGCAAGCTCTCTTATTAACTAGTAACTACCTTTCAAATGAATCTTACACAAGTCGAGAACACCATGTCTTCAACTTTTGTTGGAGTTGAATGTTACTCGGTATAGTTTGGTTTATAGCTGGCTTATTGTGACGCATTGGTTCATTTGTGATCGAAAGTGACCCCGTTTTCCTAGCATGTCACAGAAATACTTACTCAAACTTATTGAATGTACCATTATCATGTTACTAAAGGTTTCGATAGATGCAAACAGTTGTAGTCTGCTTGTAGATAATCGGCCGTACTAAAGTCTCTACGTTCTTGGCTTGGCTTTGTACAATATTGATTACATAATGTATTGATAATGATGTACAAGGACACTTTCTGACTCCTCCGCACACTGCGTTTCCTCAATCGCATTACGCATTTTCCAACGGCAGCAACAACATCAGCTTCTCGATCACCATTGAACCCTTTAGTGCTCGTCTACACCCGTTGAACCTTTACAGTCTCTGATATACTGCTTCTGTCACGCTTGAATAATGGCCTCAGCTGTTCCCTACGACCCGGAAGGCTTTGGGGCTGAGTCGAATCCTTTTGCACAAGAGGAAACTTCTCCAGAGAGTCAGCCTGAAACAAATGAGTCCACTGGTGCCAATGAACGATCGGAAGGTTCCGAGCATGTTGAGCAGACGGGAGAACCTTCAGATAGTGCTCCTGTCGCTGCCCCGGCAAAGCCAGTCAAGAAATACAAGTTGGTGCTCAAGGTGACTGGCTTGGAACGCCAGGGAAAGAAAGACCCTATATTTCGTTTCGATGCCTACGTAAGTTCATTTGGCCTCAATTGCCTATTCTTTCACTAACAAACTAGACCACCCTGCCCCGTTTCAGAACCAGCACTTTCAAGGACATTCGTCGAACCCATCACGAGTTTTTAAAGTTTGGCTCTCACTTGAACAACGCCAACCCAGAATGCTTTGTTCCCTCTGTGCCTCCCGCCGTCACTTCTGCCGGCGCAGGAACAGAGGAGGATGAGATTAAAATCAAGAAGAAGATGCAATTGTGGCTCGACAGAGTCTCCAGCAACCCAATTCTCGCCAGAGACGAAGAGTTTACGTATTTCATTGAGTCCGACTTTGGCTACACACCTGTCAACAAGAGAAAGCCTCCTGCCAGCGGAATGACCAGAAAGGCCCTTAAGCAGTTACAACCACCACCCGATGAAGTTGTGGAGTTGGCCGAATTCCGGCCTCTTGTCAAGCAACTTTACCTGACAGCGCAAGATGCAAACTTGAAGCTCGAGAGGGTTTCCAAGTCGCGCCGAAATTTGGGTTTGGCATTGAACGACTTTGGCACCAAATTGAATCAATATTCGGCTGTGGAATTTGAAAACCAAGGTATGGCGCACATGTGGAGGAAGCTTGGCAAAGTTGTAACCGCCGTGGGTGACTTGGAAGCTGTAAAAGCCACATCCGAAGCTTCTAGTCTGGGCGACGGACTAGCTTGGGTCAGCCAGGATACCTATGTCGCTAAAGAAGCCATGACAAACCGTCACCTACTTATGCGTGAATTGAGCAAGGCCCAAGCCAATGCCAACTCCAAACACCAAACTGCAGTCAAGTTGAAGGGCTCTACCAACATTAACCCAGTAAAGGTTGACGAAGCTATTGCTGTTCTTGAGGAGGCAAGACACTCGGAGGAGCAATTGACCAAAAAGGTTCGCAGAGTGACTGAAAACATGTTGATTGAAAAGCCAGTGTTGGCCGAGAGACTGGAAACCGACATTACCAACTACATTGCCGAGTATGTTGTGCGCATTATCGAGTCTGAACGCCGTGCCCTTACCGCATGGGAATCCGTCAGATCAGATGTGCGGGCTGCTGATGCCAATGGTGGCTTGAGCCGACTTGGCCGCGAGAACCACCCTCACCGCCGAGGCGTCCCACTTCCGCAAAGCCAAACGGTCAAGGGTGATAGCTGGTCTGGTGACCGCACTGCGCGTGCCCAGGACTTTGGCGACGCCGGTGATGACTTTTCCAAAAGAGCCGCCGCTCCAGAGGACGACAATGATCCCGAATCCGTTTTAGACGAAGAGCCAACGCTTGTGGATGCCCGCAACGCGGCCAGCCTGTTGGCCGGCTCCACATTTTGATGAAGTCATGAACCAATCCCGTATATAGTCCTTTCTTTGCGTAGTATCAAGTAATAATTGTTTTCATCCTTCTCACCAAGTTGCTTTTGCTTGTGAAATATCACCTAGTAAAACCGGTATTGTCCCAACTTTTAAAATGTTTTAGGGTCAACACGTGTATCACCTCCAACTCACTACACGCTCTCTCACCCCCCTCCTCAACCACAATGGGCTTGTTTGAAGTTATTCAGCGGGTGGCCATCCGCTTGAACTTAGCGCCCAAACTTGTGCGTGTGCTTCCAGTTTTGTCTCTGGTTTCGGCGTTGGCGGGCATTGCATTACTACTGTCGCTCCCTTTAGACGGGCAGTTCCGCAACACATACATTTCAGAAAACGCATTACTGCCGGCACAGGCAAACACGTATTTCCGTGAATCAGAATGGAATATCGTGCGTGGATACAGAGAAGAAGTTCATGCTTTAGAAAGCCAAAACAGTTCAGTGTATGTCGATTAAGCAATGGCGCGCTTCCTTTTTTTATTTCAATTACTAACTCGAATATAGGCGAACCGACACGATCCGCAACTGGTTTGAGGATATTGGGCTCAAGACGTCAGTGCAGGACTGGGACATGCAGTATGGCGACGACATTAAAAACGGATCGAACGTTTACGGCATTTTACACGCGCCGCGAGGAGAAAACACCGAGGCAATGGTGTTGGTGGCCCCTTGGTTGAATCAAGCTGGCGAGTTCAACGTTGGAGGCGTTTCACTCGTAGCTGCTCTTGCAAGATACCTCAGCAAATGGTCTGTGTGGTCCAAGAACGTGATTTTTGTCGTCACGTCTGACTCTCACCTAGCCATGCGGTCCTGGGTTTCGGCTTACCATACCTCGCTCGGTAACACTGCCGGTGCAATTGAAGCCGCCATCGTGCTGGACTACCCAAGCATGTCTGACCACTTTGCAAGCGTTGAAGTTCTTTACGAGGGATTGAACGGGCAGCTGCCTAACTTGGATTTGGTAAACACTGCCATTTTGATTTCTCACCACGAGGGTCTCAAAGTAGTTGTCCAAGGTATGGAAAATTCGGGCTTCCAATACTATACTGATCGCGCCTTGACCTTTTTCAGAGGAATCATGGCTCAGCTCTCGGCTGGTATGGGCCCGGGTCCCGGATCAGATACCTTTAGTGGATACCGCATCAACGCCATTACACTGCGCGCATTGGGCACAGACGGAAATGCCGACATTACGACTTTTGGAAGAATTGCCGAGTCTTCATTGAGATCTATCAACAACTTGCTGGAGCATTTCCATCAGTCCTTCTTCTTTTACTTTCTGATGGCGCCAAAAAAATTCATTTCTATTGGAACGTACCTACCAGCCGTTGTTTTGGTAGCTTTTGCGTATTCTTTAATGGCAGTCTACAATGTTGCTACCTCATTCAGAGGAGCAACTAAGGAATCTCCCATTGGTTTGCGCAACGGAGTGTTCAATCCCTTTGTTGTTCTCGGTGGTGTCTACGGCCTGTGTTTCCTGTTGGGCTTTTCTTCGCTCAACCTTCTTACCACAGGCGCGGTCGTCGGGGTCATTTACTGTATTTCGTTTGTTCAGGTTGCATACTCTATCTGGATAGTGGTTGCATCTGTCCAGAAATTGAGTCTTCCCAAGAGCCCAGTGGAGTTTCCAGCTCAGGCCCTGTCTCTTGCTCAGGCATACGCCATGATCCTACATGGACTTATCCTCACTACATTGGGAATGCTCAACTTTTCACTTGCGCTAGTTGTAGGACTACTAGCGTTGCCTCTGACCTGGGTCCGCCCGCTTGAGATTACTTCTACGTTTGATCAAGCCAGAAGCCATTACATTAGATCCGTTTTTCTTCTAGCGGTCAGCACTCCATGGATTTGGCTAAGAGTCATTACGTGGATGTCCCCAAAGAACGGGACTCTCTTGTCCACAAGCATTCACACAATTGTAGGCGATCTTCTGTGGGGCTGGAGAGGTTTGGATGTTTGGACATGGGGAATCATCATTGGTGTTTGGCTCCCGTTATGGATGGTTGGAGCTGTTGTGGCATTCCTCTCCGAGCGTCCGGCTTCTCTGGCAACACCCTCGAAGCAAAAGGTGCAATAGAAGTCTTGAATAGTAAATAATGAATAGAATATTTTCGAGAGCTACCTACATTTAGAGCTAGACAATGTCTTTGATTCTCTGTTGTGTGGGTTAGGCTTGAGAACAGCCCCACATAACGTGGCATTTTCCAAATTTTTGAAATTTAGACCCACAAACAAAAAAAAGCCCAATTTCACTACTCCTTTTTCTCGAATCCTTTGAACTTCCCCGAAAACCCTGAGATTTATCCAAAATGGCTGTCGACAAATACACCGTGATTCTTCCCACCTACAACGAGCGCAAAGTATGGCTGTCACTTTGAATTTTGCCAGGTGTCCAATTAGCTAACTGGCCCAGAACCTTCCCATTATTACGTGGTTGATTGCAAAGACCTTCACTGAGCAGTAAGTTGATCTCTCAATCCGAAAGCAGAACTCGCCATTTTAACACTCTCTTTTTATTAGCAACTTGGAATGGGAGCTCATCATTGTTGATGACGGTTCCCCTGACGGAACTCAGGACATTGCCAAGCAGCTCATCAAGGTGTACGGACCTGACAGAATCCTCCTCAAACCCCGTGCTGGCAAGCTTGGTCTTGGTACCGCCTACGTCCACGGCCTGCAGTACGCTACTGGCAACTTTGTCGTCATCATGGACGCCGACTTTTCTCACCACCCCGAGGCCATTCCCCAATTCATTGCTCTACAAAAGAAGAACGACTACGACATTGTCACCGGTACCCGTTACGCCGGCAACGGCGGTGTCTACGGTTGGGATCTCAAGCGTAAGCTGGTCTCGCGCGGTGCCAACTTCCTTGCCACGTTGCTCCTGAGACCCAATGTCTCTGACTTGACTGGTTCTTTCAGACTTTACAAGAAGCCTGTTCTTGAGAAGATTATTGCCAGCACCAAGAGCAAAGGTTACGTTTTCCAGATGGAGATGATGGTCCGTGCCAGATCTTTTGGATTTACAATTGGCGAGGTGCCCATCTCCTTTGTTGACCGTCTCTACGGTGAGAGTAAGCTCGGAGGCGACGAGATTGTGGGGTACCTCAAGGGTGTCTGGAACCTCTTCACCACTGTCTAAGGAGACTCAAGATCAGTTCACAAGCAAAAGCACCCCGCTGTCGTTGATCGTATCCGATGCCACCTATTTAATACCTGCACTCTTAATAACGGCGCACACCTGCCCGAGATATTTATATTTATAGCTAAACACCGAGAACATTGAATCGTCGCGTCGTCGTCGTCGTCCCGAGGAATTGTATCGCTCCTACCACATGTTTTGCGCGTAAACGCAGTGTCCTAACCCTGGCCGCCCGCCATACTGATTTTCAGTTGGGCTGCATCGTCTTTTTCTTCTGCTTCCCTCCCCCTCCAAAGTTCCTTAGAATACAGTTCCGAGTGCTGTTGCCTTGTCTCTCCAGTTGTCCACTCTCGCTTAAGCCGCTAACTTACAATGCTTTCTGCTCGCTCCTTGTTCCGCTCTGCGACGCCTCTGCTTCGCGCCCAGGTAAGTTTTTGTTTGTTTTTTTCACGATGTGCACTGTTTAAAAAGTGCTGGAGACCACATTGAATGTAGACAACTTTGTTTTTTTCTTTTGGCGCTGGCCGCTGTCTGCAGCAATTGGCTTGGAATGAACGGTTGTACGACTAAGATTTTGTGTCAATTGAGTGGTTAGCCATTGTCATTGCTCGACCTTCGTTTGGCACTGACTACTGCGGGACAAAAAACGCTTTCATCTCTTGATTGGTTCCAACATGTTGCAGTGTTCTGTGACGCTAACGCTTTATATAGAGAACTTATGCCACCTCTGTCGCATCTTTCAACGGTAAGAAGAACTCCAAGGGCAACTACACTGTTACTTTGATTGAGGGAGACGGTATCGGTATCGAAATTTCTGAGGCTGTCAAGGACATTTACAAGGCTGCCAAGGTGCCAATTGAGTGGGAACCCGTCGACGTTACTCCTATTCTTGTCGACGGCAAGACTGCCATCCCCGAGGCCGCTGTCAACTCTGTCAGAAAGAACTTGGTTGCCTTGAAGGGACCTCTTGCTACCCCTGTCGGTAAGGGTCACGTCTCGCTCAACTTGACTCTTAGAAGAACCTTCAACCTTTTTGCCAACGTCCGTCCTTGCAAGTCCATTGTTGGCTACCAGACCCCCTACGATGGTGTCGACACCGTGCTGATCCGTGAAAACACCGAGGGTGAGTACTCCGGTATTGAGCACGTTGTCGTGCCTGGTGTTGTCCAGTCCATCAAGCTCATCACCAAGAAGGCTTCTGAGCGTGTTCTTAGATACGCTTTTGAGTACGCCCGCTCCATTGGCAAGACCAAAATTCTTGCTGTCCACAAGGCCTCCATTATGAAGGTCTCTGACGGTCTTTTCTTGACCACTGCCCAAGAGATTGCCAAGGACTACCCTGGCATCACTCTCGAGTCTGAGCTCATTGACTCCACCTGCTTAAGGCTCGTCACTGACCCTGCCCCTTACAAGGACTACGTCATGGTCATGCCTAACCTTTACGGTGACATTCTCTCCGACTTGTCCTCTGGTCTCATTGGCGGTCTTGGCTTGACCCCCTCTGGTAACATGGGTGACGAGGTCTCGATCTTCGAGGCTGTCCACGGTTCCGCCCCCGACATTGCTGGCAAGGGTCTTGCCAACCCAACTGCTCTCTTGCTCTCCTCGGTCATGATGCTGAGACACATGGGTCTCACCGAGCACGCTGTCAAGATTGAAAACGCTGTTCTTGAAACTATTGCCTCTGGCAAGGAGAACCGTACCGGTGACTTGAAGGGAACTGCTTCCACCAAGCACTTTGCTGAGCAGGTCATTAGCCGCCTGTAAATCTAGGCGGTCGCCCGTTCATCATCACCTCCGTCATTTGTTATCTATATTAAACAGTTGTGTATCACTTCACGCAAGAGATAAATTTTAATGTTAACACGAGTTTGTAATACACTGCCGCTTTTCGATTCGCTTTCAGTCCTAGCTAAACAACTGTTGAAGAATTTAGACTAAATAGTTGATAAAGTCAATCGATTTGGTCGCGTGTACCCAAGCATCAAGAATACAGCCATGACAGTAAAATGAGCGTTTTGCGTAAGAAAGTATTACAACACTAAATAAATATGTCCCACGTTTGCAATCCCTTTCACTAGGAGGCACAGGCCGGAAGGAATGCGCTTCACGCGGTGCAGCAAGGGTGAGCATGGGCAATTTGGCAAGGTAAGGAAAAAAAAAAAAAAAAGACACAACTTCCACAACGGCAAGGAATAAAAATAACAATAAAAAAAAAAGAACAGAAAAGAGTCGTCACATCGTTAAGAATAAATAGATGAAGAGGAATGCAAGAAAGTTTTTGAAAACGCAAGCTTGAAAAAAAAAGCAAGCCAAGCAAGCCAAGCAAGGGCAGCTACAAGACACGCGAAGGAGAACGGCGGCCAGCCACTGGTGGGATCTTGGAAGGAGGGCCGCGATAGAGGCCGCTTCGGATCTTTTTCGTGGCTGCTGCCGTTGCTGCTGTGTCGAGATCGGCCTGCGTATTAGACGATTTTCTTGTCCCTAGACATCTCTTCTTCAGTACCGGGGGCTGGGGGTAAAAGACATTCATCTTCACTGAAGAGTGAATCCGCTTGTTGCCGTTTCGGGGAACAGCAAAGCTTTGAAGTCCATCAGTCTCTTCAGAGAAAGAGTTGGCAACGTGTTTAAGGGTTTCGGGAGATTCGGGGCTACTGGGCGGAATTCCACCAATGGACAGGAGACTGCCGGCCGGCGTGAAGCCTTCCTCACAGGGCTCTTCTGTAATCGAAATTGCAGACGGCGCTTGGTCACGAACAAGCTCCTTGTTCTGAAGCATATTGAGACGCGCGATTTCTTCAAAGTCAGTCTCGACGTCAGTTCCGTCGTCCTCAAAAAGCGAGATTACTATCGTATCAGTGCAACTAGCTTCAGTGTCTTTGTCTAGACTGTCGCTTTCTTGCTCAGACTCTGTGCTGTCCGAAGTATCCGAATCGTCATCTGTGGCATTACTGTCATCATCGTCGTCATCAGCTTCACTTTCTTCGTAGTCCTCATCGTCGGCCTCATCCTGGTCCGTATCGTCATCAGCGGCCCACTGAATAGCAGTTATTGGCTGCTCTTCAGGCGTTAGTTTCACGCACCTTGAGGCAAGAATACAGTCACCATCAAAATGAACGTGTCTGGAGCCTTTAGGGGTGCAATTCAACCCATCCTTCTTGAGAATTCCTTTGATGGAAATCTTCTTTGCTATACATTGCGGCTGGGACTCTTCCTCGTCGGGGGAATATTCCGTATCAAGACTGTCGGAGGACGTTGCTAGTTTTCCGATTGTTGCAGAGCCAGGTCTATATTTAACCTGCAGTCGACTCTGAGACATGGATTCCTGTGTACATGACTGTGAAAACGAAGAAGACGAAGAAGACATGTCGATAACTATCGTTGCACTGGGCTGGGCGAGGCAGCGTTGTGTTTCATCTTCTTGAGTACTGTTCCCGTTCACGGCGTCTTTTTTCACTTGTTGAGGAGCGTCGTCTTTATTAATCGACGATTGTTTTCCGACTTGAATAAAGTCCAAAAACACTGGTTGTGGAGAGTTGAGATGCTGGTCGTTTATGGCATACAAGTCGCATGTCGAGGGCGCCTGCTGTATCGAAACAGGAGACGGGCTGAGACGGTTCATTGCAAAGAACAAGAGGGTCGTGGTCGCGCTAACAATGCGATACAAAGAGTCGAGATAATGAGGAAATCTTTACTGCTGCGGACGGTTCAAACAAGTAGATAATCAATAGAGGTCGTGGAACAGAAGGTCGAAATAAAAAACAATCACAAAAGGGCGTTAAACAGAACCACGAACGAGATTAAACGGAAAGCACTAAAAAAAACTGTTACGGAGGAGGTGAGGTTGTCTCCCGCCGTAATTTTTTGGTTTTCTTGCGCTTTTTTTTGTCGCCGACAAAAAATAAAACCCGCGGCTAATCTTATAGGGCAAGGGCTATTGTAGCCACACACCACTGGAAAGCGCGCGCCCTTTGTGCTGCGTTGTGGCGGGTACTGCGGCAGTGGTACCCAATTCCAGCACGACATTGCAAGCCTCAGCGTCATGTGATTGGTTGGCTGCGTATAATTAATGCGCGTTACCCTGCCGTCCACTGCGTTTAATTAGTGCGGCCTCGTCATGTGCTCATCTCATTCGCCAGAACACGCGCACAAAAACTGGCGAGCTCACTTCACGACTTCACGGCCAACTAGATGGATCACGAGACCAGGCTTTGAAGAGTAGTACTACAACTAGTCTACAAGTGCTAACGGTTGCACTGAATAACCTACAGGCAAGTGCGGTTGTTTTAGTTAACGGTAGGCAAAAAAGAAAGCAACCGCCAAGTGTGTTGATACTACGTTTGCTATTTCAAACGCGTAGGTTTTCAAAGCAAATTTCAGCGCCAAACCAAGGCCACAAAAAAACAAGGGCCGAGCTGGGAATTGAACCCAGGACCACTCGCAAACAATAGTCAAGATGCTTCTTGACTTCGCCCAAAGCGAGTATCATGCTACTAGACCACACGGCCAATTTTTTTGATTTTTAAAAAATAATTGTTTATAGGCACAAAACGTGTAAGCTAATCTAAATCAGTTGAATGTCAAGTCAGATGTACCATTTTCTTTTCCATAGACTGAAACATGATTACAAAATTATTTTAAAACATCTCAAATGGGTTTGATTGTGTTGAGAAATGTGAAGGGGGTATCGGATTTTATTCTTGTTTCTATCTAAATTGACTAAGGATCGATTGATTGGCAATGACTTCCATGTACAGAACAAGAATACTTTCTCCGGAGAGACTGTATTTTTTACAAGACCTGGCAAAATATGTCAAATACAAGACTGGATGCAGCTGAGAAGCACCCTTATACATGAAACCTAAGGCCCGATAATTTGCAAGAACTGAAAGCTTTTGTAACGTGGTCAAATCCAAGCTCACAAATAGGTCTCTGTAGAAGCTTCATAGAAAACATTCAATTTATGTTATAAGATCCAACTTGGTATTTTTACTGTTGCATTTATTTGAGAGTTCCAACTACAGTTTTGCGATTAGCTTCGAAATTTGTGTCCCTGGTCAACATCTCAAACGGAAAAAAGATACTTTGGACTACAACCAAAAGAGAATTGATATAGTTGACAATTGATCTCATAGTATTATAAATTTTCATGATTATTTAGAACACGTGCTGGACCTATTTACTTTCAAATACTTTAGGTCAAGGTTTGCATTTCGTTCCTCAAGCGGCCTAATCGTGTAATTAATTTGCATTGAGCATGTTAATCTTTTCATTTATTAACTTTTTTTTTTTTTTTTTTTTTTTTTTTTCACCGACTCTATAATTTACACTCATTGAAAACCCCATTTTTACTTGCTTTCGGCGGCGGCTCTCAGGTCAGCGTCGTACTTGATGACGGCGCCCAAGACGACCTGCACGCCCTGGGCACAGTGTTCCTGGGTCGCACTCTCCGCCGGGTTGTGCGAGATACCGTCCTTGCAAGGAATGAAGAGCATGGCGGTCGGGCAATGGACACTCGTGTAACAGCTATCGTGGCCCGCACCGCTCTGGAGCTCCATGTAGGGTAGCTTGAGCTCCTCCGAGGTGGTGCGGAGGTGTTCCTTGAGACGGCTGTCGAAATCGAGTTGACGGCTGAACCACTGGGGCTTGCACTCGAACTCGACCTTGCGCTCGGCGGCAATGGCCTTGAGTGTGCTGAAAACCTTGGCCTCAAGTTCATCCAGGGAGCTCTCCTTGCTGTGGCGCAGGTCGATGCTGAACTCGACATGACCGGGGATGGTGTTGGTCGACTGAGGCAGCGATTTGATGATTCCCACACTTCCGAGACCACCACAGGCGATGGCCGTTTCCTCAATGGCGGCAATCATTTTGCAAGCGGCGACAAGAGTATCGCGACGGCGGTTCATGGGCGTGGTACCGGTATGGGCCTCAGCACCAACGACCTTGGCGTCGTACCAGCGCATGCCCTGGACTCCCTGCACAACACCAATGTCAAATCCCTCAGCTTCCAAAACGGGGCCCTGCTCAATATGCAGCTCAAAGTGCGCGCTGAGCGGGTTGGCGCCGTAGTTGGCCTTGGTAGTGCCCTTGAACCCAATGCGCTCGAGCTCGCTCAAGAAAGTGGTACCGGGCTCGTTGACGTCTTCGAGGTTGTAGCAGACATCGAGCGGGATCTGCTGGCCCCAGACACCAGATCCCAGCATGGCCTTGGGGAATCTGGCACCTTCCTCGTTGGTCCACATGACGACGGCAATGGGGGCATATGTCTTGTAGTTGAATTGGCTGAGGGCGCGCAGGATCTCGAGACCGCACTGGACGCCAACGATACCGTCGTAGCGGCCGCCCTTGGGCTGGGTGTCGAGATGCGAGCCAATGCCAATAGGAGGGATGTCGTCGCGCTCGCCGGGGCGGATCATGAAGATGTTGCCGACCTCGTCGACCTTGACGTCGCAACCGAGCTCCTTGCCTTGCTCAATGAACCAGTTGCGCACGGACCGGTCGTCGTCGTTGAGGGCCAGGCGGTTCATGCCGCCGTCGTCGGTGGCACCCCACTGGCACGAGTGGTGTAGGGTTTCCCAGAACCGGCTGCTGCTGGCCTGGACGGTGGGCCCGCCCGTCAGCGAAAAAGACGAGCCCTGGGCGGGGGCTGCAGTTGTAGTAGTAGTTGTACTCGAAGATGCGCTCATGGTTGTTGTGGTTAATGCTGAATGAATAATTTACCAGTCCAAGCCTGGGAGGTTCCGGCGTGCCCTTTATATACACTCACCGGTTACCGCCATAGCTCGTCTGCGCCGGCGCGGAGGAGGAGGAGAAGGTCGGCGCTTAAGAGCCCGCGCGGGCCTGATAAGATAAAAAAAAAGCCGGGGCCTCATTCGACCTGCCTGATCGAGAAAAAAGTCTGAGCAGCGGGGAGAGCGTTGGGACAAGAGCTCAACTCCATACAGCGGCTATATTCCACGCCGGACTCTTGCTACCCAAACCATCGATGATTCACGGCTACATGCCAGAAAGAACATATATTCTGCGGGCCTTGGACATTTCCAACATCTTGAATTGTAGCACTTCGCAGCGCTTCGCAGCATGACCCCAGCTTCAGATCACTCCACAGCCGCGGCAGTGTCACCGTCCACCAAGACAGCCGCTGACCTCATTGCCTTTGGCGGGTTCCCGCACCCGCACGCCGTGCCCAAGTTCGACGACCCCCACGCCAAGCGCCGGTGGATGCTCAACCACATGGCCGGCGCGTTCCGGGTGTTTGCGCGCAAGGGCTTTACTGAGGGCGCCGCTGGCCACATCTCGATCCGCGACCCGGTCGACCCGCACACGTTTTGGATCAACCCGCTCGGCGTGCACTTTGGCATGCTGACGGCGAGCGACATGGTGCACGTCGACGAGGGGGGCCAGGTGCTCAAGGACGGCAACCAGCACGCGGTTAACACGGCGGGGTTTATGATACACAGCGCGCTGCACAATGCGCGGCCGGACGTGGACGCCGCTTGCCACACGCACTCGACCTATGGGCGCGCTTACTCGGCGCTCAGCCAGCCGCTCGAGATGCTCAACCAGGACGTGCTGCATTTTTACAACCACCACAGTGTCTACGAGGGCTACGGCGGCGTGGCGCTCGAGGCCGACGAGGGCGTCGAGATTGCCAAAGCCCTGGGCCCCACCAACAAGGCCGTCATCCTGCGCAACCACGGGCTGCTCACCGTGGGCCGCACTGTCGACGAGGCCGCGTACCTGTTTACGCTCATGGAAAAGTCGTGCGAGGTCCAGTTCCTCGTCGACACGCTGGCAGGCAAGAACGGCGCCAAAAAGTATATTGTCGACGACAAGGAAGCGCAGTGGACCTACGACAATACTAGCGACTCCGAGGGCCTGTACACCGAATTCCAGCCGGACTATTTGTACGAGGTCAAGCACTCCAACGGCGAGCTTTCTCCTTGATTGTCATGTCTTGCCATTGCACGGCTTCCGATTGGACAGCAAACACAAAGCTTATTGAAGCACAAATCTCGAAGTATGAAATAATTTGTGAAATAATAAACTATCGTAAAAAGATTGATCTTATGCAATGGCGAGCGTGACCTGAACCCTGCGACGGAACGGAAAAAGCCGTAACGAAAAGCCAGGTCACAGGGCCTTGTGGCTTTTGCCGGGGCGGCTGTAGAGATGTAGGTACTTATATCGCTCCCAGTTGGAACGGCGATTGAGTCAGACTGGGCTTGGACGGACGGCTGAACACCAAGCACCAAAACAGGCGAACTGCAATAGAGACAAACGGCGAGCGCGTTCAAGAACCAGCCTGTGGGTGGAACGGCTTGGCTAGCATGGAACGTGACAAGCTTATTATCGAGTGCAGTTATTATAACGTACTTATCCTACGCCAGTCTCGACTCAAACTCATGGCCAGCCCTAGCGCTGTAACATTACAGGCACATGCAAGCTCTTGTTTACAAGACCAGTACAAGTACGCAACCGTCCAGTAACGAGTAAAAGACGGAAGCCTGTTCCAGGAAGGTTTGGTCACCGGGCCTGAAGTTTCGAGGGATAAAAAAAAAAAAAAGCCAAAAAAAAATAAAAGTTGAATAAAAACGGTTTTTTATTTGTGCAAACCTTCTTTTTCTGGGCCTTTTTCTTGCGAGGAACAAGCACCAAGATATACGAACCAAACAAAAAAGAAAGCATCACTTACAGACACCAAATCAACCTGAGCGAATCAAATTCTCGTTTGCGCGTCATGATTGGGCTCAGTCTGGGGAGCCTCCGTCACTGTTCTTCTGACTACATCATAAAAGGTCGTGTGCAAATGCAATGGCCTAGGCAAGGCTGAACGTGTATTTAAATGCAGGTTGATTTTCCCTTGGACAAACTTTTTTTCTTCCCTTTCTTCCTTTCCTTCTTCTCTACTTCCTTCCTTCTTCTCTATCCAGCAACTCTTCTACAATTACCTCAATTGACCTGATCACAGTATACTTTTTACAAGCACCGCATTACGCTTTAATTGACTTTGCAAACTCGCCGTTCCAATAATGCTCGCAGCTCATCACAACCGGCTTGAAGCGCCACAGCCGCCCAGAAACCCCCCGCTACCAAAACCAAACCCGCCCATCATCATTGAAGTCAGATAGACGTCTGTTTATTTAGCTTTCTGTCTGTTATCTGCGCTTCTTTACGGTATACATGTCCTTTCTACTCGGTTTTATTTGGTTGGCATGAACATTTGGGTGGCCAATTCCAACTCTTACTTCATGATCTCTCAACAAACTACTCTTGATCCCACGATCCCATGACTTTATCTTATTCTTCACGTCTTTGAATCGCATTGGCAATTGCTACTTAGATGCAACTACACTTGCCGCGCGTTGTTTATGTTTTTCATGTCGTTGGACAGGCTTTTCAACAAATCCTGGCACCAACATCTTAACCAAGTTTATTATTACGCCCCCTTACGCCAACGCGCTCTAAATATATCTACAGCTGGTTTGAAAAAACCTAATTCCACTTTCAATATTCTTTTAACGATTGTTGATTTCATTTTCATTGAATTTTGTTTGTTTGTTCCTTTTTTATATAACTAATTCCATGATGCTACTTTACTCTTTGAAGCACCTCTGATATTCTTTCAATCACTTGTATATTATCTTTTTGAACTGCTCCAGTGTCCTAGTCAATGCCTTGAACTCAGGTCATTTTGCGTGCTTGGTGTTGGCGTTGGCGTTTGGTTCTTTTCTTACGACTTGGCCAGCCTTGTTTGCCTGTGTGAACTATGATGGTCGCACGGCTGACCAAGGCTGACGTCAAACCGAATTTTTTGTGTTTTTGTGCAGTTTATTTTAAGCAGTGCTTATGTAGTACTTCAATGTATTTGTTACTAAGCAAAGTGTTCTGAGTGAGTCTGACTCGACATGACTTGGGAAACGAAGTTTTGGACTTGGACTTTGGGCGAGAGAGAACTTGGTCCTGGAAAAGTTGTTCAGAATTTGAATCTGTTTACTCAAACCAATGAATTTGTTCAATCGACTAATAGTCAGTATGCTGCACTAGATTGCTATTGATACAAGTTCCCTGGGTCACAAGTTACAAAAAACACAACGGAGAATGTCGGAGCGGTTGGTTCCTTCAAGCAAGTTCAAGCACACATGACCAGCCAAACAAGCCGTGCTTGGCTTTTGCCGTGTGCTCAACATCGTTATAGTTCCAGGGTCGATTGATTGATCAATACAGTTATTTTATATTCATACAAACGCTTATTGGCGCGTGTTTGGCCATCGGGTGCTTGTCAAGAGCCTAGGCTCTAGCTAATACTTTGCGTCACAAGTTCCAGACAAAGAAACAGAAGGGTAAGGAAAAAAAAAAAAAAAAAAAAAAAAAAAAAAAAAAAAAAAAAAAAAAAAAAAAAAAAAAAAAAAAAAAAAAAAAAAAAAAAAAAAAAAAAAAAAAAAAAAAAAAAAAAAAAAAAAAAAAAAAAAAAAAAAAACGTACATGAAATACAAAAAAAAGAATTAAGCAAGCAAGAAAAAAAGGACTGTCCATGAGAAAAAGTTTAAAAGAGACGGGAATATGAGAGAGGGTATTAGCAAAGAGAAAAAGAAGAAAGGGGTATGTGGGATTGATGCATTTAGTTCTTGGCCGTACCAGCAGCAGAGGCAGGGAAGAGCTTGGTCCTGATGCCCCATTTGAGGACCTCGGTCGCGCTCCCGAGCTCAGCAAAAACCGTCGCGCCCGCACTCGCGCCAGAGCCAGCACCGGCAGAGTCGCTGGCGGAGCTGCCGGTGCTCGACCCATTGGTGCTGCCACTGCCGCTGCTGGCAGAGTGTTTGCGGCGAGGTTCAAGTGCGCTCGCGACCGTTTCCAGACTGCGGCAAGCGCGGGCCTCATTCACGAGCAGCTCGCCCTCAAACGCCGGCCGTGGCGAGGACCCATTGCTACCATTGCTACCGCTGGTGGTGACGCGCCCGTTTTTGCCAACTTGTAGGCGCGCGAGGCCTTTGCCTGAAACCAGTTTGGTTGCGAGGTAGTGCAGCCAGAGCACGTTTGTGCGCGGGTAGAAGGCGCCCCAGTCGACCACCGTGTCGTCGCTGTCCCTGAAATAGGCCGAGCTTGGTGTTGTTGGCAAATGGTGGCCGTGGCCGTTGGTATCTGAGGCGCGGCGGTGGCTGTGCACAAAATAAGACCGCATGAACTGGTAAATGTCGAACTGGTAGTCGCCTTTGCCCTTGTAGAAATCCGGGTGGTCGAGCCGCGTGTAGATCGGTGCGCCGGAGTCGTCGGTGGCTCTTGACAGGTTGTAGTCGACAAGCGTCACCCTGAGCGGGCTTTGTGCGTGCAGCATGTTTTGCAGCTCCTCGACGATGCGGACCTCGTCAAGAACGTCGGTGCTGCCGCCGCTGCTGCTCACCGTGGGCGATGTCGGGGTCTGGCCCGAACTTTCTGAAAGCCGTCGCCCCGTGGCAAACCTGTCCTGGATGACAATGTTAGTCCAGTTGAGGTTGCGGTGCTCATACTGGCAAAGCGTCTCGGCTTGGGCCAAAGCGGCGACCGTTTGCCAAAACACCGACTCAGCGTCAGTCCAAGATTCGAGCGGGAACTTGGACAAGTCAACGCCTGCGTACTTTTGCACAATGACGCAGTAAAGTTGATTCTCGTCGTAGATTTGGGGGTTGGTGGTGGCTGCAGAGGGGAGCCCGGCAGCGGCATGCTGGTCCCACAGTGACTGCAAGTACGGCGGGTATGTGCCCTTGACTACTGCAATATCGTGAATATCCACAAACGAGTCTAGCCGCATCACCTTGGATGCAATGGAGAGCTCCTTGAGCACTTGCTCCACTGGGAACTGGTCAAGCTCCTCTGATCCAAAGGGAATGATTTTGTAAACCTTGGGAGGGACTGCCGCCGCTGTTGAGTCCTGGTGGAAAATCTCACAGTACTGGGAGTCAGAGGCCTTTGTCAATTCAAAGGCGTACTTGGCACGGTCGACGTAGGCTTGGAAATCCAAAATGCTCGGTGTCTTGCACATGCTGAGCAAGGTTTCTAGCTGCGTCAAGTTGTGTTGTGCAACGGGGACGGCAATGGCAAGCGATCCCTGGCTCGTGTTGTTCCGGGTCAGACTCATTAGTGACGTGCTTGCCCGCAGCTTGTTTTTGAGCTTTTCGCGCGATGTGTCAATGGGCGTTGGAAGTGAAATAATGTGCTTTTCAATGGGCGAAGAAGGATAGTAGTCGTTGCTGCTGCTGCCGTTTCCGCCGTTACCACTGCCGCTTGAGAAGCCCAAAAAGCTCTTGCGTGAGCTCAGTCCGGACGCGTTGCGGAAAATGGCGCTGGTGGGGGGCTTGGACATGAAGGATTTGCGAATGTCGACGAACGAGTTCTTGCGGCCAGCGCTGTTGGCGGGTTGGTGGTGGTGGTGTGGCGGGGCGTAGGTTTTGAGGTTGGCGCAGCTTGTGCTGGACTGCGGCGTTCGGGGCTCTACAAACATGGTCGATTCGCGTTTTGAGGGTTTGAACAAGCCAATGGAAATGCCGGCAATAATTGAGTTTCTTGGCTTGTAGGCTTTGGAAGGTCGTTCAGGGGAGCTGGCGAAATGGTGCTCATAGTCGACCAATCCGGTCGGCGACGAGATGCTGGCTTTGGAAACGTTTTTGCGGTACTTGATGTGCTCTTTTTTGTATGAAAGCATGGACGCGTTATTGAGTTGGCTGCTGGATCCGGCAGTGTCTTTCTTGTGAAGGGTGTGGGAGGGAGATGAAGCTAATGATTCAGAGGGCGCGTTGAGGGCGGTTGAGTTGGACGTGGCCGACACGGGCGTGGCGACAGATGTTTCACTCACAATTGAGCGCGTGCTGGACACGGTAACGTCGCTTGACTCGTTTATGCTTTCAGACTGCTGTTCCAAGGGGTCGGGCTGCGTAGCGGGTGCGTAAAGCGACTCTGGTGAAGGCGGCGCGTCAATCTCTGGTACCACGACGTAGCCAACATGCTTTTCTCCGTCAGTGGACTCGCAGTCGTCCTCGTCCTCTGGACTGTCGGAATCGGGAGAAGTTGTGCCAATGCATAAACGAGAGGCCAGGGCAGGCCCGTCGGTGGAAATGAAGGAGAAATGCCGTAGTGTAGAGACGGTGGACACAGTCGACGAGTGCTTGGAGCTAATGAGGGCGTCCGAGTGGGAGTTGGAGTAAGGTCGGGCCAGGGCGGAGTGGCGCTTCTTGGTGCCAAAAGTGGGATCGAATACGCTCTTATTGGTGGGTGGTGACGGTGGGTGGGACTCTGTGCCTGACAGAATGGCTTTATCCAGATCGTGAAAGTTTGTGTATGACAAGGTCTTGGAGCGGACACGGTCGAGCTCGGTCGTGATTTCAGCTTCCCAGTCTAAATTGGACGAGGAGTTCTTGTCCAAGCCAGCAATGCGTAGTGACTCGAGCTCGCCTACTAGAGACGAGTTTCGGTGGGTTGGGGGCCTTGATCCGATGGCAGGGCCGTCCTTGTCCCACGCGGGCTTTTCAATATACGTCTGGGTCAAGGTCGCTCGATGTGTTGGTTTGAACCGCGAGGATTGATGCGTCGTTGTTGGTTTGGGGTCAATGTTTGGCGGAACCATCTTGTCACCGCCAGAAAAGGAGCGAAAAAACGAGTTGCCGCGCCGATGCTTGGACTTGACAGGCGGGCCTGACGGCGGCGCTCCAGAGGTGGGCCCTGACATGAGACCCATTGCTGCTTTCAAAGCCAGACGGTATTCTAAAGCCTGAGAAGTTAGTGGTTTGCAGCCAGGGGTTGTTTTTCAAGAAGGAAGAAAAAGAGAGAGGGGGACATTTGAAAAAAAAAAAAAAAAAAAAAAAAAAAAAAAAAAATTAAAGGCTGAAAAATGAGGCTGATGATCGAGGAACGCTAAGAGCTGGCTAGTTGATCAGGTATCGGGGGCCGAGTTAGGAGAAGGGCCGGGGAAGAGCACGCGGAACAGAGATCAGTGGGCTGGCCACGACATGGGCTTGCGACGTGAGAGGAGCAGCAGTGACAGGAGGACGTCGCTGGCGGCTGGCGGTGTTGCTGGCGGTGCAGGGAGGCCGTGAGATCAATCAGAGACGGTTAATCACTGCAAAGGGCTGCAGGCATGGACTGCGCTGGGCTGTCGGGTATCGTGCAATGTGGGCCAATGATCACCGGCGAGTGCTGGGGGACGCGTCGCAGGGGAACAGAGAGCGGGCGCTGAGAACAAGCAGAGAAGTGGACAAGAAGAAGAGAAAAAGAAGAGAATCGATGAAGAAGAAGAAGAAAGAGAAATCGTGGGCTTTGCTGGACTCGCCGGAACGAACAGAAAAGCGTTGGTACAAACGCGCGGAAAAAGCAAC
The DNA here is from genome assembly GCA_030566025.1 of Geotrichum cucujoidarum. Classification (NCBI taxonomy): domain Eukaryota; kingdom Fungi; phylum Ascomycota; class Dipodascomycetes; order Dipodascales; family Dipodascaceae; genus Geotrichum; species Geotrichum cucujoidarum. Next base: position 136,315 of record JAJMHN010000013.1, on the reverse strand, counting down.
GACGGGCACGTCAAAAAGAAATACGGCTGGACCAAATAGAATTTAATCTGCCCAGTTTCAGTTCACGCGCAGAACTGGACTGGATCCGGACTAAAGTCACTAAACTAGCGGTCTGTAAGGTTCTCGAGTTCAAGCTCAGGCTCTGTTCAGTGGTCCCGAACAGCGCGCGCCGCCGATTCCACGATCGCGTTCTCCAGCACACCCTCAAAAGGACCCTTTTTCGCAAGGGCACCCTTTTCCGCAAGGGCTTTCTCGGCCGATCAAACGAAATCAATCAATCAATAGTTCTACTTCAAATGGACCAATCCATGTCGTTTGGAGCCAAGTGCCTGCCGTTTGTTTGTCTGAGACAAGAACGCCAACGGAATGAGACAAAGGGTGCGCTGGCTTGGCTGGTTGGGCCGCTGCCTAGAATACGAAGCCGTCCGAGTTCCCACAAAGCCTCGACAGACCAAACACACCTGGGGCTTTCTTCTAGCTGGACACGCCTTGCGCTAGTTGGTTTCGCGTTAGACAACTTTCAATAGGACGCGCGCACGCGTTCCCTGCTTGGCCATTCTTGCGTGCCTCGTTAAAACCTCCGGCATACTTAGCCAACTAGTCAAGTCCCCAAAGAACGATCGTCGTCATACGTGGGTATCGTGATTGGAGCTCTTTGTTCTGCGCCCACAGGCACTTGCCCATGGAATGCACACGGCTTTTGCGCTACTTGTGATGAATTCTTCCCCTTCCAGCCACGGGAAACAAGCAACCTTCTGTTTGCGTTTTCCGCCAACTGCGCCCGGGTTTCTAGTCCTTGTTTCTTGTCTAAGCTTTAATCGATTTGAAAAGACTTTTGAGACGAAACCTGTCAAACTCGACTCGCGCGCGTCACAAAGTGTCAAGAACGGAACTCCAAGGAACCCTTTTTTCGCGTTTGCCGTTTCGGGTAAGTGGCAGCGCGCGTCTGCACAAGCCGCACAAAATGCGTCTTTTACTTTATTGGGACAGTAGCCTAAACAAGAATAAGATCGACAAGGCTCACAAACAAAAGTTTGGCGCGCAAGGACGCGACCGACGACGACGACGATGCGCGCGCGCGCAAAACCCCCCGATCACGATCTCGGCGCGGACGACGAGGCAGGGGACACCAACCTGCACGCGCCGAGATTGTTCAGGGGAGCAGTGGAGGTCGTGGAAAAGAAAAATTCGAGTTCTTTTGACCAGGCGTGCACTCAAGCTGAACCAACAAGGGAAGATAGACATAGTGTGAAGGTGCTCCTCCATAGCGCAAAGATACCTGATACAAGAGGACCTTTCAGGGTCTGAGAGTCGTCATTGTAAAGAAACGTGCTTGTATTGAAACTCGAGAGGTTTTCAAAAAAATCGCGAATGGTAGGGTGTTTTGAGCCTGGCTAGAAAGTCCTACGTGTGCTAGTTTAGAGCCATAATAAGGCCCCCACGTGCAACAGAAAGTGAACCATCTAAAGATTGCCCACTGCCCACGCAACTGTCAAATACACAGACTAAAAATGATTTTTATTACGAATATGATTTCATGGGACCAAAGTCCAGCTGAAAAGTACTGCTAGTTTCGATGCCTTGGGTCGGAAGCTCGTGGTACTGGCCAGAACGTGCTGGAAACATCTGTGCCAGCTCGACCAACGGCAAGCCGGGCAAGGCAACAACACTGCAAAAACGAAAGTGCTCAATGAAATTTCAGCAATTCTTTTCAACGTCTTGTTTTTGTGCATCGGTATTGATGGCCAAAGTTCGCGTCTTTACAGAACTCTGGCTGTGCTGTTTGTTGGTAGCGTATCTCAGTCAAGGGCAAGCTGGCGGCTCAACTTGGCGCCAGCCCATCTCTTCTCAAGTATCTGCCAAGCCAGTGACCCGTTGAAAGCCATGAGGCACTCTGGTTGTCCTTCTGCGCGACTTGAATCTGTGCTCTCGACCGATCTTCTACTGACCCTGGCTATGACAGCTTCACAGTTGGTCTGGAGTTTGTCTGGAGTTTCGAGACTCTTGACCGTACTAAGCTCAAATTTACTTGGCTTTTCAAGCTGCTGTCCATGAAGAACTTCTCAGCGATCTACGCCAGCCTGCGCCCAAAGTGAGCTCTGCGCTGCTGTGTCGCACTTAACCGCCGTCGTTTACCCGCCAGCGCTCCTTTTGACCGGCCCCTCCGCGCTGGAACGTGATTAAACTCCTTCACTGGCAAACTGGCGAGTTCAGCATAGCCCTTGATTTAGACTTTTGGCGTTATCGATTTGTCGTTGCCAAACCTTGCTTTCCGCGCCTAATTTGGGAATTGTGACCACCACCCCAGATAACGGCCTCAAACGCATAAGCCTGGGCATTCGCGATAAGCCGACGACTTGGGCCCTGAATATCTAGATACGAATGTGAAAACACGGCTGCTTGCCAGAACCAGGGAGCTTTCAACGGCTATTTAAACCCTTGAGTCCGTCTCATTTGTCTTGTCCTTGATCTTTTCCAACCATTACAACCATGGATCACTCGACTAGTCAACAGCCAGTCGACGAAAAGAAGGTCACGGCGCGCACCTCGGCCGTGTTCTCGGTCCAAGAGGGTGACATTGCCTCTCTCAACAGCAAAGACGCAGCCAGCTTCAACCATGAGGACGCCCAGCTCGCCGAGATGGGCTACAAGCCAGAGCTCCGCCGCAACTTTTCAGTATGGGCACTCTTGGGCATTGGCTTCGGGCTCACCAACTCGTGGTTCGGCATCTCGGCCTCGCTCGTCACCAGCATTGCCAGTGGCGGCCCGCTCATGGTCGTCTACGGCATTATTATCGTCGCCTTCATGTCGACGTGGATTGCAATCACGCTCTCGGAACTGACCTCGGCGTTTCCAAACTCCGGTGGGCAGTACTTTTGGACGCTGCAGCTGGCGCCAAAGCACCAGGCGGGGTTCTGGGCTTACATGTGTGGGGCCCTGGCATGGGCAGGGTCAGTGTTTTGCTCGTCGTCGGTGTCGCTTTCCGTTGCCCAGTGCCTGCTGGGCATGTACGCGCTGGGCAAAGACGACTTTGTGGTTGAAAAGTGGATGGTCTTTGTAGCCTTCCAGCTCGTCAATTTTATCGTCTTCTTGTTTAATTGCTACGGCAAGCTACTGCCTTTATTTGCCTCTTCTGCACTCTACATTTCTCTGCTAGCTTACTTTGTCATTACCGTCACCGTACTGGCTTGCTCGCATGGCAATTACCAGTCAGCTCAGTTTGTGTTCAAGGATTTCAACAACCAAACCGGTTGGAGCTCAGCGGGGATTGCCTTCATTACAGGCCTCATTAACCCCAACTGGTCGCTCTCATGCCTGGACTGTGCAACCCACATGGCCGAAGAGGCCTACGAGCCTGAACGCAAAATTCCCATTGCAATCATGGGCACCGTAGCTATTGGATTTGTAACTTCGCTGACTTATGCCATTGCCATGTTCTTTTGCATCCAGAACTTTGATGCCATTTTGAATTCCAACACTGGATTTCCCATCATGGACATTTACTTTCAAGCCATTCAAAACCGCGCAGGCACTTTGGTGCTCATGACGCTTTTCCTATTGACAGCTTGGGGTTGCAACATTTCAAGCCAGACTTGGATGGCCCGCCTCTGTTGGTCCTTTTCTCGCGATAATGGCTTGCCAGGGTCGCACATTTGGGCCAAGGTCAATCCGACTTTGGGAGTGCCCCTGAACGCCCACGCCATGTCCTGTGGCTGGGTCGCAGTCTGTGGCTGTCTCTACATGGCGTCCACTACTGGCTACAACTCGCTCGTGGTCGGCACCATTACTTTCCTCCTTCTCTCTTATGCAATCCCCGTCACGTTCTTGCTCCTCAAGGGCCGCAACAACATCAAGCACGGGCCCTTTTGGCTCGGCGCACTTGGCCATTTTGCAAACTACATGACACTTGCTTGGACGGTGTTTGCGTGCGTTTTCTACTCGTTCCCGTTTAGCCGGCCTGTCACGGCCAATAATATGAATTACATCTCGGCGGTCACGGTTGGAATCTGCATTTACTTGCTGGCGTACTGGTTCCTTCGAGCTAAAAGAACGTTCAGGACTCATGAAGCTCGTGAAGAGACTACTCAGGAGATATTCCAGTAAGGCGATATAGTTGACTTTAAATTTAATTTGTTTTCAAATAGAGTAAAAGTCACTGGTTGGTACATAAAAAATATGACACGAACAATGCCGTGTGAGAGTGCCTCCTGGGCATGCCACTCAGCAAATGCCCAACTTGAATCGTAAAATGCTAGTCAAGTATCAGGGATTACCTCCGACTTCTAGACCAACCGGCCCAAGCAACAGACATAAGCAAACACTGGTCTGACCCATTGAGAAAACAAAAAAAAACAAAGCTAGTCAAGCCGTAACAGCTACTTTGCAGGGTACTCCTTGTTGTAGATGAACGGCTGCGACACGGTCTCCTTGAATTTTTTAACCTTGACAGTACCCCATCCGCCAATCGCCTCTGCCGTCTTGCCTCCATCCAATATCGCATTCTTCAGCGACCCGTACTGCGCTACAAGCGACAGCGAGTCGTTCTTGTTGACCCCCTTTACTTTGCCTAAAACGTCTTGCAATGTTGCCTCGTAGTCGTCTGTAGACTGGGCCTGGATGGCTTTGGCACTGGCCGACTCCATAATCTTGAGCTCGGCCAAGTACCGACCAGCCTCTTCCTGACTCCAGGCAAGCAAAATGGTGAAATCTTGTTTGAGACTGATTTTGGTCAGCTCCTTGAGCGCGACTTGGTGGTTTTCAATGTCGACGTGCACAAGCAGGACTCGAAGGCGAATGTAGCTGGCCGTGTTTGTGTCCTCCTTGTTCCGGGCCAGCTTGATCATTCGGTTTAAAATGTATTCAGGGTGGAGTCGGTGGTACTTGAGACTGAGAAAGAGTACGAGTGACGCGGGGCCGGGAATGTAATCGGGGATAATGTCAGCGCTCCATTCAATGGGCACATTTCGGATATGCTCCAAGATCTTGTTTCGTCTTTGACATGTATTGACAATAATATAGTTTTTGCCGGGGGGACGGGGCCGTTTGATACCTGCCGCTGTGTTGGAGGGGACAGCAGCAGGGCGACTGGTGTTGGCGGGCGCTGGAGGGGTAGGGGCTTGAGCAGCATTTCTAAGGGAGCCAGGAGCAAGCTTAGACCCTAGCGTCGAGGGTGCAGCAGTAGGGCCTAGAGGAACATTTGGTCGAACTTCTGGAACTGAGCTGCTCACATTAGAAGGCGTGGTCTGGACATTTGACGAAGATGTTGGTGTTGTGTGTGGCGTATGGCCATTCTCAGGCCCCGTAGCTTCGTTCGTATTACTAGTCGATGGACTCGGGTTCGCAGGCGGTATTCCAAGCAAAGGCTTCTTTTTGGGCCTTGGTGCACTTGCGCCAAGTGCTGCCTTCATGGACTCAATGCCCTTGAGAACGCTGTTTGTTCTGTCATTGTCCATAACTATCAAATGTGGGTGTCAAGGAAGCTTGGTTTGGATCAAAACGAAAAAAAGTTCCACTTCTAACTTGACATCACCACCCTTACACTCACAATGGCCGAACAAAAACAAACCACAGGTATGATTTGAATTGCTCTTAGAAGTGAAGTATTACGTATTATCCAGTACTAACTTTTGTCAGTTGATGTCAACTCGTTGACGACGCCCCAGCTGGCCGAGGTTCAGCAGCAACTCCAGCAGGAGATTGAACACTTGACCGGATCATTTCAGAAACTGCAACAGGCTCAAATGAAATTCAACGAATGCGGCGAAACCGTCAAGACTACATCCAAGCCAGAGAACGAGGGTGCTGATTTACTAGTGCCTCTGACTTCTTCGTTGTACGTCCCCGGCAAGATTGTGGACTGCAACAAGTACATGGTGGACGTTGGAACCGGCTACTACGTGGAAAAGACGGCAGAAGACGCCATCAAGTTTTTCGACCGCAAGTCAGCTACGCTCAAGCAGAACTTGATTGATTTGGAAAAGATTGTTTCTACCAAAAACTCCAACATGCGCGTTATCGAGGACGCTTTGAAGCAAAAGCTTGCAGCCCAGCAAGCGGCCCGTAAGAAGGAGTCGCCACAGGCATAGAGCGATCCATCTAGCGAAGAATTGCATCGAATCTGTCTATTTATGTATCATAATGAATTCTGTCTATTTCTTTTCAGCTTCCTTGCTCGTATCTACTTGAATCGTAACTGGACCATCGTTCACGAGCGCAACGTCCATCATGGCTCCAAAAACACCGTCGCCGACATCTTCACGGCCCTTCGGCATTCCAGCAGCTACCTTTTCCAACACCTGATTGTAGAGCGACCGCGCTTCGTCGCCCTTTGCCGCGCCATGGAAATCTGGCTTTGCTCCCTTCTTTGTGTTTGCAAGTAGCGTGAACTGCGACACGCACAAAACCTGGCCACCAATGTCGGTCACATTGCGTTTCCACTGAGAAGAGCCGTCCTCGGTTGGCCAGAGCTTCAAGCGAAGGATCTTGGAAGCAATTTTATCACAGTCGTCAGCGGTATCGCCGTTGCCAACTCCAACGAGCACCAAAAGCCCTTGGTTGATCCTGCAAAGTCAGCTCTCTGAAACCTCTTCTAGCGCCCGTCCAAAAAAACTCACTTTGAAACCACTTTCTCGTCGACCGTGACGCTCGCGCTCTTCACTCGTTGGATCACAGCTCTCATTGTGCAGGCGGGTTGTTATAGATGATTGATTGATTCTACTTCCCAAAAAAAGTGGCAAGTTGAAAAGTCGCGGAATTAGTGGGCTTTTAATACAAGCACGCTATCCATGTAAAAATGAACCGTCGAGACAGTCGTGGAGCCCGTCAGAATGAGTCACTGCCATGCCTGCGTGCCGTAGATAATCACATACGAGCTGGCGTCGAATACCGACCGAAGTTGAGCGTCGTCAGTGTCTGAATCTCCGGCTGGCAGGAGTTTATTATGTATGTAACTGCGGAGTTAAGAGGAAGGGACACACAGAAATACCAAGTTGAATTTTGAAATACCAGAAACTTTTCTCAACTCCAGCACCAACGCACTCCCGGACGCCATGGCATTTCAACCTGGAGCCTGCTGCACGCAGTCTTCGACTTGCTCGTCCAGTTCAGGTGCATCATGCTGCCCGCAGGATCCGACTGCTCTTGCATTCAGCACACAGGACAGCAGCGACAACAGCCCACAAAACTCGCAATATACTACAAATGAGCAGCATGCTTCAGCAAACTCGTCTTCTTTCAAGCAGCCAAAGTCAAAGGATTCAAAGCCAGGGCTGCGCAAAACACAGCGAGTACCAAAGACTTGTATTTCATGTGCTCGAAAGAAGATCAAGTGCGACAAGGTCATCCCATGCCACCCGTGCATAGAGAGAGGTGAGGCCCACCTCTGTGCCCGTGAAGTGGTTTTAGTCAAGGGCCTGATGCGAAACGTCGACATGACAACAGAATCTAATGTCCCTCAGCACTTCATGAACGAAATGCTGCGAGTAAAAAACGAAAACTCCGAGCTTCTAAAACAAGTCAAAGCTCTTCAGGACTTGGTCTTGGAACTCCGCCAACGAAGCACTTCACCAGGCTCGGATTTCATGACACCACAACTTCCAGGACTCAGCGATTTAGTTTCCCCGACGTCTACCTCACCATATACCACAGCACCATCACCGACAGCCAAGTCAGACGCCACTGTTAATCACTACGCAAATGCATTACAATACGTCACGATAGGCATTATCGAAGAAGAGGAAACGAATGACCACGGAGAAACTCCCGCTCACCGCGCAAAGCTTGCTGACGGAATACCTGCATTTTCGCGACGACCTCTCGACAGCAAAGACAAAAAACCCTTCTGCCCATCGTGTTCTATTGGTGAAATGAGCCACTGTTTTGCAGCGCGTTTACCATTCGACAATAGCAACAGCCAGAAAATCTTTCTATCTTTGGCATTTGAGCTTCCTGAAATCACACGCAAGCAGTCAACGGCAATAGTACAATACGCACTGGAATGCCTCAACTTTTTACACGGAGCAGTTCACCCGCCAAGCTTTTACTTGGAGCACGATTATTTCTGGAACTCAGACCAGCCCAAGAAGTTAAGCCCTGCTTTTGACAGAGTTAGGGGTCAGTATCTATGGGCAGCTATCTGGTACGCTGTGCTTTGCTTGGGTACGTTCTATGCCGATTCGGATCTCAAAAGTCGCCTTCAAGACCAAGGCATGGATGACGCCACATTGAAAGTCATTCCACACATGTTTTTTGCAGCTTCGTTAGAGTGCCTTCACCGGGGAGAAATGTACAAGTTCCCTGACATCAGATCAGTACAGGTATTTTGCATTCTAGGACCCTGCTATCAGGCTTTTGCTGGAATCAACATGCGAAACTGCCTACTCAATACCATGGTTTACATTTCACAAAGATTGAACCTTGATAAAATCGACTCTGAAGAAAAACTCAACATGATGCAACGAAACGACTACGGCGACATGGACTCATCAACCAGGTTTTTGGATCGAGAAATGGGACGAAGGATATGGTCTTCTGTGGTAAACTCGGATTGGCTCGAAAATACAGGCAGGACCTCAATCATTACCCCAATGTCATTTTCTACAGTTCCACCAGGGAACTTCAATGATGCTGATCTGCTTGAATACATTGACGAAGAGAACAACAATGAGAGTTTGCCTCCTACGCCGTGGCCATCTGAGGCATTTACTGGCTCAACTTTCCAAATCTATTTTTCCAAGTTGGCTTTGATCAAACGGACGTATTATTTCAATGCCGAGGGCTTTAGAAATACTTCTCCTTTGGAAAGTTTGATGTTGGCCAATGAAGAAGTCAAAAAGTTAAGAGACTCTTTGCCTCTTGCTCTACGCAACAAAAACAGCAAGTTCACTTACGGTACTTACGACTCGTCTGCCTTGTCTCTGCAAAGATACTTGATACACATTGCAACTGATTTTGAACTGCTTACCATCAACCGCACACTGGCATTGTACGTTTCTCAAAATGAGTGGAACAAAGCATACCGCCTGATCTGCCTTGACAGTGCTCACAGCATCTTGATGAGCTGCCGAGCAGACGTACCGTTGGCTTTCAAAAAGCATCCCATGGTATCTGGAAATGGCACGGCAGCGGCAGTTTACGTTTTGCTTGATTTGCTGGACCATGGAGATCAAGCTCAAATCAAAGAACGCTTAAAGTGGATTGATGAGTTCTTGCCTGTTTTGGAAGAATTGCAGTCTTTCCATTCACAAGCTCGTCGAGGCATAAGCATCATCACCAAGTTGACTACTGGTATTTTACTCAAAGCCGAGGAGATGAAGCCTTCAAAGGGGCGCAAAAAGAGGCGAACGGCAACCAATGAACCTGCGCCTAGCTTATATGAAATCATCCAACGACTCACAATCCTGCCAAAGGTTAGTACTGCTCCCACGCCTAGCCATATACCTCGAGACAAGCCCCAGTTTTCCGAAATCAAGATTGAGCAAGAGCCAAACTCTTTCAATAGTTTGCACAACAACCAACCTCAGCCTTCTTGTCAGAATCAGACTGGACAGCATTACCCACAGATCCCACATCAGCAGCCACAGCCACAACAACCACAAGAGCAGCAGCAACAGCAGAAAATACCACAACCACTACCACATTCACAACTACAGCAGTTGCAAAGCGCGCCATACGAGCAACAATTCTTCTCTAATCCCCCACCTCCTGTAACTCACCAGCACGCAACATACACCCAAGCCCCTCCACCAATACCGCAAGAAAATGAAATATATGCCCAGCAGATGAGGCCTCCTGCAAATGGCTCCAATCTCTATCAACCAGTCCCGATACCAGACGCATCTGAAGTGACTCTTGAAGACCTTGAAATCATGTGCAGTCTTACAAACCAAGACTGGGATACAAGTGTAGTCAATTTCAGTACCGATTTTGATTTTGACATGTCTATTTTACAACGCCCTCCTACTGACTGCCCAGATGATATCTAGAAAGGGTGATAAAAAAAAGCCCACGGGGTCCTTATGAAGTTTAATTTTTTTTTTTTTTTTTTTTAATACCAACATTTTCTCCACGACAAAGTACCTGATACACGCAATGATTCCTTGTAAATGATAAAGTTTGATATTGATATTTATAATTAACTTATTACATCTTAATTCATTGGAAGCAAGCGAGACAGACGTTCACGTTAGGGTTTCAGCCAAGCCTGCCCAGGCATTGTCATTCCAGGGCGCAAAGAAAACTGCTCTAAGTGCGGTTTTTTCGTTCAGGCCCGCCGTAACATATGCATTGCTAAGTTCTGTGGTACTAACGGCCTGCCCAGTCTTGGCGAGTTCCAGTGCAATGTTACTGTCAATGTGACGCCACACATCGTATTCCCAAGGGTTGTAGAAAGCAGAACGGTACCAAGGGCCCCGGATATCTGTACCACGAGCATTATTCATAGCAGAGAGCATCTGGGGAACATGGTTGTACGGATCGTCTTTCTGGAGTTGTGGTTCGGAAAAGGAAACAAGCTCATCCTCAGCAGCTTCGATAAGTTCATTGTCGTGGACAATACCAATAGCACCAAGAGTGAGAGCGAGTTTAGGGGTGGCACTTCCCAGCTTCTCGATTGTACCAAATAGTTGCTCCAATGCAACGTCTTTTTCATTGCTACCACCATGGGCCCACAGAACTTGTGCTAACAACACAATGACATCGGGGTCTTCGTTAGATTCAATCAGTGCACTTTTGAAACACTTGATGGAGCTTCCATACTCATTTAAAAAGTAGTAAGCGAGACCACATGTCAAGAATGCTGAAAGACGACTCTTCTTAATTTCCTCTGCAATTTCTTCATCTTGATCAACAGTGTCGCTAGAAACATCACACGCAAATTCGCCATGCTCCACAGCAATCTCGTATTGCTTAGCACCAAGACAGACACGGGCCAAATGGGCCTTTGTTTTGACAAACTTGATGAAAGATGCCTGGCTTTCTGACTCTTCGTACTGTTGCTCGTAAATGGCGCACAACTTGGTTACATGCTCAGTGGCATACTCATAGCTGGAAACCCTCTCCAAAAGCAATCCTTGAAGCATTAGAGCAATCGGCGAGTCGGGAGTCAAAGCAAGGTACTTTTGCAAACTAAGCACAGAGCTCTCCAATTTTTCAGTCAAAGCAGTTTCATTTCTACTTTCTTGTAGTTGCTCAAATACCGAGAGTGCATAATAAAGCTTTGAAAGTTTGCTCATACCCTTGGAGATTTTGAAAGAATGCTCAAAACTTTTGTGCGCGTCAGCTGCGTTTCCAAGTGTTTGAGAAATGATACCTTGCCCAATCCAACTCGGCACAAAGTCTGGATCGATGATGAGGGACCTACCAATGGAAGCCTCAGATAGTTGCATGTCTCCCTTTTGTAAGTATAGTGCGGCAAGATTGTTCCAAGATGAAGGCTGTTTTGAGTCCAAACTCACTGAACGAATGAAACAGTGCTGGGCAACTTTGACATTCAAATAGGAACAAGCCACTCCATAAGCATTCCAGAAATCAGCATTGTTGTTTTGCAATCTAATGACCCGTTTCAAGCAATCCACAGAAGCATGTAAACAAGTAGTGTCATCTTTGTTGTCTTGCTTCAGGAAAGTTTGGAGTTCGCCTAGGCCAAGGTTATACCAAGCAATAGCTCTCGTACTCTTATCTTTCCTCGCATAAAAAAATGAAAGCTTGAGGAAACTGATGTAAAAATGCGAAAGGAAGTCGACCGGGTTCCGAGAGCTTTCTTCAGAAGATTCAAGGTTTGCGAGCAAAGAGTCTACCTCAATTCCGTCAATTTCTGAAATGTGTTTCATGTCTTCGTTTTCTTGAAGAACGTGGGCATTACTGTGTAGAATATCAGCAAGAGTGTCAACAGGTAGAGATGACAACTTGGACTGCACAGTCAAAAACACTTCGCAGCACTCACTTAATACCTTCCATAGATCTTGAGTCACGTCTAAACCGCTATGAATATTCTTTCCAGCGTATTTAATGCATGCTTCTGCCAACAAAGCAGCTTGGCCGAAAGCTTCCTTCTTGAGTTCGTTTTTGGCAGACATGAGAAGAGTTTCGAACAAAGCAAACTTGACACCCTTTTCATCAGGATTGAGAGCAGACACTTGTTGGAAGGTTCTGATAGCCTCACCATAATCTTGAGTATATCTTTGTACGATTCCAAGATGATACGAGGCAAACCAGTTTTGAGGGTCCAACAATTTTGCGCGCTCAAAAGTTTTGGCCGCAGCAACGTAACGGCCACTATTAGTGTAGGCTTCACCCAAACCAACCCAAGAATTAGGATCTTCGGGAGAAAGTCTGATTGCAGCCTGGAAACACTTCACCGCTTTTTGGAAATCTCTAGAGTTCAAGCTCGCAATACCAAGGACTCGATATGGCCAACTAGGTTCTCGGCCCGATGAAGATCGAACCCTCTCAGATTCAATAACACGGGTGGCAACCACTTCAACAAGATCCCATTGCATGGAGTCAGCGAATTCTGTAACCAGGTGCTCGGCAGCTTCGATTTCACCTCCGTCAATCTCGAAGGCTTTGTAGAAACATTTGGTAGCTCTCACAACATCCTTCAGCAATTGGGAATATACCTTACCAAGGGAAGTGTATGTAGGTGCATAGTTAGGATTTTCTCGAAGCGAAGACGCAAAAGCATTAAACATGACGTTTGTGTCAGCTTCTTGAGCGTGAAGCCAATAGGACTGACCAATTCTCCACCAAGTTTGAGATCTGTAATCGTGGCTTAAAAGGTCGCTTCCAGTGAACTTTTCCAATGCAGCGCTCAATCCAGCTCGGCCTTCCTCAACCTCTCCCTGAAGAACTTGGCACCAGGCATACTCGTACAGGATCACGGCGTTGTCTGGTTCTTGATCCAAGGCAGACTTCAGAAGATCTTTGGCCTCAGAGTATTTCGACTTCTCCCGTAGAATGAGACCCCTACCAATTTTCGCAGCCGTATAATCAGGGTTCTTTTTCAAAACATTGGCGAACAATTGTAGGGCCAGATTGAAATTTTTGGGCGCCTGGTAAAAGACATAGGCCGTACCGACAATCGACTCCAAGTGATTTATGGAGTTGGGAAAAATGCTGCCGAATTTGTTGCGAAAACTTTTAGTGAGGTCCAATCCCTTTAATCCAATATCACATGCTGTTTCATATTCCCTCAGTCTGATATGGTAAGCACCAAGTATTCTATAAGCAAGTAGAGAGTTCGAATCCTGGCTGAAACCATCTGTCAAATACTCAAGAATCAATTCGGGCGACAGTTCTGTTACAGCCTCGATTTCTTCCAAATCTTCCTCATCTTCTAGAACTTCTCCTTCATGACCTTCTTCACTTCTGGCCTCTTCTTTGTGGTTCTTCTCATTAAGCTTGATTGTAGAAGAATTGGCGAAAGGAGATATTTCTGAGGATAGAAATCCTGTAAGTACCTTTGCTAAAGGCTCATCGGGAAATTTCTCAACAAATGTCACAAGCAAAGCCTGATCATAGTCCTTGAAATCTTCCACGTCAGCCCATTCAATTTCGATTTTCCACGCTAAGACATCTGTGGACTTGAGCAATACAGCACCAGAAGCCATGTCCCTGATCTTTGACACCAGAGAGGCCTTCTCTGTAGCAGGTGCGTATTTCAATGTTTCGTAAGTATGTGCCAACAATTTTCCCTCATACTCTCGGCGTTCCTCTTCATCATTTGACCAAGAAAGCACGCCGTCATAAAGCGCTGGCAATTTGGACTTTTTGTAGATTGTGTAAATGTCGTCATTGGTATTGCTCTTCGAAGAAATGCGAGACACACCTTTGCCTTTATGTTTTGACAGTAACTTTGATTCAGAAGCTTCTTCTAATTTAATCAACTTGCCGTAGGTAGCTGGGGGTTGAGGAAGCCTTCCTTCCATGTATTCGAAAATAGGACTTCCGGGAAGTTGAAGTCTCAAATATGCCGCTTCATTGACATCTGTCGTGTTCTTTCTCACAAACTTTCGAGCAGTTTCCAAGGCTTCAACAGCATCCACCATGGAGTCAGCCTTTTGGTAGCATAGAATCAATCCAGCGACAGCATCCAAGTAAGACGGAACGAATTTCCTATGTTCCGAAAGCACTATCAAGCCTTTCCAGGCCAATGGGTTGTATGGGTCAATTTCCGTGGCTCTAGTATATGCAGCCTGGCTCCTATTGTAATCTTCGAGCATTTCTGTACTCTTTCCCAAGAACACAAGCCTAACGCTGTTAGCTAATAGTCAGTGTTACTTCTGATAGTGTCATACCCTACGTAATTGTCAGGTTCAAGTTCAAGAACATCCTGGGCAAACTCCGAAGCAACTTGGTAGTCCTCTCGCTTCAAAGCAGTTCGGGCCTCTTTGAGAAGCGCCTTGGCATTCATTGTTGTCGAGTCCTGATGTAGCAATTGTTGCAAGAATAAAAAAAAGAAGCGTGGATCAATTGTTTCTTTTGCGGGTTGGCACACTCACGTGATTGAGACACAAGCCGTGACAACTCTAGTGAACTGAGAGGTTTGAACCAGAAAGTCCACTCAAGAAAAAAATTAAATACGAAAATATCTCTATTTATTCTGATATCATAATACGTTAATTTCTAGACCAGTGTTCTTCGTAGTGCGACATTTGTTGTTTGTACTTGTCGTTTCTTTTATTCCACCAGTACGTTCTTGTCTCTTCGTTGACCTTCATTCTTTCTGCTTCGGTCAACGCGTCGTCATCGTCATCTTCTTCTTCAGGTTGAAGGAGAGACACTAAAGTAGCAGACTTGCTACCTCTCTCACTTGTAGAAGAATCAATTTTATAAGTTCCTCCAAGAACGAGGTCTTTGGCAACAAGCTCGCGGGTTCTGCCAAGAGATTCAATTGCCGACACTCTATCACAAGTCTCTTCTAAGAGCTCATCAAAATTAGGCATCTTAGCAATCTCCCTAAAAGCCATCATCATGGGCACACTGTCTGCGCGAACAAATGATTCGGAATCGATCGTGAATATGTTCAGGTTGTCGTATACTTGAATATAATCAGGGCGTGTCATGATACGTCGAGCAGTCCAAAGATCAATTTGAGGAAGCTTGTGGTCGAAACAAGAATCTAGCCTCTCCTGCTCTTGTTTTTTATCCATTTCAACCAGAGCCCTCATCAAAAGCATAGCAGACGTAGAGAACTTTCCAGACTCCATAACATCGTCATCCATTTCTTCACCTAATAAGCCGCATTGATTTAAAAACCAGGTGCGCTCTCTGTCGATCAAGTTATGGCAAGCAGTAATAGCATCTTTTTGAGATGCGACGGCAGTCAAGTGCTGCGGACGACCTCCGACCAGGTTATAAATGTGGTTCGCTTCTGCCAAAGACAACTCTTGCTTGAAAAAGCTTCTGCGCGATCTTCGAAGAACCTCGAGCGATTCTTGTCGTGTCAAATCTTTAATGGTGATGACTTCTAATCTTGTTCCTAATTTCTTCAAACGCTCGTAAACCCAGTAGTCGTCACTATTGAAAATGATTGTGGCCAACCCGCTTCCACTGAGAGCTTCAGCTTTTTGCTGTAAAAGCTCAATCAGATGTTGGCCACTCTCATCGTCGCGAATCAAATGTGCATTGTTGATTATAAGCACCAAGGGTTTCTTTGTCTTTTTGTTCACTCGTAATGCCACCTGCTCAAGTTTGTTGAACGCACGTTCTATATCCAGCAAAGCTGTCGTATCACGAGGACCTCTCAAGCTGAACAGTGCTCCAATATAGTCTTCAAAGAAATGAAAATCCAATGCTTTTCCTAGCCTGATGCGAAAGATTTCAGGGTCTGCATGTGCGTCGATAATTGTGCAGTTACTTCCTTGGGCTTTTCTCATTGCTTCTAGAATCATGGACGTCTTTCCTGTCCCTTTTTCACCAATCAGCAAGTAATATCTCCCTATAATCTTTCCCGAGATAACATCGTCTAGGAGAGGCTGATTCAATCTATCCACCCTAAATAAGTTAGAACTATGCTGAAGTGTGGAAGTCAGTGATCTTACCATCCATCTTGATCTTTTCCAGTGCGATCTGAATGAATGCTCAAGGCGTAGGCCGGATCGCCGTTCTTGAATGCGTTTTCCATTTTCTTGACTGTGCTCGCATGATATATCTCCTGGTAAGCGTATCCCGCCAAAGCAAGCATTGAAAGAGATGCCAGAGTGAGACCAGCAGTTTCTAAACATTTGATGAAAATTTCCTTGCTCCTTGATTTTTCTTGATCGTTCTTTTTATCGTCTTCCTCGTTTTCAAAAATATCAGATCCGGGTATGAGCGAATAATTCCTCTTGGAAATGGTATGAATTCCGGTCGAAGCCTTGTTTCTCAATGTAGAATAGCCATTCGCGTGGTGATAGTTTGGGCGTGATGGGATTGTCGGTCTTGGAAATGACGTGGACGATGCGGAGAAGCGAGCATTCTGGGTGACAAAAGACAACAGGGTCTCAGAACTCGCCAGCTTCGTTGATAAGACTCCAAAAAGCCTGATGGAAGATCCTCTTCTACACGCCATGGAGGATCAAGTAAGTTTAGGACAAGTGTAGAGAAATAGTCAGAATTTTATTTTTTCTTCGTTAGTTTTTAAAGTTCTTGTTTATTTTTCACTTTGCGTAATTACATAGTTAGGGGGGCTTAGTGTGAAACACTGTTTTTATGTAAGAGCTGATGGAATGACACGCCCCAAGCATTGACTATGGTTGATTGATGTTAGTTGTGTATTAGCTACTGGATGTTACTTTATTCAGTTACGAGTTAGTGCTTGCGCTTGTGACCTCAAGAACCAAGGACTTCGGATGGTCTCAAGTGTCTCAATGATTAAAAACCGAGATTTGATTTAGCGATACAGCGACTAGGCTGTATACAAGATTACATATATACACAAAACTATATTACAACTTGACACCAGTGTGGATGGCAGCAATGCCGAACGAAAGGTCCTCGTAGCCTTGTCCAGCCAATGTGAAGCCGGCATCTTCAATCATGGAAGCAAACTTTTCTTGTGATGGGAAGCGAGCAATGGATTCTACCAAGTATTGATAGGAGTCACGATCATTGACCAAAATCTGGCCCAAGAGAGGAATGACATTGAAAGAGTACTGCTGGTAGGCGAGATCAAGCAAAGAGTTGTTGACCTTACTAAACTCCAAGCAGCAAAAAACTCCACCAGGCTTAAGAACACGATGAGCAGTCTTGAGCGCCTTGGGAATGTTGGTAAAATTGCGGATTCCAAAAGCAACCGTATAAATATCTTGCGAGTTGTCCGGAATTTGGTCCAAAGTCTCAGCGTTCTGAACACGGAATGTGATGCGCGAGCCGTCTTTATAAGCCGTCTGTTTAGAACGTTTCTCACCTTCCATCAACATCTCGGGATTGATGTCCACAATGTTCATGTGACTTTCAGTGTCACCATGGACTCGAGCTGCGTGGTCCAAAATACGGAATGCAATGTCTCCAGTACCGCCAGCAACATCGAGGAAAGAAAGTGGAGTGCCGCCGGGGCGCTTGCCAGGGTCGAGTTTAGAAACAAAATGGTCCTTCCATAAACGATGAATACCCATCGACATGGCGTCGTTCATGTAATCATAGTTGGCAGCAACATTGGAGAAAACATGCTTAACAAGCTTTTCTTTGTCGTCCTCAGCGACTGTTTTAAAACCGAAGTGCGTGGTTTTCTCAGAAGCCTGATCCTGTTTTGCCTGAAAAATGTCGTCCTGTACCGGACCCAGGTTCTTGGCGGAGTTTCCGCAAGTGATGCTGGTGCTGAACTTTCTGTTGAAGGCAGTTTGCAGAAGCCTACTTGGGCTCTGTTTGCCTGCAGCTTTCATAGCATTGAAAGCCATTGTCGTCAGTTATGTCTCGTTGAATCGCAATAGAGCAAGACCAATAAAAGATAGCATCCCAAAAATCTTCCTAGGTCGTGGTTTTCCCTCTTCCACACAGTAAGATTACATAAGGGCTTACTTGTCCGAAATTTTCAATGTTTTTCTTTTAGCGACCAAAACCAAGCCATCGCGAAAAACAACACAACTTGACCTTGCCTCAACAGCACACACGCCATGTTTTCTTCAGCAAGTCCATTTGGCAGCAATGCCGATAGGGCAAGCTCTATCGGTATCCAGCCATCTTCGAATGGCGTGTCACGAAACGGCTTTACCAATGGACATAATGGTGCTTTCGACAGCTCCTTTACCAATAACAATTCTCAATTAGCACTCGAAAACACTTCTAGAAGTACTGACATGTATCAGGACTTTGCAAAATTGTTGGAAAAATTTTACTTCGACGAGTTCAACGACGTCTTTGATCTCATTTCAGAGTTTGGTCGCGTTTCCTCTTCTAGGTATGTGTCTTGAATCAACTTGACGACAGATTCGCCCTAACAACGTATTAGAGCCATGGAGATTTTCAACACGACAGGTAACTTGTCGGAAGACTTTGAGACGGCGGCTCTTGAGTCAAAAATTTGGTCTTTACTCCATATTTTATACACATTTCGGACTGCCAATGACCCTGACGACTTGAAGGTTTACCCGTTTTCATCTAGCGCAGTGAAACAAGAAGATTACTTGAGAAAACATAAACATGCAAGAGAAAACTGGCTAGTTTTAGCATGGCTTCAGGACTCACTAGACACTCCTGATGAACCCCCGGAATTGAGAGGCGCTAAATGGATGTATACTCGCAATCACATTCAACAAAAACAGCGATCTGTGCTTCAATCCCAACTTCTCAATGGCCATGCAAAATCAGAAGATTTGGTTTCTCAACTCGATGCTGATGCTTCCCTCCGGGAGGGAAAGAATATTGCCCAAGAAGACGCCAAGTTTGACAGAACGATTTTCAAATACATTTTTAGTCTAATTCGGGCACGGAAGTACGAGGAAGCATGCAAAGTTTGTGAGCATACAGGCAACTGGGATCTTTTGTTGACGCTGAAGGGGCAAGATGAATATTACGACTCTGAGGTGGAAGGCCACATTTTTGGTGAATCAACGGAACGGCGAGGTATTCAAAACAAGCTGTTGTGGCGTCGGATGTGCTACAAGTTGACAAAAGCCGAAAACATGGATCCCTATGAAAAAGGGATTTATGGAATTCTCAGCAGTGACTTGGAAAGTGTGCTCAATTTGAGCAATACATGGGAATTGCAATTGTTAGCGTTCATGTCATATCTCGTGGCCACGGAATCCGAAGAGGCCATGAAAGGGCATATTGAATCAGATGTTGCTGCAATGCCAATTCCCAAAAGTTCTTTCACCTCGTCACATGAAATCCTAGAGATTTTGGCTCACTCTGCCAACCCCGAAATCAAAAAGCAAAGCCAACACATTTTTAGGCAATTATTAGGTAGCCTCATTGACGACGATGTTCCTTCCATAGTTGATGCACTTGCCGAAAACATCAACAACCTCCTTATAAATGGAGAGCCAAAGTATTTCACCAAGGCTGATACGATGAAAGTTCTTCGTATTGCTACGCATTTGATCATTTTCCTTCAGCAATTGCCAGTCAGTATTGATGAGTCTCAAAGTTTCTCGGTCATAATTGACGCATACATTGAACTACTCAGAAGCGAAGGGAAAAACGAGCTCATCCCTCTCTATGTGTCCTACTTGTCTGACGATCTTGCCAGTGACACGTATTCCTACTTGCTTGCCAAAATTGTCGACAGCGAGGAGCGCAGACAGCAGTTGTCGTTGGCGAAAAAGTTTGGTCTGGATATGCCCAACACAATCAGAAAGGCTGTCAAGAGAGTATTCGACCAAGATCCTGCTCAATATCAACAAAATGCAAGCATCACATTTACTTCAGAGGTGACAACTAATGACACCGCATTGAGCAATGCTGTTGTTTGGTACAAAGAAGCTTCCATGTGGCCTGATGCTATCCATTCTTGCGTAACTCTCTACAGGTTGTTTTTGGGAGTTGGAAAACTAGAGTCTGCTAAAAAGTTTGGCGAAATGGTTCCGTGTGCGTTTATTTCTAACAAGTACGATGCCTATGTAATTGGTCACGATTCGGGTCCAATTACTTTGGGAATAGAAGAAGAAGCAACGTTGATTAATGAAGCATTGAGGCTCGAATTTGCTGAGTATGGTCAACTTGTGTCTTGTATTCAGCAAATCCAAATTTGGAATGAACACTACGCAAGTGTAAATGGCCAAGGAAGCAACGCTTCGAATGACCGCCAGGGCTCTCTATCAAGCAATGGCACCAGCGCCACTGGGTTCCGCAAGAAGGAGTATTCACAGCTTTGGAAGAGAGACGCTATTCATATTGTTACTTCTCTTACTGACTCAATACACCAGCTTGCTGCCACTTGGATGATTTCCGTCTTGAATCACCCCGATGTTGACTTAGAGACAGTTGAACAAGTGAGTCGCCTTAGAACATGGTACGTACCATTTTTGCTGATGGAGCTCTTGCGCATTTTGATCGAAGCCCAAGACGCACAGTTCAACTTCTTGAAACAAGCTGCCAACTTGGCTACATTTGTAGCGGGTGAGGATCTCAAGCTTTATCAGTTATTTATTGCTAATGGATCGCTGAACGCGTTTCTTGGTTGCATCGCTGATGCGTGCGCTGATGGCGTTATCCGTGGCGAAGAAGGAATTTTCGGTTGAGTCAGGAAATGTACCATATATAAACAATTTTACCTTCATTAATATCAGATATATCCTTCCTTTTTCAAATGATGCACATAACTTTACATGTTGTCGAGTCCTTAAGTTAATGAATTTTCATATCAGTTTAGGTATCAAAATACCAGGCCGAACCAGGACGTGATCGAGAAGGGTTACGATTTGGGTGTGTGGAGGGTAACTTTTCTTTCCAGTATTATTTGTTTATTTGATAAATTCTTTCTAATTAGCACGTCTCTAACATACACCAGTCAAAGGAATCTGTATAAGTAGACAAGGCCATGTTCAATCAGACCGCATCTGCAGCTTCATCCTTTGGAACGGCCAGTACGTCAAGCGGCCTATTTGGTGGTAACAAACCGGCTGGATCACCTTTTGGGTCGTCCAGCAATGGCTCAACTCCTCTTTTCGGAGGATCAGGACAGAACCAAAACACGCAGGCTCAATCAGGATCACTGTTCGGTACCCAGAATGCAAGCAACGCGAACACTTCAATATTTGGAACGCAATCCCAGCAGTCAACATTGAGTTCGGGCTCTTTACTGTTTGGCCAAAATCAGAAACAGCAGGGACAAAACTCGCTTTTCGGCAATAATGCAACTGCAGCGGCTCCTCAAAACAGTTTATTCTCAAATCCGTCCCCAATAGCCCCTGAAATCACTTCCAATGATTCTTTGTTCCAAAAGAAATCAATGTTCTCCGTGACTTCATCAGAGAATGATGCTGAAAAGTTCAAGGAAAACTTCGGCGGAAATCATCTTTCACACCAACCGAGCCAAGCAAACCGTGGCTCGCTATATCCGTCAATTTCTGGAAGACTATCCTCCAATGAACCTACTGCACCATTGAGACATTCACAGTCATCTTACACGCTAGGAAATGAGTCCATTTATCGAAGAGGTGCTGCCCCGAGTTGGGCTCAGGAGAAAAGGTTTAGCTCTTCCCAGTCTTCAAACTTGAGGCATGCGAGTTCTTTTAGTACTACAGACCGCAACTCGCTGGCTGCTCGGAAAGCTTCTCCTTCGCAGTCACCCACAAACTCTTTTGGTAGTTCTTTTTCGGGGATCTCCAAACCTTCTTACAACAAGAAAAAAGCAGCAGTTCACGAAGACCCGCCTCCATCTCGCAGCATTTATGACAGTAATGCTGGTAACATTTTCTCTACCAGCAAAGGTGACACCAGTGTTAGTTTGAGCCGCAGAAGGTCTGTCATATCTAACCTCAGCACGCCGGTACGTCCAAGTCCCAGACCTGTCCAAACCCCAGACCATTCCTTGTCGGTGGTTATATTTGGATTTTCTCCATCTGTGACTCCTGCAGTAATTGCCCACTTCTCGCGCTTTGGCACCATTATGGAAAATGTTGATTCGTCAAACCGATACCCGCTCATGGCTACTCCTAACAAATCCCTACGCGCCCCTCCTACACCTATTCAGACAGGTAAGAACTGGCTGAAAATCACATACGATAACCCTACTTCTGCATCTCGTGCCATCCAAGAGAACGGCGTGCTTATTGCAGGCCAGTACGTTGTAGGCTGCATTCCCGTCACTCCTCATAATCACAAGGAGTTTGAGATTGCGAGTGAAACCTCAATGCTTGCTGGCTTACGCTCTCCTACTGAGTCTATTGGTGACTACTCGATTTTCCAAGATACTGCTGACTTTACAGACGGCAACATCTTACCCCCCAATGACAGTCAGGGCCCCGAAGATCACTCTCTATCGCACGCGCCGCAGAATGGAAAATCCATTGGAAGAACAATCTCCATGCCTTTGCTGGCTGGTGAAAAGCGAGTTGAGCTCAAGGATGGAAAAAGCATCTTCAACAAATCTACAAAAAAGGTCCGTTATTCTCCTTCTCTGTTCCAAATTTCACAGGAACCAGACCAAGAGAAAAAGACAGTTTCAACACAGCTTAATGTCTCGGACGCTAATAGAAAACTTCACACGGGCAAACAAGGTTGGATGAGCTGGACAAGTAAAAAAGCTCAAGAGCTTGTTTTTGGCTGGGACGATTTGTAACATAGACATAGATACCATTTTTTTTCCTTTGGCATAGCTGCCAGTGTAGCATTTAGATAGACGCCATGTAATTATTCTTCATGCATCCAGTAATTAAACAAATAGTTTTTTTTTTCGATGTTTAAGCTGACTAGATAGTTAGTAGATAGTAGATTGATACTCAATTCGCGATCAATCGATATTGGGAGTTGTTGCCCCAACCCTGCCAAAAAATATTTCATGAATCAATTGATCTGAAAAGTTATGGACATCAACAGGCAGTTTTGTTCATTCAGCAGTAATGTTTTCAGCACTTTGCCAAAGATCTCACACAAATCTTCCAACGATATGGAATCGGGTTGCGCACTATGCTAGTGCGAGCAAGAGCCGTGGCGGTAATTCTTTGAAACGGAGTCGCACGCTTTCACCTCATGTCGGCTCCAAGACAGTTCAATCCAAAAGCGGTGTGAAAGGAAAAAATCTGGCCGGCCAGAAGTCAAGCGACTATCGGACGCCACATGGAAAAGGAAGGAAAAGTCAACAGGACCCTAATGCAAATCCTACAAATGATCCGGCGTGGATGGCTGGCCCCCCGAATAGTGGCAAGTTTGCCAGTTTAAAGATTGTGAAAAAGAGTGAAAGACTGGAAAACAACAACATTTTGTCCAAGATTGACTCGTTCGATGCACTCAAGATTGAGGAAGGAGTCAGACAAGGTATCACAGACGTTTTGCTGAAGCATTTGCAATACAAAAAACCGACAGCTATCCAAGTATTGGGAACTAGAGCGATTCAAGCACGCAAGCGCAATATGAACGAGTTCCGATCCTACCTGATTGCCGCTGAGACCGGTTCAGGTAAAACGATTTCTTACCTGGCTCCCTTGATGAGCAAACTGAAGGATGAGGAAAAGTCGAACCCAGACTGGGAGCACATTAAAGAGCTGCCCATTGTTCGCACAGTTATTCTCGTGCCCACGCTAGAGCTTGTATCGCAAGTGACGGCTACGGTCAAGAACATTTCTCACCAGGCCAAGCTGTCGTCATTTGGTTGCACAGCCGATGTTTCTTTGAGGGCAATCAAAGAGGCGTTGAAGCGACGGAACGATATCTTGATTTGCACTCCTGAAAAGTTTTTGCAAGTTTTTAAAGACCCTAATGCTTTGAAGGGACACTTGAAATACTGCCGGTCTTTGGTCGTAGACGAGGCTGACACTTTAATGGACGAGTCGTTTGTGGAGCATACCCAAAGGGTGATCGAAGGCGCACCATTGATTGCTGACCTTGTGTTTTGCTCTGCAACCATCCCCCGTCGCTTTGACAAAATCATGCGCAAGCTCTACCCCGAGGTCGAGCGGATCGTGGCCCCCAACATTCACAAAATCCCTAGACACATTGACTTTAGAGTCATTGAAGTGTTCAACCCTCCTTACCTCAACTCCAAGTCTTTAGCCCTGCAGCAAGCACTTTACGCCATTCACAACGACAACACTGAGCCCGGTTACGTTAAGCGTACAGTTGTTTTCGTCAACAGCAAAGACTCTCTCAAGCCCATCACGTCTTTACTTGTTGAGAAGGGATATGATGCAGTTTCTGTTTCCGGTGGCATGACTATGGACGAGCGTAGAGAAGTAGTGGAACAGTTTACTACCGCCCGCCCTCTTGACAAGGACTCTGAGCACAAGGTCAAGGTGCTTGTTACCACCGACTTGCTTGCCCGTGGCATTGACATGGAAAATGTGCGCAATGTGATTCTTTACGACTTGCCATACTCCTCGGTTGACTTGCTCCACCGTGCAGGACGTACCGGACGCATGGGCAAGCGTGGACGTGTGTTTTTGTTTGTCGACAAGAAGGAGAGCCGAAGTTGGGTCAAGGGACTTGAAAAGGTCGTCAAGCGTAACATGGCTTTAGCTTAATTTTTTTTTTTTTTTTTTTTTTAACAAGAATACCAGACTATTCTTGTTTGTACATATATTTTTATTCCAATAGACTTGGTTTCTAAACGTCACCTTTGACAAAACTAAATGTAGTCGCTCCACCTCCAGCCTCCAGAGCCTTGATTGATCCAAGCAAGTGGATTATGTAATTTTTTGTTGCAGTTAAACTTTTTTGTTCCAAGCGAAGCCAAGTTGTTCAGGGTCGTTCGACGCTTCAGCACTTGTACAATGTCGGAATATATAGAAACAAAACCGCTGACTTCATTGTCAGCATGGGCGACTGAGAATTTCATGTTTCCAAGCTCAGATTCGGTCCAACTGCGTCGTAAGCCTCACCCAACAGTACGCGAACTGAAAACTTCCAGCTACTAACACCCTTTTTTTTCTATCGCAGAAACTGAACATGCTGGATCGACTCTAGTCGCTGTTCAGCCAATTGACGGGTCCAAAGATACGCCGGTGCCGGTTGTGTGGTGCCCCGAGAAATGCATCATTGGACCCGCGCTCGCCCAGAAGCTCTTCCCGCAAGCTTGGGCCTCGGCACATGGATCAAACACGATAAAACAAGGGCTCATCAGACTGGCATTGCTGCAGTGCCGTTCCAGTAATGATCTGGAGTTCTTCCGACCGTATATAGACGCGCTGCCAACGAAGCTCGATAGCCCGTTGTTTTGGGACGACGAAACTCAGAATCGCCTACTGGCGGGCACGAACTTGTTTGCAGAGTTGGCAGTAAAGTCCCAGGCTTGGAAAGACGAATGGGACGCTGTGTTACGGGCAGCTGAAAAGGAACTACAAACCAGTGTTACGTTTGAAGAGTACAAGTGGGCCTGCGGTATATTTATGTCGAGAGCCTTCCCGGCTAGAATCGTCTACCAGACCCCAGAGTGCGAAGATCTAACCATGTTGCTACCTGTTGTTGACTCGTTAAATCACAGACCAAATACAGCGGTGCAATGGGATGGATATGGAAATGAAGATTCAGGTACAAAAGCAGGCTTTCAATTGTCACTGTGCCAGTCCGTGGCTGCTGAAGAACAGGTATACAACAACTACGGCCCCAAGAACAACGAAGAGCTGCTTTTGGGATACGGATTCACAATTCAAGAAGCTGAGCCGTTTGACGCCGTCATGCTGAGACTCATTGTTCCGGTTCCCTTCCGGTCAAACCCACTGTTTGCGAGCCAATACGAAAAGGAAGGCGCCAACTGGAACGGGTCCTATATTTTTCGTTTAGCGCGAGACGAGACTGAGCTGGATTCCAAACTGGTTGAGTGTTTTGCATTATTTAGTGCCCCACCATCTCCAACTGGGCCTACCTCTTTTACTCTGGCGCAGACATTGGCTGGAATCACCTCGCTACAGCTTGCGTTGGGCTCTAAATTGAATGCTCTGCGAAGCAACCAACCCTCACGAGAACCTTCTGAAGATGCCTTCCGGTTTGAAAATGTCATGCGGTACCGCAGCGGCCAAGAGGCAATCTTGCTGCAATCGTTGACGTTTTGTGCCAACCTGGTCGAGTCCAAAATTTCCAGTGCCCGCCATACCTTTGATCTGCGCACTGTTTTCGACAACAAGGCTAATCGCTCATACTTTAGACCCATTCGAAAAGCAGTCCCTCATATCTTTGGTGCTTCGACAAGTGAAGAACTGATCTCTGTGGGCGCTTACGAGCAGGTCCTCTGTTTGGTGTTGGTCTCTGAGCGACTAAAAGGCGAAACCAGCCAGTTCCACGATTTCCTCAGCCAAGTGTGGCCATCTGCGCCAGCCGAAGTTGACGAGAGGTACACTGATCTCTACGAGAGCTTGTTCCCTGCTGTGGTGGACATAGACGAGACGTTGTTTGGTGTGCAAGGGTGGTCTGCCGAAAAGCTGAGCGAGGCTGGGCGTGTGCTAGACGTGTACGGCTGCGAGTTCCCCTCGGGCCATTTCACAATTTTACTAGAGTAGATTAGAGTGGAGCTGGTATGATTATAGACCTGATAGATGTTCCGCATGCACCTGAACTTTGATTTCACGCCAGCCAGAAACGTCTGTAGTCACGGTTGGCGATGGCCCCGTGATGGCCCCTGAACACCGTAGTTAATGGATCAAACGGCCTGGTTCCCAGTGCGTTTTCTCCAATGCGCTGTTCAATTTGTAGCACCCCCAACATTTTGTTTCCAAGTTTTGATACTGACAGGCCCATGAATTCTAAAGGGTCTTTTGCGGGGTTTGGCCCCAAATTGCCACCCAGAAAAAACGTGACTTTGCTCAAATCCTCAGACCCGCAAAGCCCAGAGATTGCTCAGGAAAAGAAATAAAAATTGTCTTGATTAGATAACAAAACTGAGCTCATTAATTCAGTTAACTACGGCGATTTACAGTCTTTCCCAACAATCTTGATTCTGAATAGCGCGTTTTGGCCAAGTCCAGGAAATTGTATGGCGTACGGCTGAGTTTACCCCAGACATTTGAGCAACTCGCCACTCGCCCAGGCCCCAGAGTTATAAAAAGGCGGTCGATTCTCTGGTTTGATTATTTTGAACCAATTTCTTAATTCCTCGATATCTATTCTACAGTTACCTTTGTTCTACCTGGCCCATTCAATTTCAAAGAGCATCAATCACAACTACATTCAACACCAACACACAACAATTTTCACAAAATGATTGCACAAAGAAAGTGAGTTCTACAGCCACCCCTCCCTTTCAGCTCCACCCCTTAGATCCACTTGTTTTTTGCTAACACTGTCTTCTAGCTGGCTTGTTCGTGGTCCCGTCATTTTCACAGGCGCCCTTCTCGCCGGGTTCCTCATTTCGCGACAAACGCTCTACTCACCCACCGTCAAGCGCGACGCGTCGGACCGCGCGGTGCCTGTAGAGAGATCAGGTGGCGGCATTTAAACAGACACAAGCCTCCTGCTCAATCTTTTTGCAAACCTGTCACTAAGGTTTCAGAGAAGTGATGTGTTGAGAAGGTTGTTACGCCAAACGTCTTTATTTTATAGTAGCATTTGATTGTTATCACGCATGTAATGAAGTATTTAATGGTATGAAGATTTGAATTTGATTGATGGTAGCACGCTCTGAAGTAGTGGATTGTGGTGAAGAGTATTGAGCTTGTCGCTATGTCTGGTAGGTGTTCAGCGCCAAAGCTGTTTGTAATTACAACACAAATCGTCTCCACCACGAGACAGTGTCAGTTCTCGACTACACCAACGCACAATGCTTGTATTGTGCCTTCAAAAATAGTTCCTTCTATACACTCGGCTAGTCACGTATCTCCCTATATAGGCGCCCGCGTCCTTTGACTTTGTGCCGTTAAGCTTAGGTGTGCCCTGTGTGTGGACCTTACCAACAGTTTTAGGAGGGAAGTTAGGGTTCCGGCCTAGTCTGCGTTCCGGGCTCAGGTCTCCGTCCTCCACCAAATAGATTTTTTTTTTTTTTTCCGGATAGTTTGCCAAGAGCCTTTTGAACTTCATCAAATTCAAATCCGGTGCAAAGACCAAAATGACAGAAAAAAATATTATGGGCACCCCGGTGGTATTCAGATCTTGTCTCACAATGTTTTGAAGAGTTTGCAGGCTCGAGAGAACTTGGATGATCAAGCTACGTTTCAACGTTCGCCTGTTCAACTGGTCCCCTATTCAAAGCTGATATCGATTGCAGATTTGTTAATGAATCTGAATAGTTAGAAACCCAGCTTTTGCACGCGAGGATGCCAGGCGCGTTGCAAGCGTTTATAACTAGCTTGGTTAATTGCTCAAATATACCGCAGTATGTTATAAAAAAAAGGCTTTGTAAAGCTCATGGAGGTTTGGTCTACCGGACCTCGATGCTTGAGTCCGCAAAGTACTTAGAGCTGCTTCGTCCATTGTCTAGCAGAGATGTTACATCAAGTCACTTGCAATGATTACGGATCCTGTCTGGATGGAGTTGAACTGAACAAGTGAGTACAAAGGAAACGAATGATTGGTAAAAGGGTGTCTTTGCTAGCCAACTGTTGGATTGATTGAGATCCGAGACGCAGATCTTCATCAAGATGAGGGGAGAGAGAAAAAGAGACAGAGGTCCATGGGGTCGAGAGCCGAGACTCGCGAAAGGCATTGAAGCCGAGAAAAAACGACGAGGTACAGCAATTGGCTTGTCTCTCCATGCTGACTTTGTACTTAGCCCGGCTTGCAGACTCTTAACCTTGCCAGTATTGATTGATCGATGATGTAAATAAATTATTGAACTGGATATTTGGTTCTAATTACAAGTCATGTACTTACAACGGACATAAAGACAATAAATAAAAAGTAATGGAACTGCGCGGACTTTGGATTGTTGTTATCGGGACGGATTTCAACTCTTTGGGAATGCAACGCGTACCCATAGGCCAACCCTGACAAGGACAAACCACAAGCAAAGTCCGCCCAACAGGCCATGGAGCAGCGGAAGGACCAAAGCTCAAAAGTAAAAGCCCGCTGGAGTAGAATCCAGCTTAATTTCGCGTTAAAAAGGCATGTGCTGAATAGTAACTGATGTAGCGGTAACCAAACTAAGGCTGTTTAAGTAGTGGGTGGTCCAATAAAGGAAAAAAAAAAAAAAAAAAAAAGTCAGAACCCAAGACTTTTGTTTTTTTCTTGAGGCCGAAATCAACAAGAGACAGCAACGAGACAGCACCAATGAACGCGCATGGCCCCGTCTAATGGGGTGGTTCAAGCGTTGTCTCAGCGGCGGATTGGTTAGCCTGCCAAACAAGGACTACTTCATTACTGAAAGGTCTTGATGGCGAATAAATTAAAATGCAAAGGTAGCGTGCAGCAAAGCAACACAGGGACAAGCCATCATGAACGCTCCCAAGAATACATTCTGGCTGGAGACTCACAGCAAATCCTTTTTCAATGGTGGCCCAGGAACGGCATCTGCGAGCCCAGGCTCTCAAACTCGCGGTTGAGGTGCCGTCTCAGTTTGGAGCGGGCCGGCGCGGGAGCTGCCGCGATCTGTGCTGGCGGGTCGTGGAACGACTTGCGTCGTTGTACCTGCGCCGCCGCTGCTGCTGTTGTCGACGAAGACGATGACGAAGACGACGACGTGGAGGAGGAGGTTGAGCTGGAGCTCTGTGTAGCTTTCATGAGCGGTGCTGAGGACGTCGCTGGGGGCACTTGGAGGACGGCTGGCGAAGACAGCGACTGTGGAGTTGACATGATGATACGGTATGCCGATGCTTGTGAACGCATATAGGAAGAAAAGGGTTGTTTGTTGTAGACTTGTATTCGGAGTACGGTGTTTTTTATATTAAATGCAATGGACAAGACTGAAGAGAGAAGAGAGAAAAGTAGAAAAGGCTTGAGCATCCGGGGAAACGTCTGGATATAAATATGTTTGAATTTTTTTTATTTCCGTGCTTTCTTTTGTTTTTATTTCGATATCCGCATGGACCAGCTCATGTTTTCTTTTTTTATAGAGTTTTCCTGCGAAAATGCAATTGCTGGGCCTGGGACTTTTTGTTTGGCAAGGCAATGTAGCACCAGCCGTTCCTTCAATAAATTAACGAATTGAGTTAACTACTTGAGTGCTTCAGTGGTCATCATCGATCATGATGAGACAGCCCGAGTCAGCACATGTCACTGATCGGCGGTGTCTTCAGAACCTTGCCTGCTCGCCAATACTTGCGCCTTCTTTTGAAAGCCGATCTTTTCATGATGGCGGTGTTTGAAAAAAAGTTTGGCAAGGTGGCCGTTGAACGTTTTTTGCGTTGCCTCGAATGAGCATCAATACAGGGCTTCATTGGCTTCATTGAACCCCTGAGTCCTGACTCCGAGTCCATTTTAATTCGGCTAGTGCCCAAGTGACTATTCAACGGTTTGCAGTTCATGTCCCTGACTTGCTCGCGGTTTCTGACTGAAGCATCATCGCAGAGACGGTCCAAGAAGCAAACAACAAAACAAGACCCAAATCAGACGTTGGATTAAACTCTGCTGGTCAATTCCAGGTCCTTGTCCTAGTCACCATGATCTTCTCTTGTAGGTAACTGTTCCAATTTCCAACTCAGACTCAAAGTCGCGCGTTACAATTGTACAACATGGGTCGCGGATCCCCTGGTACGGTACCGACCGCCGGCTGGGCTGAGCAGCTTGGACCGACTGGAACGTTTCTGAATCAGACCAGGTCATCACCAACCCCATAACCAGAGCCCTTTCTAAATCAAATTTGAATAAGCTTTTGCAATAATACTTTGTAAACAAACTTGGTTACAGGTTACAACAAACGGAATAAGGCTGTACAAACCCGTTTCTGACTCTGTATTGAATTAACAAACTTCTCCGTTGGAAGGATCAGCAACGGCCGTCCATGGCTAAGCCTGCGGACCACCCCTAAACGGGTGCTGGGCTCGGTTCAGTCCAGTTTATAGCAATGTAGGGTGCCGGCAATGACTATGTGTACAGTAGTTTCCATGCAGCGCGCAACAACGTCATTGGGCTTGCAAGTCAAACCAAATCTATCTAATTCCCATCCTTTGCCATGGCCCATGATTAAAAGCCTTGGTTGAGTTTGAACTTTGCAGCAAGCAAACAAGAGGCATTTGCTATCGAAATTATGGCATACAGCTCAGATTTGACGTAATCAAGGCAAGTAATATTTGTCATTATTAGTCATGCACGGCTGACGATAGAGATTTGGCGGTGGGACTAGCGCTGGGTGAAAGCTCCGACGATTGATGCTGATACCGAATTGGCTTGCGTATGCTGCGGCATTTGAAGTTTGAAAAGCGTTGCAACAACCGGAGTATTTCCCTAAAACGGTTCCTGGCCCTCATCGAACGTAGATTGATGCGCGTTGTAGAGCGGGACCTTCAAGACATAACGGGGCGGTGTGGTCTTAGCGAGCAATTGATTGCAAGGCATTACTTAGCATAGCCTTCATACCAGCGGTGATGATCCGAGTAGGCCGTTGAGGAGTAAACACCAGTACAGTAACTAGCTAGCTACAATATTTTGTCCAACCTGTATACGGCTGGGCCTCCTTCTAATTGACTAGCTAGAGTTCGACACAGCCTAGTCAAGCTACGGTGGTACCTGCTCAAGCAGTTACAATCACAATTGCATCAAAAAAAAAAATATTTGCTCATTACATGGTCCTATTACTTCTTATCATTCTAGCTAGCAACACACAATCTAGTTCTTGGGGACCTCGAGGGGAGTGAATCTGAGGTAGGGCTTGACAATCTTGAACTTGGGGAAGAGTGTGGCAGCCTCCTCGTTGCTGACGCTGGGGTGGACAATGACATCATCACCGGGGGTCCAGTTGATGGGGGTGGTGATTCTGTTCTTGTCACCGAGTTGGAGAGAGTCAAGGACACGGAGGACCTCGGCAGTGTTGCGGCCGGTGGAGGCAGGGTATGAGATGATGAGACGGATGGTCTTCTTGGGGTCAATGATGAAGACAGAGCGGATGGTAAACTGGACGCCCTTGTTGTCAACGTTGCTGGCATCCTGGTAGTCAATCATGTCATAGGCAGTGGCGACCTTGCGGAGAGGGTCGGCGACAATGGGGAAGGTCAAGTTGGTCTGCGACAACTCGTTAATGTCCTTGATCCACTCACGGTGAGAGTCGGGCTCGTTGGCAGAGAGACCAATCAACTTGGCACCGCGCTTGGTGAACTCGGGCTCAAGCTTGGCAAAGGCACCGAGCTCGGTGGTGCAGACGGGGGTGAAGTCATCGGGGTGGGAGAAGAAGACAACCCAGTCGTCGCCAGCGTACTCGTAAAAGTCAATGGGTCCGTTGGAGGTGTCGGACTGGAAGTTGGGGGCCTTGGAACCAAGACGGAGAGTACCAGAAGGAGGAGCAGCAGCCATTTTTGTAATGTGTGTGTGTATGTGAAGTGTCTTTTTTAAAATTCAGATGATGAGAAGAAGTTAAAAGGATTTGAGACGGTCTTCAGGGAGTATTTATAATGAAGCCAGCCTGGTTGTAGCTTCGTCCGTGCTTGCCCTTGGTTTATTATGGAGCCAGCTTCCCCAGCCTATGAGACAGAAAGCTTCAGAATGGCGAGTGAGCACGTGATATGTGGCGTTTTTTCACCAGCTTTGTGGCTGTGTTCCCCATGTTCCGCTCAAGCAAATGCTCACCCAGACGCCGCAAGCCTCCCTATAATATGCTCGGCATCGCTCAAACACATAGCCTGGGTATTTGTCAAGAGTCTTGTCGAGAAGCAGCCTCAAGAGCTATCAAGTTTGCGATGCTGGGACGCTGGTTGGGACTTGGAGCAGCTGTCAAAAGCTGGCAGGGACCAATTTCCAAACAGTGCGGCCAATTCAACAGACGATCGTTGGTTAGTTAATTGCGCCATCCGGCTTGGCTTCAACTCGAGTGTGGCGTCATGGTGTTTACTAATATTGGCCCTCTCCCTGTCGCAGGTCAAGCCACAGATGGCGAAATCTGAACTCGTCAATAACGTGTGTTTTCAGCAGACAACCCCAAAGAGCGTGCGGTGGCTAAGAAAACCTTCTTGGGCCCCTGGCTTGTTGGTTTCACGGGTGTTGGTGACTCAGTATGGCAGTTGCAGCCAAAGAAAAATTTTGTTTTGGCAAGTCGTGAAGGCTACTACGACTCAACTGTGATGTTGGAACAGGTGTAGCCCTTTTACCCTAGGAGAATTGCTTCATCATTTTCATTCGCGTAATTGGCCTTGGCTTGTCCTTGCTGCTTCACCTTGATGGTCAATCTCGCATACTGGGTGGCTATTCCTGCAGCGCTTGTGCCTGCAGCCATCGTTCTTCACGACCTTAAAAGCACACTTTCTTCACTCGTATCCCTCGACGCCCCGGCAAGGTTGACTTCTGATTTTTTACCTGCATCACTGAAAAATGCAGGTCTCACGCCCGATACTGTGCTTGTGGCTGGTCATGCTCCAGCAGAGGATATCGTTACCGACGCTTACAGGGACGACATTGCTATACGAAAAGCTCTGTCTTACGGAAAGTACGGCCACGGACGCTCAAAGTACCACAAGGGCAAGTCTTACGTGATTGACGCGCCCAACGTCGAAGCGTGGAAGGACAAGGTATTTCCAGACGTGGAAATAGCAGCTGACCATATTTGGAATTTGACCCACGAATATTACGGGCCTGACGGAGTGTATCGAAGTGGGTTTGCCATCAACGGCCAAGTCCCAGGGCCCAGTATTGTTGCCAACGAAAACGACTGGATTCGCATCGTGGTCAACAATTATCTTCCGGTACCTGTCACCATACACTTTCATGGCATTGACCAATTCTACACGCCATGGAGCGACGGCATGCCCGGGATCACACAGTACCCCATTTTGTCTGGTGGTTCATACGCCTACATCTTTCAGTTCAAAAATCAACACGGAGCCTTTTGGTATCATGCCCATTTTCGAGGCTACGACCAAGATGGAATCTACGGCCCGATTCACATTATTGCCAATGAAAATGTCGAAAGGCCATACAGCAAAATCCCGGGGATTGGCGACTCTGACTTGAAACTGCTTCATGAGTTGGAAAAGCGACCTACCAATTTGATTGTGTCAGACAGCTTCAAAAGAGATTCTGATGCGGTCCTCGCTAGGCTATACAATACCAAGGTTCTACCTCTGTGTGTGCAGTCTATCCTCATCAACGGAAAAGGTAGAGTGTCGTGCATTTCGGCCAAGGACATTGAAATTGCAGCTAAGGTACGTGGGAGAATTTTCAAAGGCACTCAACTGACCTACGATACTATGGGTTGTTCAGGAGGTAAAGCGAGGACGTTCCCCGAGTCTGAAGCCTTGGAAATTGCTGGCTTCTGTACTTGTACACCGACTTTTACCAACCGCGACGTCATTTTTACCAACCGCCAAAAGTACTTTTATTTCAACGTTTACAACATGGCTTCTGAGGCCGGAAAGATTTTCTCCATTGACGAGCACGACCTTATTGTCTTGGGTGTTGATGGCATGTTTGTTGAACCCAAAATAACGCAGCAACTCAAAGTACCATTGGCGACTCGTTTTACTGTCTTGGTGAAAGCTAAAGAAGGAGCACATGAAGGTGATGTGTTTAGTATTCGGTTTGCTTCTGATGAGGTTTTCCAAGTCATTGAGGGCATATCTTATCTTGTCTACGGATTAGCCGAGAACAACACACTTGTTTACCAAAACATGACCGACTCTCCAAGTGAACGATATCAGGATATAGGAGGATCTCTTGTGATCTCGTCTCATACATCTCTGGAAATTGACGACCTCGTGCCTCTTGGGCAGTCCTACAAACCCAGCAATGCCACTGCAGACCATACCGTCCATTTACTTCTCAACAAGGCAGGAGAACTTCAGCTCTCTGTATTTTACTCTCAAATTGTGCTGAATCATGGCATGGAGCTTGACACGCCTTATTTGCTGCAAACCGACCCTGCTCGTTTGGACTTTAACAAAATTGCTACTGCCATCAACCCTGGAGTCAAGCTCGGCGACGTGGTGGACATTGTCATTGATAACACTGCGCTCTTAGACCACCCTTTTCATATGCATGGACACTCCTTCTCGGTTATAAGCAAATCCAACACCCACAACTTTCAGTACGATACCGTCGCCCAAGCATTAGCGGCCAACCCAAGCAACAAGACTATCAACTTGGAAACGCCGCCGTTCATAGACACCGTTTTGGTACGTCGAAACGGCCACGCTGTGGTCCGCTTTACAGCTAAAAACCCCGGCTATTGGTTTTTGCACTGCCATGTGAATCACCACCTGGCAATGGGAATGGGCGCGTTCATCGTCGTTGACGCCGAGAAAATTCCAAAAATTCCATTGGTTTTGTACGACCAGCCCCACGCAGAGTACGACTCAACGCTCGAGATCAATGTATCAAAGCCATTAGGCGCTGAAGACTAGAAAGATTGACATGTATGTAGCATCACGTTAACAAATACAGAATGCACCAATGCAATTAGTAACACATACTAATTTCGCAAGGACTTCAAGGCTGAACTTATGGCACAGACGCGTTGGTTTTTACAATCAGCACTACATCATTTATTCATTCTCCATTTTAAACTGTATCGATCTTCAAATTCATTAACTGCAGAATGCAGCACCATTGATCTATGTTAAGTAGCACTACTTGAGTTCTCACTTCATGGCTTGACCAAGGCCCAGGGCCATTCTTCTCAAAGCACTTTGATCGCACTTTGACCTCAGCACCACGCACCCGTAGCCCTAACTACTTTGTTTCTAGGGCTACTGCTACCTTTTTGGGAAACTTACTGTCCCAGCTTCTTTAAGTTTTAAATTACTCAATTGGGACTTCGCAGCCTATCAAATAAAGACACACAGCAAAGTATATTATTATGTAACATATTAATAATCACACAATATGCTATTGAGTGTAACTATGGCGTGGAGACTTGGCTGGAAAATCAAGCTTGCTTACCTCAGCTACTGCAATTTTTTTCCCTCTGGCTAAGCATCCTGACTTCCGCCTTTTTTGCACTTGTCCTACTTACTGAGACTCGACAACCATCATCCAAACACATTATCACAATGGCCGGTACCAAGAAGCAGAGAAGCGCTATCAGTGACGTCGTCACCCGCGAATACACCATCCACCTGCACAAGCGTGTACGTACACCTCTTCATAATCACTCGTCACGAACTTCATCCAACTGATCTTGTCGAATGCTGAAATGCTGCTGAAACGTTGATCTCATGTTTGGCTTTTTCACTCTCGACAAGATGCCTTTTGTTATATCTCTATTTTCTTTGCGTTCTTCTTGTTCACGCGCACTGCGGATTGATACTAACATGTTAATTATAGGTCTTTGGTGTGCAATTCAAGAAGAGAGCCCCCAAGGCTGTCAAGGCTGTCAAGGACTTTGCCCGTCAACAACTCGGCACCTCCGACGTCCGTCTCGACCCCTTGCTCAACAAGGAGCTTTGGAAGCGTGGTATCAAGGGTACCCCCACCCGCCTTAGAGTCCGTATCTCCCGTAAGAGAAACGACGAGGAGGGTGCTAAGGAGAAGCTTTTTTCATACGTCCAGGCCGTCGATGTTGCCAACCCCAAGGGTCTCCAGACTGTTGTCGTCGAGTCTGAGGAGTAAACCAGCAGCATAAAAAAAATTATTTAATGTGTATTTTAAAACGAATTCAAAAAAATTGAAAAACAAGATACCTCCAGAAAGATTTGAACTTGCATGATCGATATTATTGACTACTTCAACCCATGTAATAGTGTGTCAAAGGTAATATGCTGGTTGTAGATGCAAAAACATAAAGTCGTTGTTTCTTCTGCCAACCATTTAAATAGAAAATAGCTGTATTAGGGCTATAACTACAGAGCTTCCCTACTACAATGTTATACAATTACGGCCAATCCCATTTTGAATTTGGGACTGATAATTTCAATCATTTGGTTCGTTTTTCTACTAGGGCGTGAGAGGTGTGTTGAGCTTTTGACCTGTAAGCATGACGTAGTGAAGAAGTGCACATTTAATTAATTCATAACGAATGAAAATCGAGGGAAAGTAAACATATAAATAAAAATGAAAATGCTGTTTAGTCTAAAACACAGTATACAGATAAACTTGACTCTCATCGGTTGTTTCTTGCAATTCTTTTGCTGTAAATCAACTAAGTTGGAAATGAAGAGAGTCTAGTAAGTACTTTCATCGCGGAGATTAGACACGCCAAAGCTCAAAAAAATATTTTTTAATTTGTATTATTGCTAGTTACATAAATTTTAATTGATTTCAAAAAGCTAAGCTTTAGTATTGATATATAAATATTGAAAGAAAAATTTGTCTGTAAGAACATTAAAATTTTGACTTTCAGAAAATTGCGCCAGTGGTTTAGCGGTAAAATTCGACGTTGCCATCGTCGAGCCCCCGGTTCGACTCCGGGCTGGCGCATTCTTTTTGTCTAGAATAACTGCATAGTTTGTAGTACTCTTTTTTTCACGCAAGACTCCCACAGCAAAGACTTGAATATAACAGCTTGTTAACACTAAATTCAAAGCTCCCATTGAGCATATTCTCGTGCCAATTGCCCGCAAAGACTTGATTGCAACCTGTTGTTGCCGTGGCCTCATGTTGTTGCCTAAAGCTTTTGACCTAGGTACTAACAATTTTCCATGAATTTGGATCTGAATGTTTGCTACGCAGCTCTAAAAAAGTTACATTTATAACGAAGACCTTTTTGCCTTTTGGTTTAAATCTTTTTTTCTACCGTCAGAACGGTTATGTACTAGCCGCGCAAAGCTAGAAGCACTGTCTTTGCAATGAAATGTGGCTCTTAATACTACTTTATAACGAGATTCTGAGCAAGAAAAGATCAATCCCAACTGATAAGATACTTATTTTCAGAGTTGAAAAGTTGTACATTTGGCTTGTGGGCCATTCATGTTGACAAAACGGGTTAGTGCGACCATTCACCAGGAACAAAAAGGGACAACACAGTGAGAGAAAAAAATTATTTTGAAACTTCTCCATAGAATTGTCCCAATTTGGCACCACAAGTGATTGAATTGTGGGGAATATCTTGCGAAACCGCTTGCACCACGAGTTTACGACAACCTGAAGTTTTGTTATTTACATACAGACCAAAATACGACGTGAGGACAAATATAAAAAGGGGCTGTAATCCGCGGTCTTGATGTGTAGCTAAAACCTCAAAACAATCTTTCAAATATCTCACCATTATGTCTATCACAAGTCACACATTTGCTTCTGCTAACAGTAAGTGCTTGAAAGTAATTGCTTTTCACTCCAATGTTTACTAACATTTCTCTAGAAGCTGTTGTGGATTGCGACCCTCTGCCTGGTGTCCCCAGATTATTAGCGGCATCATTGAGACGGTTTTTCCCTTTAAACTTTTAAAGCATTTCATTTATTTATTAATTTTACTACGTTTATTTACAATTCAATAGTTCCAGTTTTACTTGTCTCAAAATATTCATGAATTTCAGAAAAGTCTACAGTATTGGTGATTAGTAGTAGCAACATTAAATGAGATAACAATGCACCTAGGTCCTAGGCATATACACGGGGTCTCCACTAAATAGTATTATAAACTTTCACGTTCTTCAACGAGACAGGGTTTATAAACTAGCGAAACTATTGCAAATTGTATTGATAAGGCTATTGTATTTATTGAAGTAATCTGTATTAATTAATGTGGTTCATGAGATGCCGCAAACCAGTTGCTATCCTCATGGCCATCCACACCAAACATACTTTGGTGGTCAGCTGTTTGACAGACTTTCTTGATTATTCAGTCAGTTTTCTTAGCGAAAAGTTGAAATCACTTACATGCCCATGGATCGCGAAAGCAGTGGAGGGCCTATTTCAATTCTTTGTTAAAACGAGCCGATATGGGCATACTCTACAAACTATAGCTAAAAGCATACTCTAGAAATTATTACTGAAAGAAGCTTAGTGTTGCTCGATGTGCTATCGTGGGATGATTGTGGGGGTGGAGTATCGCGGCTAACCTTGAAACTTTCCATTATTTCATCCCAATTGGGTAACTAGAGTCCAGGTCTATCTACTCTATCAACATGTGGCACATACCAATATATTGCCATCGGCTTTAGAAACCAAGAAAGCCATGAAACAGATCATTCAAAAGTTTTAATATAAAAGGTGAGCATTTTCTGCTACAATTCCTCTTTTTTCTAACCATCCCCTACAAACAACTTCAATCATCCACACAATGCACTCTACTACTTCCAAGACCGTCGAAATCTCTGCTCCTGTTGACCGTAAGTACTTACGAGCCCGCATATCCTTTTTTCTATCTGCTAACAAAAGTTTAGAGGTTGTCATTGACCGCACTCCCTTGACTCAGGTCCCCAAGGACTCTATCGCTACTAGCTGTGTCATTGCTTAAGTTTCTTTTGCAAAGTCCATTGTCTTGAGCAGTTATTAGTACTTCTCATAGTTTATATTTTCAATTGACGTTTCTCAATTTTTTTTTTTTTTTTGTTAATTCTAAAGCAACGCTAGGTGCTATAAGCAACTGAGTTGCACCTGTAGTTGTAATTTGATCAAGGCAAAAGCCTAATCTAATAACCTGAAGGTTTATAGGGACTGTTTATTTAGACCAATAAATTTTAGTGTCGAGTAACTAGTGAAGTTATGATTTTAAACAGCATGTCTAAGGTAGCAAGGTAAATTTACATACAAAATGTCCAAATGACAATAAGGTCTACTAACTTGAGCTCGAATCAATATGAACTTGCAAACATGAATGATTTTTCAAAAAAAAAAAGTTTTTTAGTGGTTTTTTATATAAGAAATTAGAAATTTAAAAAAAAATTAATTTATACCAGAGTGGTAAGGTCTTAAGCGATAACGCAACTGGTGGCGATAGAGTCCTTGGGGACCTGAGTCAAGGGAGTGCGGATAATGACAACCTCTAATATAATTGTTAGTAAACAACCCAAATGCTAGTTCATGTTGTTCAAGATACTCACGGTCAACAGGAGCAGAGATTTCAGCGGTCTTGGGAGTAGTAGAGTGCATTGTTAGTTGGTTTGAGTGTTTGTGAGGGTTGATGAGAAGAAAAAAGGAGAACAGTTGAAGGAAAATGTTGGCCTTTTATAGTTGAAATTTGACTCCAAAAGAAAATTAGTACTCTGTATTCAGGGTATTTGCGGATGGTGTTGATGCCCTCATTTCTCTATAATCTGTATGGATTCCTGGCTCGATCGGTCCCAATTAAGAGAGCACAATGAATGTGTTTCGAGCATTCATGAGATGGAGGTCTTTGCCAAGCCAATTCCACTTTTATTTGAATATTTTGACCAATTGGATAGGCTCATGAGCAATTAGTGTGGTGTAGATATGAGGATTGTTGTCTGTAACTCTTGGCGGCTCGTTCATTCATCAGAAGAATGGGGAACACGGCAGCAAGCAGCTAATTGATTGTACTTCACAACTCGCTAATTGTAGACAGAACAATCATATTTTTAGTGACGGAAAAGTGAGTTGTTACATGGGGTATAGTTTGATTATTGGGCTAGTGTTCAAGTGCCACGCCTAGAAATATGCCCTAGCATTCTATTTTTTGGGGCTTCAATTTTCTCAACTCTACTAGTCTATTTGCAAACCACCTCAAATTGACTCCAAGTGAGTATTTAAATATGATCTTTACTTTCGATTCTTTCAACAGAGTGTTAACAGGCAGCTCAACTGACGCATATCTTTTATTCAGGCCATGCCCAAGGGTGTAATCATTGGCGTGTAAATTTTGTGGAAGCCAAAAAACTGATGCTTGTTTATAAACTTATAATGACAGAAAAAAGAGAATATTTCATATAGCCCGTATATCGTTCAACCTTGTACTCAATCATGGAGCTGAAGCGTTGAGAACGGCCATTTCAATCCATGCAGTAGGCCTTGTTTACCGTGATGAATAAATCACGTGATTGATTTAAACTAAGTCATGTGACTGACTTGAGCTTTCCTTGACCTTGGCTATCTCGGACTTCCAATTGACTAGCAACAAAACGTGTGACCCCACTCGAGAGTGACGCTGTAAGTCACCGATGCGATTGCTGCTTGTGGTGTCGTGTCAGTCGGTAAAACATTTAAGCAACGCGAGCATATTTATTTTTAGTTCCAGCACCTGAACACCACGCAGTTGTGTGCCCAAAATTCACTGTGTACCTTCACACCACATGGCGCAATAAGACCAGCCTGTTTGTGATTCCAGATAATCAGACCATGATACCAGCACTGGCCCAACATCAAAGAGTTCTTCTGGATGAGCAGCAAGACATGTTTTGTCTGCCAAAGCTGCTGTCCAGGCCAAACCCAAGCGCGCTGTTTCGGTTAAAACATCTAAATCCCGTGGCAGCGGACTTTTTTCTTTTTGAGTCGCGCGCATAAGCATGACTCAGCTGCCAAGCTGGACAAAAACGTCCATGCATGAGGATGCGCGCATATAGACGCATAAGTGCCAGTTATGCATAATCTATTTGCGCGTGCATGTTTTCCATTTCTCGCCGTGACGTTAGGAAACAAACGCTTCCACTGTCCAGACGCTGGTGCCGCTGCGAACAGAAGACCAGCGCCCTCGGTCTTGCCATATCGACGGTGCAGCGGAAGCAACGGTGGTCAAAGGCCGTAGCGCGGTGCTCCTGGAGTGCCAAGCGCGAACTACATTGTGTACGTATCATGTAAGCCGAGAGCGGGCAGCCAGCACTGCCCGAAAGGCTGGCGTAAGCTTTTGCGTTTAGGCAGGCAGCCTAGGCAGGGACTGGCGTAAGCTCGCAAATCCTTCTGCTCCTCCGTCGCTTTGGTTTCTTTGGCCCGAACGCACCTGAAACCGCGCTCCGAAACCGATCCAGACCCGCGAGCATCCAAGACCCTCTTGTCCCGGGACTCAGCCTCTTCTCCATCTTGTTTTTATAAACCTGCGTTCCCGGCCCTTTCTCTCTCTTCTTTCCTTCCTCGACTCGACTTACCTCCACAACCATGGCCGCCAAAATGACCTCCCCCAAAGAACCCACGCCAGCTGCACTCGAAGCAGCCCTGCGCTACGCACAAGACAAGTGCAAGAGCTTGGTCTCGTCTGCCTCTGCGCAGGACCCAAGCGATCTTTTGCTCACTTCGTCCATCACCCCAAAACAGCCCTCTGCAAACTCGCTCCTGGCTCCTTCAACAATAACGACAGCAACAACTGGCACAGTTCCTACAAGCTCAAAGTCGCGTGCAAACAGTACCACGTCGCCAAATGATGAAAGCGACATGGAAGACGACCCCTCTGACGACTTTGGAATCGACAAGAGCATCGCTCAAGCAGCGCTGGCCGCTCTGGGCTCCGATGGTGCAAGCCTTGCGATCCGCAAGAACGGCAAACGACCAAAGAAGCCTCTCAGTGAAATGGACCCCGATGAGCGTCTTCTTGCCAGCGGAGAAGCAAAAAAGCTGACTTCAAGACAACGTAGGCAGATCCGAAACAGAGTCAGTGCGAGACAATTTCGTCTGAGAAGGAAGGAATACATTTCACATTTAGAGAGCCTTGTGGTCAACATGACGACAAAAATCAACCGCTTGGAACAGTCTGTGATGAGCAGCAAAAAGGAAAACGAAATGCTCAGTTTGGCGCTGGCACATACGACCAACCAAGCCTCTGGCAACCAGGGCCAAGCTTTGTTGCAGTCTCAAATGCAGCAAACGGCTTCCGTCGGTGTTCCACATCGCCGCCAGGTCTCACTACCTACCACTGACTTTTCGCAGTTTGTCTCACAGCAGCACTCGCAGCAAGGCAACTCCATCTCACATCAATCAGTCGCCAAGTTCATGTCCCACCAGCAACAACACCAACCCCAAATGTTTCTTGGTACCCCTTCCCCAGACGAAATGGCCAACAACCTTTTTGACAACTTTGCCAGCCCCGGCACTAGCCCAAGCTCGTCCTCCAACTCAAGCAGCTGGTCGCAGTCCAACGTTTCCGTAAAGCAGCAACAGCAGCAGCAACAACATGCCTACGCCCATGAAATCCGCATGAGCCCCAATATTGTCAACTTGCTTCCGCAGTACCCCGACATGGCCTCCTCGTTTACCGATTTTGAGACCGCGCACCAGCCTGCCACCGCCAGCTCCCACTCGCATACCCACAGCGTCCCCACCGCAGTGTTGGGCGAGTCTCTGGAATGGGCCAAGGATCTTGACTTTGCCAACATCCTGACCGAAAGCAACAACAACCACCACCAGCCCAACCATACCAGCATGTCTTCTACACAAGGATACATGCATATCCGCAACAATGCGCAAATATACCACTCTATTGTGCCTGACCTTGCCCAACAGGTCAAGGCCACAAGCACTAGTACCACCACTACCAGCGACAATGATGCCCCGTCCTCACCACCTGCCCAAAAGGACCGCAAACTCAAGAGCAAGAGACAATCGAGTCACGACTCGACTTCTTCTTCCTCTGACCCTGCGGCTGACTCGGCGCTTTCCCGTCTTGCCGCAGACGCCATTTTCAGGCGACTTGATTTGCGAATGAATCAAATAAAGATTTCCGCCTGAAATTCATGAGAGTCAAATTTAGCCTACAACTTACAGGTCAAAGCTTCACATCAAGTCTACGACGGGTCGTGCGGTTTTCTTTATCGTATACTTCTATTTCGCTGCTGGTGTCTAGCCTGGTCTAAGGTAGCTTCTTATTGTTTATTGTTTATTATTTTCTTGTCTGTTTATTTATGGTATAGTTATGAGTATAGTTGAACGTTTATTTATCTTCAAGGTTTTCAAACCCCAAAAAACAAGCATTGGCATCCAAGCTGCTGAACAAACAGTCTTGACTCTTGAGTGTTTCGTCTGCAAGAAGACCAAAAAAGAACGACCTCGGTGAGGGTTGAACTCACGATCTCACGATTAACAGTCGTGCGCCTTAACCAACTTGGCCACGAAGTCCCAAATCTACTTTTCAAAAATGAGAGGTTTATATGATAGCTTGCATTAGTAGAAAGCATTTTTAGTTTGTAATTTTTACTGACACCTGTCGCAACTTCAAATACACACCCAAATTTTGAGTGCCAAAATCCCTTTTAAATTTTTTTGGAATTCTTTTCCCCCTCTACATACACCAATTCAATCGAA
The DNA here is from genome assembly GCA_030566025.1 of Geotrichum cucujoidarum. Taxonomy (NCBI): domain Eukaryota; kingdom Fungi; phylum Ascomycota; class Dipodascomycetes; order Dipodascales; family Dipodascaceae; genus Geotrichum; species Geotrichum cucujoidarum. Next base: position 92,113 of record JAJMHN010000013.1, on the reverse strand, counting down.
AAAACCCTACATTAGAATAAGCAATTGCCAAAGCGCATGTGAAAGGAAGTGGACTCTCTGTTAAGTCGAGAACGCTCATTATGGCCAATATGAAAAGCGGCATAAGCTGTTAAAAGACAGGCAACGAAGTATGACTGTGAAGTTGGAGCTGTCCAGGAGTCAATACGCCAATACGAACAGCATGGAATTTTCAAATACTCAAAGCGGACAGGCCTTCCTTGCACTATGTAAGTATATCCAAGCAGACACATTGCATGATTATTTGCGAGGTGCAAAATAACCCAATGATTTCCAACGGAAAGCTTTTTGAACGCTTCTAGCTAACGCGTCTGATATATCTATACGAGCCTTTTCAAAAGACAAGAGCTTGCATAAAAAACCGGGAAAAGTCAAAAGTGCTCTCACTAAAGGCAATGCGCAAACTCATCAGGAATCTGCAAATTATTGTCTTGAAACAGATCAGATCACGACTGCTATGTTTTCAACGAGTCTTCTGTGTGCAGTAATACCTCATCACCTGTTCAATAAATATTTGCAGACTCTCAAAACCAGTATAGCCCAAGTAGAGTAGCTGCTAAAAACAGCGGATCCGCCCGCGTTTTCATCGTGGTGTGGGGAGCTGTCTGGGTTGGAAGACGGTCAGAGCTCAAAATCCATGATTCAAACAAAGCGGTCAGTGTCAACGCAGAAAAAATACATCGACTCTTGAAAAGTATCTTCTTCAAGTCTATGAACTTGGAAAATCATTTCAACAAAATAACGTGCCAATTCATGAGACAAAAGCTGTCACTAAGAAAAAAAGGAAACAGCTGTACATACTTAAATCAACAGTTATCATTGTACAAAAATGTCTTACTGATTTCAATTTTGGCTGTGTAATTAATACTAATTGTATTCGCTTTAAAAATAAACGGGACACTGGATGCAAAGTTTTGCAATAAATAAAATGTATTTAGTGGTTTTTAACACATTAGTTGCCTTGAGCTTAACTGAAGAAGAGACATAATCAATACATGCTAAACGCTGCTGCTCTTCTTCTGCCAATTCCAAGAAAAAATTTGCTGAGATCATTGATGTTTAATATGTTTTATAAACATGGGAATACACGTTTCTAGCTGCAGGCTGCTTGAAAAAATTTGATGCTTGGTCAAAAGCTTGCATGTTGTGATTTGCTTGATAAAGCTTTACTTATCTGGTCACGAAGTCCAAACCCTCCTCAACAACCGTTTCATAGAAACTGTATAAACACTACAGGCATGCAAGAAGTGTCAAAAATTTATTGAAAGATGTGGAACAGACAACATTTAAATGGTCTGTTGTAGAAATTATACATTAAGTGCTCATACTGGTTTCTCAATAAGCCAACAGAATTGTAAGCCTAAACTACATTTCTGGCTACTTTAAAAACAAATAGTTATAGCTTTGAAATCAATGATTTTTGATCAGAACGCTCAGTTCAACCTTAACACTGCTTCTATATCCAGGCTTTTTTTCTTTTCACTGTACTCAAGTGCAGCACATTACAACGAATTAAAATAATTGAAAAGTATGATTTCCCTACATAAAATGTATTTATATAAAAACGCATTAGTGTATTCAACCTACTGCAATGTCTAAATTTGATTCTCATAGACATTCAGAATTTCAGCCGAGTACGGTGGTTGGCATTTATTAGGTAAATAACACACGCCATTGACCTAACGACATTCCAGATATAAGCAAAATCTGTTTTTTTACAATGAGATTTAAAGTGCTTAAAAAATTAGAGCTATAATGAGAGACAAAACAAAAATGATAATTCTGCGCTAATTGGCAAAGAATGTAATATTACATTCTGTAAAACAGTAGAAAGTTAATTTGTGTAAAAATCCGATGTAGTGTAATGGCTAGCACGGTCCGCTCTCACCGGGCAAATCAGGGTTCAATTCCCTGCATCGGAGTTTCAAGTTATCTTTTTGCACTTTCTAAGGTACTCTCTTTTTCTAAGTTCGAAAGATATGCGTGGTCACATTTGGTTTTTGGTGGCTTGATTTAAGTTTTGGCAGTGGATGGGCGCTGTTTTTTTGATACCGAGTACATCAACGCTCAAACGGAATCTAAACAAAGCGAGGCTACCAAACGATACCTCTGCAAAAACGCACTTTAACAGCAATTATTCCAGCTAACGTAAGTACACGAAAATAATTCTGAAAGATATATCACACAATTTTGTAGACGAGGAGCGCTAGTACTACGTCCACCTGACCTTCTATGCAAGGCTAGTCAAGAGACGACATTTGTGGGAACTTAAAATCCAACGAGACGACCGGAGTTTAAACTAAATGTTCCATAAGCTAAAGCACATATCAAAATTGCATCGATTGAAGGGGTCGTTTAAACCAAAAAAAAAGAAGAAAAAAAAAAGTGCTATGTGAGTGCGCGGTAGTAGCGATATCCGCAGCGTCGGCCGTCTGAAGTTTAACACTACTAGTGAAAGAAAATGCATTGATACTCCAATATAAATATTGATAAAATTACGAATTGTCAAAAGAAGCAACACGCTGTGCACGATGATTGCAATGAGTTGCCAGGACAGTTAAGAGTGGAGACAAGACCAAAAATGCCAAAGCCTGACAAAAGCAAATACACACTTAGCAGTAATTGAATTGTGAATTGTAAATTGTAAATGTAGCAGTTAATCAGTGTTTTTCCAAAAAGTAAAGTTTAATAGAGCGTACATATATTTTGTATCGATATTGTTTCCGTAGAACACGAATATGTGAGACTTTGTAAGAGTTCGCGCCCGCGGACCCTGCGGGTCGCGAGTCCTTACGAACAGTCCAATTCAGACCTCGCTCGTAGATACTCAATAACCATAACATTATTTCAACAATATCAACAAGACTGATCTGAACTAGACTGTCAGTTGACCGATCCGGGAACCGGTGTCCTTCAAATCCAAGTAGGATCACTCTACTTATATAGTTTTCTAACTAACACAAACAATACTAAACAATAACAAACAAATGTAAACAAAACTCCAATGTTTGTTTACATTTAACTCAATTCGATCATGGACGTCATCGACGTCCAATCAAGACTTCTTCCAGAACATTCCACAATGTTCTGGCTAACTCCCAAACATCCTAGGAACTTCCTTCCAAATCCCTACACTACCGTCTTCGACGTTCAATCAAAATTCCTTCCAGAACATCCATAATGTTCCGGCTAACTTTCAGGCATCCTAGGGACTTCCTTCCGAATCCCTACAGACTTTGTGAAAAGCGCCAGTGGTTTAGCGGTAAAATTCGACGTTGCCATCGTCGAGCCCCCGGTTCGACTCCGGGCTGGCGCATACTTTTTGTCAAAACTTTTTTATTCACTTCGACAACTTGTTCACACTATCATCTTTTCTTTATTTTCTTCTACGTGATTCACTTTCATGTGATCACAGTCAAAATCCATTCTGTGCAAATATATAATAGATATAGGACTTACATTACAACTAAGGCATGAGTCTCTTGGGGTCACGGGGGAACAAACTGGCACGGCGGATGTTCTTCAAGTCAAGGTAGAACATGACAACACGCTCAAGACCAATGCCACCACCAGCGTGAGGAGGAGCACCGTAGCTAAAAGCGTCAACGTAGTCCTTGAGACCGGGAGACTTGGGGTCAACCTCATGGACCTTCATGCGCTCAGCAAGGAACTCAGCATCGTGAATACGTTGGGCACCGGAAAGGATCTCCTCACCACGCATGAAGAAATCGTAAGAGTTGGAGTACTGGGGGTCTTCAGCATCGGGCATGGTGTAGAAGGGACGAACGGCGAGAGGGAACTTGTCGAGAATGTAGAAGTCGGTGTCGTATTCCTCACGGACAATCTTACCAAGCAACTTCTCGTTGGCGGTAGAAAGATCCTCAAGCTCAGGAACGTCAACACCACCCTTCTCACGGAGCAAACGGATACCCTCCTTGAAAGGAATGCGAACCATCTTTCCGTCCTTGGGAAGCTTGAACTCCTCGACAGGGTATTGCTTTCTGACAACAGCAATCTCCTTGGCAAATCTAGTCTTGAGTTCAGTGAAAATGAACATGAACATTTCAACAAGAACGTCAATGACCTCGTCGTAGTGCTCCTCGAAAGCCATCTCCAAATCAAGACCAGTGAACTCAGTCATGTGTCTGTGAGTCAAAGAGTTCTCGGCACGGAAAACAGGAGCAACCTCAAAAACCTTCTCAAAGTCACTGGCAATGAGCATCTGCTTGTAAAGCTGAGGAGACTGAGCCAAGTAAGCGTCACCCTTGAAGTAGTTGATCTTAAAGACGTTGGCACCACCCTCAGAGGAAGCGCCAATGATCTTAGGAGTGTGAATTTCAGTGAAGCCCTTCTTCAAAAGGAACTCTCTGAAAAGAGTGCAAACACCGGAAGAGATCTTGAAAATGGCCTGGTTGGTCGTAGTTCTGAGGTCGATGGTTCTGGAGTTGAGACGGGTGTCGAGGTTGACGACTTGGGCACCGAGGGCTTCAGCCTCAGCCTCAGAGCGCTGAGCATCCTCAATCAAGATAGGGAGCTGGGCAGGAGCCTCGGCAATAGTAAAGATCTTGGAAACCTTGATCTCGGCGTCCTTGATGGTGGCAGAGTTAATTTCCTCGGGAGCGGCCTCAACAACACCATAGACCAAGACAATGGATTCGAGGTTGATAGAACCAGCCCACTTAACCATCTGCTTAGAAATAGTCTTGTCGTTGGCAGAAACGAGACCCTGAATCAAACTGTCCTGTTGTCTGAAAGTAAGAAAGCACATCTTGTTTCCCTGCATACGCGAGTTGTGGACACGAGCACGGAAAACAATTGCTTCACCGGCGTTTGCCTTAGAAAGAGTCTCGAGCTGGGTTCTCTTGTCGCCAGATTTGCTGCCGGACTGGATCAAGGGAAGCTTGCCGTAGTTTTCAGTAGCAAAGTCGACATCAGCGGCTTCGCGGGCAGCCTTCTCAGCAGCAAGACGAGCGGCAGTCTCGGCCTTCTTCTTCTCCTTAAGCTTAGCAGCCTCAAGTTTCTTCAAGGCCTTCTTGGAAAGAGGCTGTCCGTCTTCACTAAAGTATTGTTAGTATCTCAAGTTGTTGAGGTGCATGATCCCGAAAGTAAGCATTGAAACCTACCCAAGAACGACAGGAGCATCAGAGGCAAGTGCAGCCTGTTCATTGATGGACAATTCTTCGACCTTCTTAGCAGTTTCGTCAGACATGTTGGGTTGCGTTACTTGATCGTGATGTTGAGATTGTGCGAAGATAATTTTTTAGAGTAGTTGAAATTCTAGGTAGGGTAACGCATATTTTATGACTATTTTGTGACGTGGGAGTGGGCTTTCTGGAAGGTTTTGGAAAACACCACAAATCGAACGGCAAGCTGTGAACAGCATTAGAGTAACCGAGATAACAGGACAATTTAGAGTCATGAGGAGGATCATGGGATTGCGTTAGAGTCATTATAAGACTGTGTCTCTGTGACTCCAGGCTCTCAGAATATGCGTGATGTCTGCGGTTGTTGAGCTCAACACAGCGTGCTGAAACGGCTGCTCACTTGTGTGGCTGCTCACTTGTGTGAAGAAGAAATCTTCGGGAGCAAAGAGACGATATGGCAGTAGTTTTCTTATAGATTCATGGAAGAAAAGCTGTGGAAACGTTGAAGTCTCTTAGTGAGCGACTGGAAAGGCATGATTGACGCTTCGAGTCCAACTTTCATGGAGATTCCGGCTTGGAATCGAGCAGCTATCAGGTACCTGTGCAAGTTCTAGACTAGCAGCATAGGACGGGCGGAGCTGTGAGAACCATAATCAAGATTGCAATTGTTCTAGAGATCTGTGCTGATCCTTTGGTGAACCCAGTTCTAGACAATCTCGTATCAACGTTGCAGTGCGACTGTGTGGAGTACATGTTGAGTGCCCCCATACCTTACTACAGTATAGAGTCTTAGGGTGATGATGGAAGCAAGACGATGATGCTACGTTGACAGTGCGTGGTTCAGTCCTTTCTACGTTACATGCTCCATGCATGTTTGGCGCCATGGCCTCTGGAAAGCTACTTCATCGTACTAGGTTTGAAATGTAAGACAGCGGTTATGCTTATATCGTCTGAAACACAAAAGATCACCTCGAAAAGGAGCTCCTTCGACTTAGTGTATGATTAATGGCGACTTGAGAAATCAGTTGTATGGGACCAAAGTCTAAAACTGTTGTTTTATGGTTGCGTTGTGTAACATCGATCATGATTATTGATAACTACTGCGATGGATAAAAAATACAAGAGACATTGCGGCTATTGAAAGGAGCACTTCTTTTAACTAGATAGCTTAAGCAATGAATACATTGAATAGTATTTACCATTTTGGCCGACAATTTTCGTGCTCGCCGTTGGAACATGAACCTGCGGTGCCGCCGGAGCTGTCCTGTCAGATAACCCCATCACATGTCTTCATCCGTTGAAGTAGCTCGTGCATAAAGCAACAAAGAGACCATCCTGCGTCCACTTAAGCTTAGACCGCAAAAACAAAAAACGAACAATAAAGCGCCATGACCACAGGAGGCCATAAACGCGAATATTGGGGAGGCCCTTCTTTGTGATGCGTATAAAAACCAAGACGGGGACAAAGACCACGAAACGATCATGAACCGAGCGGTGAGGAAAAAAAAATATTATCCTTACAAAAAAAAAAATCTCTTGCCGAGTGAATTGACACGCGGATTTTCAGGGCTCTTCCCGTTGAACACGCCCCAAGAGAACTTGAGCGCGAAGCTGCCACTGATTTTAAACTTTGCGGGATGTCACTCACTGAACTTGAGAATATTATTTTTCTTGTCAAAGCACCGCCTTTCAAGCCAACAAGATCCGACAATAAAAATAATATCAGAATAATATCGTCATTGTAACCGACTCGCTCACTTGCTGTTTTGGACGCCCCGCGAAAAGAACAAGGTGAGGTCGGTGCTCGGTCCACTGTTGAAGCGCACAAGTTGGGCAAGTTTCGCGAGAATATTATTTTGCAAACTACCTCAAGGGATATAATCGAGCTCGCATGAAGCACAGTCCTAATTAATGCAACGCCATCAACGAGGAATCAATGACCTCATGGGAACATGATTAGAAGTCGGTATGTTGCTATAACTAATTTCTGTAGCGTCTGCTAGAAGACATGTAGCCTAGAGCCTTATGAATAACTTGACGCTTACTACGCTACAGGAGAAACATCAGCAAATAGTATTCAGCTGAAAGCCTAGTCAAGACAGTTGAAGCAGTTGAGTTTCGTATTGGGTTTGATGGAAAAAACTCAAAATTCTGGTCAGTGTTTAGGACATTGGCTTTGACAGTTGTCACATCTCCGACATGCAACGTGCCGCACTTCTACCGACATTTCTATAGATTTGCTAATGAGCGCATAGGGATCAATAAACCAGAGCTAAGGGACACGGACTTCTTGAAAGTGGCTCAGGACGTTTACAAGAGCTCCCTGGACACAGGCTTTCGGCGCTGCAAATTGTCTTGTTTGGCTAGACAAGGGACCGCTTGGCCTGCTACGCGGCCAGCAAGGCGAGAGTTGCACACCTGATTGTTCAGATATTATATGCTTTATATCAAAGCGCAAAGTTAAATCAGCTTTGAGAAATTGCAACGGAGTCACTTGCTTATATATAAAAAAGCCTGGCAGTTTTAGTTGGGGCGGACAGAAAGGATTTCCGTCCGTAGTAAAAAGTTGAAAAACGTTTCTGTGCGCAGCCGCACATAATGGTTGCCTAAACAAGTAATTACTGTGCATGACTTGCACTTAAACGAGCGTGCACCGATGGGCTCGGAAGCAAGAGAAGATGCCTCGAGCGCACTCTTTGTTGACAGGTCTGGGAAGTCAAGAACCCAACCATCCCATTTTTTTGGAGGCAATCCAGTTCAGTGTTCACGCCTGGGCGCGCACTGACATGCAAATCTTTGGCACTGAGAAGACGGTAGGATTGTTTTCCTTGTCCGGGGAGCAAGCAACATGGACGTCATTCGAAAGGCAGCTGGTCCTTCTGGGCAATGCTTGCGACAAGAGAACAGCCCGAACGCGTTTCTCTGCGTCAATGCCATCGATCCTATCCTTCCACAGATACATTTGGAGGTCTGTGCGACCGGGAAAAGTTTCTGACTCCTTTGCATGGATTTCCAGTGCGCTTTTCATGGTGCGTTTTCATCCTGCGCGCTTTTCCCACTGCCTAGGCTTCCTCGCCAACCGCATAAGCTTTTTTTCTAGCAGAGCGATGAAGGCAGTCTCGTTTCTCTCGCCTCAGACCTACCGCCCGGAAGCCTCTAGGCGAGGCACGTAGCAGTCTGTTCGCTGTTACGGGCAGAGATATTATTTCAGTCAAAGAAAATAATAATGCCATGGCTGGTAATCTAAACTGGAAGGGCTGGGACAAGATTACAACGCCAACTGCAAAAAGCAATTATCCCACACTGATACTCCAGGAACAAAGTCATAATTACAGTTAGTACGGGACTTTTCACATTTATTGAGCGCTCGTTTTTATTTTTTTGCACAGACCTTCCCTGTAAAGGCACAAAGAAAGTTCTGCTCTTGTGCAATAGCAGGAAGGTATATGAGTTTGCTCAATGAGCACTTGAATAACTAGTGTCTCATTGTTCGCGTTCAATCTGTACGGCCCTTTTATATAAACGACTCCATCCTGGTTTTTTTTCTTCTTTACTTGAATTTTTTTTCTTCCTTCCAAATCTCCATTTTTTCCATTGCCTAAAGATTTTTTCTTCTTTCACACTTTTCTCTTCTCTCTTTTATGGCGTTTTTATTTTAACACTCTTCTCATTTATATATTTATTTCACAAGGATCATGGCCTCCTCTCCATTTGACTTTATGCACCCGGCTCAAGAGCTGAGCTCTAAATACGCTCTTTCGTCAAGAAATGTGGTCTCGTCCGCCTACTGGAAGGTGCCGGACAATAAGGCCCATTTGACTGCCGTCGCTTGCCACGATACCGACCCTCTCGTTGCTCTTGCTAGCGGGACGAAGGAGTCTAATCTCTTCATCTACGAGGTGAATGGCCCACAAGACGACAGACAGTTCCCTGCACGGTCCGACGGTTACCACAACTACCCGTCAAACTTTGGCGACGACGAAAACTCGATTGTCGACTTGTACACTACCTCTGCACCAAAGAAGCGAACAACCAAGGGTCATCTACGGTCTGTGTCGGGCACTTCGTTTGGCTCAACCTCTACGGCATCTCTAACCGGCTCCAACAACTCTCCCATCCTCACACACCACCAAACCATCTCTCTCGGCGGCATCCACTCGCTTGCTTGGGTTTCGCCAAAGCACCGAATGGGCTCATACGGCAACGTCCTGGCCACCGGACACAACTCTGGCCTTGCCCATTTGATTCTTTTACCTGACCCATACGCCAACAACGGCCCTGCGGAGATCCTTTCCAGATTCAACCACACCCGCCACGTCTCGAGATCTCACATTTCTTCGTCACGCATCCGCCATTTACAGCTCACCGGTGATGCCTGGAAATGCTGCCCGCAGTCGACGATTGTGTCCATGTTCTCGGAACACATTTTCATGTGGGACCCCACCCGTTCAGACAAGCCGATCGTGGTGCAGCGAACCCGCCACGCCAAAGCACACCACATTTCTCCCAAGCGAAATGGAATCATTTCACTGGCCACCGAGCGAGGCATCTCCATCATGGATCTCAGGTACAAGCGACCTTCTGCGCTGGCGCCCCCAAATGAGAACGACGGTCAAGTTTCGCTGGTCAAGTGGTCCAGTGTCGATGAGAATAGAGTTGCGTCAGTGCATGACCAGACCTGCATCAAGGTTTGGGACATTAGGGCAGGCTCTCCGCTAGTAACTCTCGACGGCCACTACGACGACATCAACTCCATTGAATGGTCACCTGAAAACAAGGAAGAGTTTTACTCTGCCTCGTCGGACGGCACTGTGCGCATGTGGGATATTCAGAAGTGCACAGATTCCAAGAAGAATATGCGTCGCGTTGGCACCGAGGCGGAGCTCAAGCGTTCAGTCTCAGTAGGGGGTGGTTTGTCAACAGACAATGGCGAAGACTGGCTCTCTTCAAAGTCCTGGAGACTTTATAGGCAGCGCCTTGCAAGAGAGAATCAGTTGCCCTCTTACAACTACTTCCTTGACAACCAGAACCCCGAGTCACCTTGCACCACAATCTTTTCCAACAACAGAGAGTTTTTGGCTCTCTCGTCTGTGCAGATGCCTGTCCATAGTGGTGCCGGCGCCGCTTCCAACCCACAACTTGTCTCTATTGACAATAGTGGATTTTTTGGTATTCACTCCAAAGTGGCGGCGCCTGCTCAGGAAGAGGAATACGCGCCCATGGACAAGACAGACTCTCCCTACATGGCCGGAAAAGACACTTCTGCTCGCAACTCCGTGGACTCTCTTGCTTCCATGTCTTCCAAGTCCAGCTCGGACTTGGACAGCAAGCTGGACAAGGGCTCTCGCCCCTCTTCCTTGGAAATGTCGACCGATTCTCTCAACCACTACTCGTTCACGGACAAGCCGCTACCGCCTTCGCCTACCAAGAGTTCAAGCTCAGGGTGCAGTCCGCGCCGGAGCAAAACTCAAGGCGCGACTTCCCGGCCGGCGGCCAAAATCTACGGCGAGACACAGCCGCTGAATTTTACCAAACACACCACGAACGACGAGTACATGGCGAACAAGCTGCGTCGGAGCTCTTTGCACTACCGCAAGTCCATGCCTCATATTCCCAACAATGTCTTTGTGCAAGACTTTGACTACGCGTCCTAATTAGTTTCTTCTTTCTCGGTGTTTTTCTTTTACTTTCTTTTACTATTCGTGTTGATCCAATGCTTTTGATTACGCTTCTATAGCTTGAGTTAATGTCGCTATATATATAATACCCGTTTCTAAATGCAATGATGAATTATGGCCAAAAAAAAAAAAAAAAAAAAAAAAAAAAAAAAAAAAAAAAAAAAAAAAAAAAATTCAGAGAAAAAAAATTAAAACTTCATTAAATAACTTAGCTGTCGAGCAGACTTTAAATGCCTCTGGATACAGCCTCATAATGAGGTGACGTGTTCTCGTATTCTTTCACAAAGAGTTTGCCTCTGTGCTGGAGCATGTACCGTAGACAGTCTTCCAGGTGCTCACGGAACACTGCAATGCTCTGTTGGTCCATATTGGTTTGCGCAATCAGCGCGGGCATAGAGACAAACAGACGGAGCAAGTGTTCAGGCCCGTAAATCTCGCTCATGGGCGTATCTGGATACTTCTTCTTGATGTTGAGATACTGTTGCCGCTCAAAACGGTAGAGCAGAATGTTTCCAAGGGCGCGGTCAAAGTAGAGCTTGATGCCCGCAATGACCTCGTCAAAGATATCTGCTTCAGCCGACTTGGGAGGATGCCGTGGTGTGGCTTCCTGATAAGCGTCGAGTAGATCCGACACTGTAATGTCTCGTGGTAACGGCACAACCTAGTTTTAGTTAGTACTAGCAAAGCAGCCTAAAGAGTTTCAAATTACCTGGTGTTCTTTGGTAACGAATTCCCAGTCGTCGACTAGCAGCGCCTTTAGCTGATCTGGAACGACCAGACTCACTTCTTGTTTGCGGATGAAATCGTCCTCCTTTTGTTGTATGTTAGCACAATCCACAATAAAGCAACACCCAAATCTACCTACCTTGTCCATTTCGTCGTAAACCCGGCTTCGTTTGGGAGGTCGACCGACTTGCGACTCTCGTTTCCCACTTTCTCTGCGTTTCACCGCGGCTGACATTGCTGCTGCCGTATTCTCCGATGACAAGCCGTACTCCATCATTGCTGGACCATCAATATCTAAATTGATAAAACTCTTCTTTTTGCTTGCGGCTGCAAGTGCCATTTGCTTGAGCTCCTTTTGCGTTCGCAGGTTCTCCTCGTTCCATGCCAGCACTCGTTCGTCAGAGACCCACTCGTCCCAAGTCGACTTCCATCCTTTGTAGTGAATGTAGTATGAATATTTGTCGTTGAGCTCGGGTGGAAGGTCGGCTGGGGCGCCCTCTGTGGCCGGCGTTGCCGAGTCGCCTGGTGATTTGGTGTATGTCATTTTTGTTTCGGGGTTGTAGATTCGCATAGCCTTTGCTTCATACAACATGGGACCATGGAACGCAAGGCATTTCTGGGGAAAAACAGGCGGGTCCTGTGTTCGGTCTGACATTGGAATAGTATGCTTAGGTAGTTTCTCAAATGCTTCTTGCAATATTGATGATGGAAAATTAAGGATTAGGCAACGCTTTTGTGATGAAGTTCAGTTTTTGGACGTGGGAAGAAAAAAAAAAAAGTAGCTCTCCGTCCAGCAAATCACGTAAGCAAGGACAACATTCAAACTTAAAAGACAAGGAACTTTTCATCTCCAGTTAATTGGCTCGACTGGGGAAGATAGCATATAAAGAGTACTTCTTGGTTATTGAAAGAAGAAGTCAAAAAAGATTTGAAACTCGGTTAATGGTCACAGTCTACACGTGAGGCTCCTTGATGAACTTGGCACCAAGTTACAACTAAGTAAATGCACACACCAAGTACATCAACGGCATGATACTAGCAATTATCAGTACCGCACGAAGAAGGTCTTCGACTGACCGCTTTCAAATGATAGCTCGGCAATGAACTAGATTATATTATTTTAACTAGTTTCACTGCGCGATTATATCAAATGCGAGGCTACATACACACTTGCGAAGCTGTACCACCATCCCCATTGATCACGTAGGAACAGTGACCGTTGCTTTGATTATACAAATGTTCCTTCAGAGCCATCTAAAAATCAAAACATGCTAAGTTCTGCATATTAGCAAAGTGCCTTATATACCAATGGTAGCGTCAGCTATGGAAACAGGAAGTGTCAAACGACTTCAAATGCCCACGGCAAGGGATACACACGACTTTCTACTGCAACAATTATGATTACAAAAACAAGTATTTGATCAGCTTGATGAATTGTTCTACTCTCAAAATTAAATTATTGCGGGAAAACAGATTAATACTCCATTAAATCAAATTCCTAGATAAAGCAAGCTTGGAAACAAGCATCATAAGTACTCCATGCAGGTATTATATTTTGCAACTTCCAATGGAATCCAAAATTTAGTAGACAAATAACGCTAGCGCTAAATTCAACTACAACTCTAGTATTTTTTCAAAACATCATGTCTGTGCAATCATACTTGTTCCCTCGATGCTGTCAGAAACATTTACTCACCAATTCCAGAAATGAATAAACAAATTATCACGGAGTTTTGGCTGGTCGATACACGAAACGTGCTATTTCTAATATCCATATACTTTCAACTTATAACAAGCTTACGGCTAGATGCTCAAAACATGCATGCGATAAAGACACGAGAAAAACCAGAAGTCGCACTAGCTTTTAAGAAATACATGGGGGAGTGGTGGGCAGCAATGACAGCCATATTACAATCATTTTGCGAGATCTTGAAAAGGCGCCCACACAGGTTTCTGGATAAAGCTTGCCTTGTTCAACCTGTGGGAAGCGCAAGCTGGAGATGTACACAGTGATATAGACTTGCTACGAGTTGACATGATTTTTTGGAAGCCAAGACTATCATGATTGACATGATCCGAGTTTTTTTGGCCGGCGGAACCGCTGTGCTAGAACGGTTCTTTTTAATTCATTTTTTGAGCACTTCTAGTATATAACTGTAAAATAAATTCAAGATTTCAAAACTCGCCGGTGCTGGACTGGTGAAAAAAATGCAAAATGCACCTGGGATTGAGCCCTGATACGTTAATAAATAACAATTAACTAGCTGATTAAGTATACTGCGAGCAACTACCTCTCTTCTTTTGGAGGAGCCAGCTCACAATGGACCGGTTACGTTGTTCTTAGCGGCCTCCGGCGGACTCCTTACCAAGCAAATGCGAGAAAGGTTCAGTATTAACCAGCGCAAATTGCTCGTTACTAAGCCAATGCATGGTCCAGTCTTAGCCAGCGCAATTTGTTTTGGTATAATTCAGAGCAGCACGTCTGGAGACTACGCAACGCAACATAAGCAAGTCAATCAGTTGAAACATTAGCGGAATGACGCGCTTGAAAGGTCACGTGTCTATCGGAGTAATAGTAATATTGATCAATGCTAAACTATTTGACAGGAAATTTAGAACTGCTACTGTTCTTGTTGAATGTGTTGGAAAATTGCTTAAGACAAACAAGTTTGTTAAGTATAAAGCACAAGCCTCGCTCAAAAGAAAAAAAAAAAAAAGAAAAAAAAAAACATTTGTCAAACTGGCCTACCTAATCCAAACGTTCAAAGATGTGTGATCGCTTTAGTAAGTTGCCTGACATTTACAATTGCTATTTTGTGAAAAAAAGTGGTGCTTGAATCACGTTGACTAAATAATTGAGCACCAAGCTTGATGAGTGCGGGAGGCATGAGTCGATGGCAGACAACCAATAAGCCTTCGCAAGCGTAAAAAAGTAACTTATTTTATATAAAACCCAGCAACAAGATGGTGACGCATGCCAGTATACACAATATTTACAATCAAATTATTTATACGCATTATTTAATTCCGTAGCTGTTTATAAAATTCCGGAAAAACTGCAAGTCTTGTCTGCCGACATGCGCAAACAAACAAGCCAACCCCGTTCATCATGCCAATGATGTTTATGATTTTTATTTATTGCATGGGACTTTATGTGAGTTTGTTAATTAGTACAAATGAAACCACAACCGATGGCTTTTGTTATTCCTGTCACTCAATATTTTTATTACTGAAATATACGAGAATGCTGGACAGACAAACCCACTTTTGCGTGAGACCGACATTCAACTCCTAAAATAATACAAGCTAAACAGGTTTGTTTTGTTGTTTAATTATCGATATTGACCATTCATTTAGTTATTGAAAATACTGGCGGCTATGATCGATCATACAAGTCTTACACTACGAGACTTCTTGGCCAAAACTGGGTAGGTAAACGTGCAACCGTGCAAACAGCAAAGCGGGTTTGTTGTTGCTTGGCAGCATGTCCACCGTGAGCTTAGACATTGCATATTTACTTGTACTAATTGTAAGTCTTGTTTGTTTACACCTTAGCAGCTGCATTTCCGGCTAGTTTCTTAGACAGACCGGCAAAGAAGGTCCAGTAAAGGTCCAATGCATGTCTGACCGCCAAACGTTTGTTTGTTTGCGCTGTTTATTTACATGCGAAAATACTACTGTTTCCCACAACCCATAGTTAGCTAACCTTGTGGTCACAGATTGACCATCACGATCAATGACTTGTTGAAGGTGCGTGCGTGCGTGCGCTCACCAGGCACAACAGGCAAGCTCTGGCCTTTGCTTTGTTTCCATGTGTGTTCCCACGCGAACCATGCACCTCAATCGTCCTACTTTAAAAAGCGTAACTGGCTGGGCATTGTCTTGGAATCCGGATTCCAACCCGTTGCCCAGTAGAACACAAGCTCAACTTTGAGACAACAAACGATAACAGCCAAACTCAATCTTGCTGGAACTTGAACTCTGTTCTGGAAACAGGTTTACCGGTGGAGGCTAGATGAATCCACAGCCGTTGCAACAAGCCCAGACATTGCTTAAGATTTGGTTTAATATTGGGGAAGAATGGCTTTGTCGCGTAATTCTAGACGGGGCAGTGCAGGTTCTGAAACGCGTTTCGCGATGAGCAGCAAAGCACTGTGGGTGTCTTCTGCGTCAAGCTCTAATTCCGCCAGCTAACTAAATTTTGATTGATCCAACTGTCTAACTAACTAGTTAACGAAGATTCTCCTGGGGGTTACTGCTCTCTGCCTGGGCCCCTGGAGATGGCGAAGATCCGACCCGGCGCCCGATCAGAGCACATGGGTAAACCGGCGGCGGCGCCATTCGTAACTCGGGTTGATCAATTTTCAACTTGGCAAGCGGTCGGACCAAGGGCCTTGCCAGATGCCCGGCATGACGCGTGCCCCGTAAATCGCCAGCGCCAAATAATCATTATACGCCGCCGGGTTTGCTCAGGAGAAACGGCGGTTAAGCCTGGCCCCCCACGGTAATATGGATCGCGGGTCCACACCCATCATCACGCCCGATCTCCGCGCTTAACTCCTGCTCCTGAACGTCCTCCCCGTGCTCCAACTACCCAAGTTCCAACTCCACGATCATGATGATTGATCCGGCAGCCTCTTCCGCGCGCGTGGCAGATTCTTGATCAATTGATAGAAGCCCTCTGCAGCGTGAAAGTTGGTTAACTGGTTAGGTAGTTGGCTATTTGATCTGCACAGACACGCAAACAGCGTGTTTCATGCTCATTTCGGCCATTTCTGCGCCCAAAACGACGAAGCTGGCCAGGCGCTGGGTGGGTCTCCGCTCGCTTTTTTTTCCTTCCAAGCCGCCCCTGAAAAATTAATTGACGTTACGCAACTTACGCAACTTACTTGTGTTACGCAAAATACATAATAAGCTGACTACACACTGCTAGAGTGCTTACATAATATTTACACAAGGCGCAACAATCTTGCACAAAATCGTTGACGTTCGTTGTTGCATTTAGAGTTTGGGTGTAACAATCGATTTATCAGTAAACCCGTTGGTTCCAATCGCGCACAAAAGGGCAGCAGGCACCTTGTGACGGAACAACACAAGAGAAACCGGCGCTTGTCTCTCTCTGCGGACTTGCCCTAGGTCCAGCTCTGGTCTCGCTCTGGTCCAGCTCTGGTCTCGTCTTGAAGGCGACGTGGACGATACGGCGAGCGCTGCCTGTGCTGCGGACTTTGGCAGCGATTTCGTCACCGCCGCCGGAAACAGCAGGAAAAAGCAATTCTCGTGCTCTGTACTGCAGCGCGCGCGTCTCCCCTGAAATGATCGTCGGAGAACACGGCATAATTGCTTTTTGCCAAAGCTTCGATCTGGAGTTTTGTGTGCTTTTGCGTGGTTAAGCCGGGGTTAGCTTTGGGACTTGTGCAGATGTTCGTGCAGATTTGCCGCGGATCCCTGCACAGCGCGCGTCGCTGCCCTGCGAGAAAAACCAATTTCACAGCGCTGAAGCCAGTTTGCGCCATGCCCGACTTGATCATTTCGACTAAAAACTGATTAAAAATTAAAAAGCTTGCAACGCCAACTCTATAAAACCAGCGGCGTCCCCTAATTCCCGCTCCATTTCCAGGTTCCTTTCAGGTTCGCCAGGTTCTCCAGGTTCTTCACATCCACAATGCCCCTCAACATCTTCAACCGCAGGCAGCAGCTCAATGCCGCTCCAACAGCAGCAGCAGCAGCAGCAGCAGCAGCGACAGCGTCCTCTGCCTTCATCACTCCGGCGTCGCCCAACCTCGAGTTTGACTTTTCTCAGCCGCCGCTCGACGTCGACTTTGGCTTCACTCCAGCAAAGCCTCAACAAACACCCGCTGTGCCTACACAAACAGAGCACTCCAACTTCCCTTCCTCCTCCTCTGCGTCCTCTTCTTCCTGCGACGAAGACTCGTCGTCCTCTCCCAGCAGTGCGACGGCTCCCAGCTTCCAGTCTCCCAGTTCAGCTGGGGGATCCTCGTCGGCTACCTCGCCCAGCTCGTCTCTGGCCCAGACCGCCGCCAGCCCCGGCCGATCGCTCTATCGTCCCGGCGGATCCTTCCCCACGTCCAGCGTCCGCTCTCTGGCTCAGTTCACATCTTCTTCTTCGTCTGGCCCACCCACGCACTCGCACGCCAGCCACTCTCATGCCGGCCCACTTGGCCTGGATCACGTGATGTCTGAGAAAAGTTCCAGTTCCACGCACTCAGCCAAGGCGGCGGCCAGCCTCGCTGGTACCACCGGCAGCACCAGCAGCAGCCGGACCAGCAGTATTACTAAATCTGTTTCGTCTCCGTCTTTGCATGCGCAGCACCAGCAACAGCAGCAGCAAAAGCAACCCACTCTGCCACATCCTTCTTCCACCTCCCGACGCCTGTTTAAAATCAAGCGCAAAACTTCCACAACTTTTTCTTCTCCTCCTCCCTCCATCCCCGAGCTGCCCCAAGTACAAGTCTCGGAAAGCTACCAGGACCTTACGGACTTGTTTGACTCGCCGCTGCCACTCCCGCAAGTCAAAGAAGAGCAAGAGGATAAAATGTTTGGACTCGGCATTGAGGAACCCAGACCCCAAGAGGTTTCTTACCCACCTCAGCAGCAGCAGCAGCAGCAGCAGCAACAGCAGCAGCAGCAGCAACCACCCCAACACCAACCCCAGCGGTCTGAAGTCGACTCTTATGCTTTTGAATACTTTGATTTTGACAATAGAGACATCTCCTACGACTCTGACAATGACAGCATCCAAC
The DNA here is from genome assembly GCA_030566025.1 of Geotrichum cucujoidarum. Classification (NCBI taxonomy): domain Eukaryota; kingdom Fungi; phylum Ascomycota; class Dipodascomycetes; order Dipodascales; family Dipodascaceae; genus Geotrichum; species Geotrichum cucujoidarum. The sequence continues at coordinate 73,786 of JAJMHN010000013.1, read as the reverse complement.
CCAGCATCCAGACGTCGCCCAAACTGCTCAACAGTCCATCACATGTGTCCCCTGCAGAACAAGGACCTCCTCCCACGCGGTCATCGCTCAACACCGTGTCTGCGCAATCCTCCACCTCGCCCACATCCAACCGCAACTCCATCTTCTCAAACTCCACTTCTTCCTCAAGCATTCGCAACACCGTCCCCGACAAGGCTTCAAGGCGTTCATTCAATTTCCGCAACATGTTTGCCAAAAAGTCGTCTCCAAACTCCCAACCGGCAGAATTTAATTTTTCAACAGACGCTTCCTTTGTTCCTGCACCACAACAGAACAAAGAACCTGTCGATGAGCCAACCATTACTTTTGCCACTCGCAAGCCCATCGTCCCCCATTTCCCAGACGTGGACGCCTGCAAGACCTACAAGGCCCAAATTGTCCCCGTGGCGACCACAGACCCCGAGTCCAACACGCGACGCCAAAATGAAACATCCTCGTCACTGCATATCGACTCTGAGACACTGCATTTCACGCCCAACCTGAGACCCGCCATTGGCGCGGTGGGATCGCGTCTCAGAACTGCGGGGGTGCCGGCTCCTGCCAACCTGGTCATGACCAAGGCCCAGTACGAAAAGCTGTTGGCGGCGTCAAAGGAGTCCAAGCCCGCGCCTGCCGAAAAGGAGGTCGAAACCGAGAAGCATGACGACGAGGACGAGGACGAGGAAGAAGACGAGGACTCTGATGACGAAAACGCTCAGCGTGCAAGAAGGGTATTTGCTGCCGAGGAGGCCAAGATGCAAGACTTGCGTATGCGCATGAAGCAAGACAAGCACTTGTCTGGCTACCGCCCTAGAATGACTCGCACAACTGGCTCTCAAATTGGCTTGTCCAACCACCGGTCTGTCCCCTCGCTTGACTCGATTGACTACTACGACTCGGAGGAGGACAAGGAAGAGGACGACGTGCCTCTTGGCGTGCTCAAGGCCAACTACTCTCCTTCCAAGCTCAATACCTCCAAGTCTCAGACCCAGATTGCTCGGGCTGGTGGTGACGTGACTCCCATGCGATTCCCCGGCCAGGGCCGTCCTTCCCCCGACACTGCCTCTGTCCACTCTTTCCAGTTCTCCAGCGCTTTGCAGTCACTGGCACCTCTCCCGCGCCCTGCCTCGCCTGAACAGGGCTACCTTGCCATGCGCAACCAGTCTACTGCCATTTTGCCTGGCTTCAACTCTACAGTCCCCATGAACCGAGGACTTGTGGGCGAGATTGCCAAGGGCGAGGAGGCCAAGACCCGCCGCAAGTCTGTTGTCCTCAACATGTCCCCTTCCAAGTCCAAACCAGCCGACTCTGACAGCGTCTTTGGCGGGGGCCCGCAACAGCAACAGCAACCCCACGAGCTGCAATCGCAGCTCCAGCAAATGATGCAGATGCAGAGTCAGATCCTGCACCAAATGTCAACCACCCCTCACCCCGAGCCCATGACCCCAACGGCGGCCACCACTCCTACCATGCCTCGCCGCAACTGGAGCAGCTTTGATGTCATGGCGCACCACCAGATGCCGCGCCAGGACTCGCTCAGCTCGGGCGACGAGCGGTCCGTCCGCATGGGCGGCGGTCGACCCGGCTACACTAGCGGTCTTGGCAGCTACGAGGCTACCGCTCCAGCAACAGCAGCTGCAGTCCCTTCGGCGTTTGGTCCCACTCCCCGTGACGTGGTTGACAGCGACAATGAAGACGACGAGGACGAAGCTGGCTGGAAGGAGCTCGAGGAGCGCCGCAAGCACCTCCGCGACATGTGGCGCACTACTGCCACGGCTACCGCTTGATGCTCTAAGTTTTTTCTTTACTTATTTATACTGGTTTTTTCTTGACTTCTCTTCTCTCATTTTTTGAAATGAAATTTTATTTATTTTTGGATACTAGGTTAATAATAATATATAGGCTATACGTGCACGTTTGGCACTGAATATAACAGGTAATTTTGGTCTTTACTATTAGCAGTCTATCAGGGATTGATTAACTTTCAGTTAGAACTTAGAGGTGGTAAGTTTGCAGTTACCAAGATTCAATCTGGGTGGAGCAGAACCGGGGCTTGAGTAGCGCGCCTTCAAGCCCAAGTTCCGATGCATATTATTGCAACCTCCGAGCGCTTATAAAATATAATCCATGTGCCTTGCACAACAATTGAATCACTGTAGAAAAAGCTTGGTCGAGGCAATTGGCAACACTGTCGGCCATTTACCAAAGCGTACAAAAATTATTAATATCTCAATACCATGGGAAATTTAGTGACGCAATTAATTAATTAATTCATCAATCAAGGAAGAAGAGAAAATAAGCAAGGCAGTAAAAAAAAATAGAAAAAAAAAAAAACGTGGGTCGAGTCCTTCGTCTTTGCCATTTCAAGCAGGCCCAAAAGTTCTTCTTTGCCCAAAAACGCCCCCCAGCCTGTTGCTGGCAAAGGACCCGGGCGCTGTTTTTTGTCCCCGCCCTGCAAAGCTGCCAAAAAAAAAGAAACGCCAAAAAAGAAAGAGAAGAGGAACAAAAGAAGTTCAGCCGTGCGCTTGCGTTAGGCTCGCCAATTTGCCGAAATGGTTGGCATGAAAATCTCGTAATTAATTTTGGAACTGGGAAAGAGCACACCAGCACCAGCACTAGCACCGGCAACCCAAAGACTTGACACAAGCTGTTTAGAACTTGAGCTCTGGGTGTATGCAGAGGCAGAGCTGAGCTCGAGGTTTGGCAGTACCTGCCCAGTATTATCAATGATTTATCGAGCTTGCACGAATGCCCACCAGCGACAGGCTGAACAAAGCAATACATGAAGATGGTTTAAGGCTAGTAGTAACTAATTAAATACATCTAACCTAAGCCAGTTCAAAGAGCGCTTGTTAAGCAGTTCAACCAAATCAAGACTCACCCAAAAAAATGCCACATCTATGGATTGGTACACTCCTGATTTATTGAAGGAAAAACTTTCTTTTTCCCTTCTTGTCTGTAAATGTCAACATTTCATTAGCGTCATTCATAAAGCTTGTATTCTCCAGCGCAAAGCTTGAACTGACAAAGAGAAAAATGAAGTTGCAATCTACAAGTGATTGTACTTTGCAAACGCAAAGAAACAGGCCCTGGCAGATGAAGTCATCACCAGTGCTCCGGGCGCAGTCAAGGCAACTCGAATTTGCCTGGCTGGAAAGAAAAAGGGCCCATCTGTACTTTGTATCGCTGCTGATGTTGATGACGCCAGGTCCCAACTGCGTGCACACGCAGCACCGGCCCATCCAACATCTCAGCTGTCCATTGTTCTCCAGAGATCCCTACAAAGCAGTCCGCCCAAGTAGGTTTAATTGGTGCAAGTTGAACTTTGATTTGTGAACCTTGATCAAGTTACAACTTGCAAGTTACTTACAACAACCATGACTACGACGACCAGTGAGTGTACAACAGCAAAAGTTCCTGCTAATCAAGAAAAAAGAGAGCGCTTTGACTGCAAATTATCTGTCAAAAATAAGAATATTTGGTTAAGAGTATGGTGTCTAGAAAAAGAAGACAAAAAAGAAAGGTCCTGCCCGGATTCGAACCGGGGTTAGTGGAAGATTCGACATAAATCAGAATCCACGGTGATAACCAACTACACTACAGAACCAATTTTGTAAAAATTAAAAATTAAATGTTTATAGGAAGTAAAATGACACAACTACAAAATTAAAAATATTTCAGTATATATTATTTAAAAATTTGTTGTTTGATAACGCATACTCACAAAAAAAGATAGAAGCTAAAGTAACGGTTTGCTATCAAGTAGCGCTAGATTTGACTGAATTCATTACTCACACATACAAGGGCAAGCCGTCAACTGCTCATAACATATTAAATCCAATAGTATAAAAAATAGCAGCATGTTCAAGACGAAGATTGTTACACTTATTTGTCTTGTTGATTCATGGTGCACGCAAACCTGTGTTTATGCATTTGTGCTGCTGTCGGCATTTACTTTTGCAAAGTGGGTTTGAACAATATCTTTGTAGCGCAAGCAGTCATTTGACTCTGTGTATAAAAAAAACAGAGCAAGAGCAATCTATCAAGGACTCATGTGAAAAATGGCATCTAAATCATTAAAAGACCATATGCAACAGCTCTGCATCAAAAGCGCCAGGTAAATACAGTGTCTGTACTATGTAGGGCAACGACGAAATGCTCTTCAAGTCCTGTATTTAGCTAAGCACAATTTTTGCTAAAAATCTGCAATGTGTTGAAATTTTTTTGCTAAGAGTCTAGTAGGATTTTTCCAGACTGGTATTTGCTCTGTGACGCTTTAGGCTACACTTTGCAGTAGGTTGGGTTCGTTATGTCTTGAACGTGGATTCTAACCAAGGCCATCACGCTGAAGAGATGTCTTAGTTTAGCCTACAAAAGAACTGAAAATGTGCGTATAGTGTGGCAGTGACAGTTACACCAACTGTAGGTTAATTTGCTTGCAATATGGAGTCTGGAGATGGTATTACAAGATTAAATTTGAGGATTTTGTGCACGTACATGAAAGAGACTAATTTGTGAAGGGAATTTTACAGGTAGCGCAAAACTTCAGGTCAGGAAAGTATTGTGAGAACAAATTGATTGCAGTTGGAAAAGTAAAGGGCAAGCAATCCATAACCAGGTCTTCAAATTTCTTCAAGCTTGACGCTGAAGAAACATCAAAACAACTAATATATTTGGTAATCAATTTACATGAACGTAGAATTTTCAATCATATTGTCTTGAAGATTCACGGATTATTAAAATAACTCCTAAGTAAATAAAAGTGGAACTAGCGTTGTAGTTGTACATTTATCCAGGAGTTATTGTGGAACTCCCACTTGAACACTACCCATTCGTGAATTATTGGTAAACTACAACACCAAAAGGTAATAAATTCTAAAAAAGAAAAAAAAAAATTCTAAGCAAGGATGTCTGATTCAATACAATTGCCAAGACCAAAAAGATTTGGCAAAAAAGCAGCTCCGATACGGGGAATCGAACCCCGAACTGCCCGGTGAAAGCGGACCGTGCTAACCGTTACACTATATCGGATAGAGACACTTACAAGATATTTTAAAATTTAGAGTATGACATATTTCAGCCTTTTAAATATGTTTTTAATCGAGTTTTGGTTCAATACATGAATACTGGATCAGATAGAGTCTTTGACTTAATCATAATTTTAATGGGAATTATGTAGATTTCATTAACAAAACACGATCAAAACTAGTTCCAAAGTATATAGATTTTACCTTTGGCCTTCTCAAAAACTCAAAAACGGCCCAACTATCAACAAAACGAGCTAAAGCAATCATGAAAAACAGTACAAATTAAGGGAAAACAAATGACTGTCCGTCAAAATCATTTGGTTGGTGGCAATAGTTTTAGTAAATTTTTGGTTGACAGAGGCAATAGGCAATACTCAATATTTCATAGAGCTTGGAAACCGAATGGTTTAAAACAGGTCTGTAATTCTACTTAACTAAAATTAATTGCACCAAGAATATTTTTGGTAATACTTTATGTCCATGAGCTGGAACTGGCATAATTATTTGGTTGCAGGCTATGGATCTTCTATCTATAAGCATTCTTTGGCTCAAAACAATAGCCACGTTATACAATGACGATATTATGTTGTAGAACCTTTCTAAGACGTCCCAGTGTTTATAGAAAACTACGAGGCTGGAAACTATGATGGTATCGTAAACGTTCTAGATAAACTGTTAGAGATGGCATCCTCAGTGAAAACTTTTTGAGAACTATCGATGTAACATCGCAGCAGAACAACTCATTAATTTTGCCATATACTTTAAACTAGCATGTTTGGACATATTGACGCTTCGCTTTATTGGTATTGTTTGCACGACTTGTTTTTGGAGTAGTTGAGTCTCAAATAATTTGATGGAAATTTTGAAAATTGCGGTTTGTTACCGGAATCTATACATGCAACAACTATACTAATATTTTACAACAAAATCAATTTTCGTCTTCATATTATAACTAATTTCAGAAAAGTGAGGCCAACCTTTTGCATACTGTGGAAGAAAAATGTGCACTCCATGATTAAGATGTTGGCATGTAAAGCCATGCCTACGAGTTACCCAGCCCAACATTGGTCCCAATGGTTCTATTTTTTTTTTTGCTAACGCATCTTGTAGCTGAACAAAAGGTTCATTATCAAACCGACTTACGAAGGGGGTTCCTGAAAATACAGACCAAGATGATTGCAGGTGTTACGCGGCAGCTGCTAAGAACGAAGTTACCATACCTTCCGCCCTTGACGCCAAGTAGGCCATGTGTCAAGTCAACAGTGCGACACAAACACTACGGATATCCACGGTACAATCAGAGACTACCGAACCAACCTGTGACGTTTACTACAACCCCCCGCCAGCCCAAAACCTGGAAAGTGTTTTGGTCTATTGTTCTAGGTAGCTCATTAGCGCTGAGCGGCTATGTGTTCTACGAGACAGTTGTGAACGAATCCTCGGTATACATTCCCTTTTATATTGTACAGTGGTCCCGCAAGCCATTGCACGGTGAATTGGGTGGCGTCGAACAAGAGAAAAAACTACTGAGCAGGGCACGATCACAATTGCAGCAGAGAATTGCGGTCGACGAAACGGTAGGTGCAGTTTTGGGTGTGCCATGCAAGATCACAGAGGAAGGGTCATACCAAATAGCTGTCAATGCGCCAGGGCCGTCGCTGGTCTGTTTGGAGATATCGCCTCTAAAAAGCAGCAAAACACCCAATTGGAGCTATAGGCAAGTAGCAAGGCCACTAATTTGGTGGCTAGATACGCGCCCTGGGTCGAGTGAAACTCCAGAAATTGATACTATCATACAAGTGGGGCAAGGCAGCCAAGACGTCGGCGAGCAAGGTGATACGGACGACGAGCAGCCCAAACGCAAATGGTGGTGGGATCCAGACGAGCAAGAAATTTACATTACAGGCACAATGAGCGTGGGAGGCCCAGGGCCAAACTGTCATTCTTCTGAACATGGCCGGTCTGCGCCAAAGAATGGGCAGATTAGCTTCACCGCAGTTAAAGGCATGGACCACAACGACACGGCTCTGCGGTTCAAACGAACCGTACTTACGTACCATGACGATAAAGGTAGGGAGGTCCACCAAAGGCTATGCTAATTCATAACGAGTGTATATTTAATCATCTATCATGAGTCCAATTAATAGGCACGTCCTACACGCTCCTCTTTCCACCTTTCCTGAGTCTCTTTTCGCATGTGATACGTCTTGCGCTCCTTCCTGTACTGCTTGATAAAAGTGTTCACAGAATCGTCACTGCTGCCGGAGGGGGCTTCTAAAAAGCTGGTCGCCAGAGATTCGCACAATTGCTCTGCTTCAGTCACTGCCGAGTCCATACGCAGTTGGAGCGCTCGCATACTGAACGGCTGCAAGGACTTATACATGTCGCTTTCAACTACTCGCCATTCAGCCTCTGCTTGTTGCGCGCTTGAAAGAGCTGCTTGGGCTGTTTCGCGGAGTTGCGGGAGCTCGGTGTTGAGTTTGCGGAGCACCGCGGGTGCCTTTTGTTCTGAGACAAGTTTACTTGCTTCTTGTTGCTGTGTATGAGCTTGCTGAATCTGCGGCACGGCTTCTTGTATTAAGCCATGGATTGCTTGCGGATTGTGCAATAGGTCTTCAATAACATTGACACTTGTGGGGTTAGTGGTGGGCATGCGCTGCAAAAAGGCTGTGTACACTTACGGCTTATCTGCCAACTCGGCAGGTACTTCGGGCACAGGAATGGCTGGCCTTGACTGAGGTACTAGCTTTGAGAATTCAGGATCTGCGTCTTCTTGGGACGTGCCATTGGCGGCGGGCAAAGGCGGTAACGGCGGTGGTGCAGCGGACATTTGTGTTGGTGAATGTTGTTTGAGTAGTTTAGGAATTTCATCGAGGCTCTTAATAATCCACCAGGAAATAGTCAGGGAAAAAAAAAGAGAGGCCCGATCTTTGATTTGGAACGCATCACCAAGATTCATAACAGCAACACAATGCCGCCCTCTGCCACGCCTGTTGCCGAGCTCAAGGGCCACTCCGACCGCGTCTGGGACTTGGCCGTGCATCCTACACTTCCCCTGCTTGCAACATGCTCCGGCGACCGCACCGTGCGTATCTACTACCTCGACAAACCCGGCTTTCCTCTCCACACAGTACTCGAAGACTCACACAAGCGCAGCGTGCGATCTGTCGCTTGGAAGCCCACACCGAGCGGAGAGAATGGCTATGCCGCTCTGGCGCTCGGATCGTTTGACGCCACAGTTAGTATCTGGGGCAAGGAAGATGGCGAGGAATGGTCGTTCCTGGCCCAGATTGAGGGCCATGAGAACGAGGTCAAGGGCGTTGCTTGGTCCCCCAGCGGATACTTTTTGGCAACGTGCTCACGCGACAAGAGTATCTGGGTCTGGGAGACCGACGATAGCAACGAGGAGTTTGAATGCCTCATGTTTTTACAAGACCATACCGAAGACGTCAAGCACGTTGTTTGGCATACAAGCGAGGACTGCTTTGCAAGCGCAAGTTACGACGACACAGTCAAGGTTTTCAGAGAAGACGATGATGAATGGGTGTGCGTGTCTAACTTGACAGGGCACACGAGTACAGTCTGGTGTGTGGACTTTGAAAAGAAAAAGGAGGTGACCCGTCTTGTGAGTTGTTCAGACGACTTGAGCGCAATTGTTTGGGCCAAGGTGGGTAGCTCTGGCGGTGTCAGCAAGTCAGCAATTCCATCGACTTTCAGAGGCGACCCATTGTCTGAGGAATGGACCAAGGAAGCCGTCCTTCCTTCCAAGCACACACGCACCATCTACGCCGTCGCCTGGTCGACACAGGGCCGGATCGCGTCGGTTGGCGCTGATGGCCTTATTGTCGTCTACAAGGAAACTGACGATGGCAAGTGGGAAATCACGCAAACTATTGAAAACGGTCATGGTGTTCATGAAATCAATTCTGTCGCTTGGGCCACAGTCAACGGCGGTGAACTTCTCATTACCGCAGGCGACGATGGACTCTCAAAGATCTGGCACGTGTAATTGTTATATTAATTAGTGTACAATAAATAGATTACATTATTCTTCATTATCAGAGGCATCTTCTTCCTCGTCGAGATCAAGGGAAACAGGGATATTGAAACCGCTAGTTTCCTTGAGAATTGCCTCGTCTATGGTCATGACATCGACTATTTCTTCGTCCTCGTCTTCCAGTTGCCGCTGGTTCTGGGCTGTTTCGTCCTCGACGTCAAATTCGTCTTCCCGCTCCTCGTACTCCACATTCTCCTCGACTTCAATGAAATCTGGCGCTAACGCACTCCAGCGCTGGGGTGCAATAGAAGTCCACAGGTATATTCGTCCCGAGTCCAACCCACTAGCGGCAACCACTGGCCGCGACGGGTGCCATTCGACGTCTACTAGCTCCTCCTTAGGTCCTTCATAGATTTTGACCAATGACCCCATGGAAGTCTCCCACATGTAAATATCGTGAGCTGCTTCATAGGTCGATGCAAGGACGTACTCGGCGGTTGGCGAAAGCGAGACGGCGTTCCATTGAAGTCGATTAACCACGTCTTGGAACTTGTGTTCCACCTCAAACAGCCACTCGTCCTTTTCAGGTGTCGGAGAGCCCGATTCTGATTTTGGAGAGCTAGTTTCATTTTCTTGGGCTTGCTTCCCTTCCTCGTCATTTTTGCGGTGGTCTCCAAGAAGAGGGCTGGGCACAGACAAGAAGCGGACCACACGATCAGATGAGTTGACCACCAGGTACCGGCCGTTGCTTGATAACACCATGTTTTTGATATTTGACGTTGAAATCCTTGTTGAGGCTAGAATCTTGTCGGTTCCAGACTTTATAATGTTGAGGTTTCCCTTGGACGTGCCCGCAATGATGTACTCTCCAGTGACGTTGAATCGCGATACAAGTGTCGTTTCTTTGCCTGTCTCTGACGAAGGCAGTACCGTGATATTAGTAGATTCTTCCGTGTCGCCAATTTCCACGTATCGTGAGTCGTCTTCGTAGAGCGACACGACAAACTTGGAGCTGTCGTGAGGGTGCAAAAACGCGCTCCAAACAGGACTTTCGAAATGCCATATCCGTCGTTCTTTTCCTCCTGATTTCAAGTCCCACAGTATACACTTCCAGTCGCGACTTCCTGACAGGAGATATCTATTGTCATGACTCCAGCTTAAACTCTGAATCGGCCGGCTGTGGCTGCGGAGCACGAGAAGTACGCCGTTTGTGTCGCAGTCAAAGATTGCAATAGTGCCGTCGACAAGGCCCGACGCCAGGTAGTCGCCGGTGCGATTGAACTTGATGCATCCGGACTGACCGTATTGCAGTACAGCCGATTGTGACTCAGGGTACTCCTGGGCTAGCGCGAACGGATCAAGCAGCGAAAGGTTCATTGGTTGATAAATCTGTGGTGTTGAGCGTGTTTGTGTATTTTACGCGAGAAAAAATAATTTGATTTCTTCAACTCCACCTCCACAACCAGCATCTGCACATGTTGAGACTGAACTTTGTCAGACAGACCGCGCGGACGGCGGGCCTGGCCCGACCATTCAGCACGTACGGTCGTTTACTGAACAAGGATGTGGTTCCCAAGTCCGGGGAGCAAGGCGTCAACCAGCAGCAGCAGGACTCTGGTTACGTCCCCCGACTCTCATACGAGCGAGTTAGCTACGAGTACCCTCCTCCGCCCAAGAAGCCCAAGTTTGTGCCCGAAGAAAACAAGCCTTGGAAGCGCCACATTCCAGCACTGGCTGCAGTGCTGGGCATTGCCTGGGCCGTGTACGCCTACAAGTACTTTTTGTCCGGCGACAAGACGTCCAATGAAAAGCTATTGGAGCCTGACAAGTTTACGCCGTTCAAGATTACCTACAAGGAAGACATTAGCGAGGATCTACAGCTTATTGAGCTGTCTCCCAACTACGAACAGTACCGCAACATTTTGAAGAGCAAGGAAAGTCTATGGAACGGCAAGAAGCTGTGGAGTGTTGAGGTCAAGCAGCCAGAGATCCAGGTCGTGCGCCGGTACACACCCTTACCCATGTACTACATGCAAGGCTTGGAGGGCAAGGCATTGTTGCGCTTGCTTGGAGGCATTGAAGAAGACGAGGGCCGCATGGTATTGCTGGTCAAGAAGTACAATGATGGAGAAGTGAGCCGCTGGTTGCATCGCATGCCCGTTGGCAGCATCATTGAGCTGCGTGGACCTTTTGTAGGCCACCGGTTCCCTTACTCGCCGATTGACAACGCCGCTGGCGAGTTCCGACAGACCATGGAAGACCTGCCGAGCCGACTGCGCGTTGAGCCCGAGCAGCTTCCCGAAAAGCTCGGTGTGCCTGCCCCCGAAAACATTGCCTTCTTTGCCGGCGGCACGGGAATTGCACCCGTTCTGCAGTCTCTTTTCTCCAAGAACCCCCCACGCGGCCATGTCGATGTCTACTTTAGCGTTCGCAATGCCGACGAGATCCCGTTCAAGCGGTTCCTGCTCTTTTTGGAAAAGACTGGTCGTGCCAAGTTCCACTACTTTGTGGACGAGGAGAACAAGTTCTTGACGGCCAAGGACGTGCCCGCCCCCGGACCCATGCAGTACCTGGGCTACCAAAACAAGGCGCTGTCGGCCGAGCTCGAGCGCGAGAAGCAGCTTGAAGAAATGAAAGAGCAGATCCGTCGCGAAAAGAGCGGTGCTGCTGGTGCTTCTGCCGACGCCAGCAAGCCCAAGGAGATTGTCGACATGGTGCAGCCTGTACCTGCTGCTGCCGCGCCCTCTTCCCAGAAGCAGCAGGAGTCCAAGGCCACGACACTGGCCAAGGCCATGTCCCCTCCCACACAGTACAAGAGCGTGCTGGAGCAGGCCGCTGCGCTGAAGCACGTGCCGCGGGCTCCGGCGTCGCTCGCCGTGGTGTGCGGCCCGCCCGGCTACGTGGACTACGTGAGCGGACCCCGCGGGCTCAGCAACCGCAACCCAATCAAGGGCCTGCTCGGCGCCGCCGGCTGGACCACTGCCAACACGACGCGGATGGAGTAGTTAAGAGCTCATTGCTGGGTGTGTCTTCGTGCAAGGTGTAAATATATTTTCTGTACATAAAATTAAAAATGAAAAAAGCCCGTCATCCACCAAGCGCGCAAAAGAACAATTTGATTGTCTTGCTGCAGCAGATCGGCCACCTGCGCACCCGGCCCGAAACGGCAATTATAGAGGATTGATGAAACATTTATTTTTCTACATTCTACTCCGTCTACAAACGCGCTGGCTTCAGCGATGATGGCTTTGAGGCTGGTGTAATTGTACAAAAGCTACTTGTCTTTGGCGGAGCGGTGCTCGCGGCGGATGGGGATCTTGATGCCCTGGGTCGCGAAGCAGCGCGAGAGCTCCGTGGAGTCAACCACGCCGGGGAACTTTTTGGCGCTGTAGGACCGGAAAGCGTCCGAAAACGTGCTACAGACTATCGTCGTCGAGTTGCCCGTTGAAGGCTGCGAAGACTGCGGCGGAGGAGGATGTGGATGTGTTTGTGGGTTGGCCGGCTGCGTGGATGAGGGTTGGCCGGGGGCAGAACCGGCAGAACCGGCCGGACCGGCAGCGGCGGCAGTGGACTTGGAGATGGTCTCGGCAAGGTTGACAAAAGAGAACTTGAGGCGGAACTCGCCCTCAGTGCGGACAGAGAGGTCCTGGAGGACGAACCAGATGCCGAGGGTGTCGGAGAGGTCGTGGAGCTTGAAGGCGGTGGCAACGAGCGAGCCGATGAGGTTGCGTGTGTAGGCGGCGCCGGGGACGACGGAGGCAGCGCCCGGTTGGTGCTGCTGGGGTGCGGCTGACGGGATCAGTGGGCGCTGCTGTTGCTGCTGCTGGAAGGGCGGCGGCCGTGATTGTAGATTTTGCTGCTGCTGATAGTAGCTCGGCAGGTATCCCGGGTTCTGAGAGTAGAATATGCTGGAAGGGTCTGGGATGTGCGGTGGTTGTTGCGGTGGTTGTGGTTGTTGGAGCTGTGGCGGTGCTGGCTGGTACTGGGACGCTCCAGAGGCGGCAGGGCCCGAGGGACTGACGAGCGACATGTTTGTCTGGCCGTCGACGGACCAAAGCTCGACAATGAGGGCGTAGAAGGAGGTGTCGATGGCGCTGACGTCCGTGTACTCAAGGCCAGTGTGGATATTGAAGATGCGCAGGCGAACACAAGGGGGCGGCGTGATCTGACGACGGTCCTTGTCGCCAAAGCCACACATGCGGGCACGGACGGGCTGCTGCTCGACGGAGAGCTCAAACCGGTAGTCGCCGTTGTGCACCGTGGAATTGGCCGCTGACATGGGCATCAAGGGTAGCGCTTGCGGAGGCTGTTGTTGTTGCTGTTGTTGTTGCTGCTGTTGCTGCTGCTGTTGCTGCTGCTGTTGCGGCGGGTGATGGCCGTACTGTGGATGCTGTTGCTGCTGTTGCCGCTGCTGCTGTTGTTGTTGTTGCTGTTGTTGTTGTTGTTGGTAGTCGTATGGATTTGGCGGCGGGTGGCCATACGGAGGCCCATGCCCGGGGTTCATGGTCGGCGATGAGGTCCTGGGGCGGCGTAGAGGTAGATCAGGAGAAGAGGAAAAAATTATTCAGTATTAAATTAAATGGAATACAGGAACTACTTAGCTCGCAGTTGGCAGTGAATCAGAATTTTTCTGCTGGAATGCTGGCATGGCCATGTCTTAAATACTTCGTGGGCGGGAATGCGAAACAGGCAGACCCGCAGGTCGCGGTCCCCGCGCGCTGGTAACGCGGGCAGCATAACCCCGGGCTATGGCGGTCACGGGCGGTCGCGCCAGGCAGGCCCGCTCAGAGCACGCCGAGACACCGCCAGCAGGTGCCGGAGACGCTGCCCAGGGCTGGTGCGCGGCCTGGTCCTGGCGGCGTCACAAGTGAGCTGCCTGGGCTGCCTGGAAATACCTGCGGAGGAGCACGATCCCGCCTCGCACGACGCTGCGGTCACTCGGTTGGACCCTTTCTCGTACCGCACCGCTCCTTCTGGACAAGCTCGCTTGGTCGGTCGGCGTGTGCGCCTCGTCCGTCCACACCGGTGCTACAGCTGGAAACGCCGGCCGGTAGCTGCTTTATTGTTCTTATTGTCCTGTGAAGTCCAGCTAAGTGAGTCCCTATTGTCCTGCTTAGACCACACCTAAACTCCCGTAAGTCCCGCGATCAGCGCCTAGACGTGCCCAATGGGGCGTGCGAGCTGCATTACGTCCGGGTCTATGTCCGCCCGCCCCGTGCGAGGCTGTCCGTGAACCCGACCAAGTCCGTTCTCGCGACGGGCGTTGCGATGATTTCGTTGGCGGAGCCTGGTCCTGGAGGCTGTTTGCGCCCTTGGGTCCATGCGGCGGCGTCGTCACCAAACAGCATGTTCGGTCACAAAGAGCGCTTCTGAAACAAGCCTCAGTAGCAGGTCGACAACGGCCAGCGCTGTCTGGACTGCCCGTTGCGGCACGGCCCGGTTATTGCTTTCTGCCAGCCCACGGTCGAGCCCGCATTAAGGCGCCGGTGGAGATGGACTCACCGACTCGGGCCTTGCACCGGGACTAGCACCGGGACCAGCACCAGTAACCTGGGCGCACATCTCCAATACAAACCTTTCAACGCTTCAAAGCCAAACCGTCGCCAAATTGCCAGACATGCAATGCTACGTGAACTTGGACAAGCAAGCCCGTATTATTGCTAGCACAGTGCGACTTCCACCACCAAACGCCACGGTCCAAGGCGTGAGCTTGACAGATCTGCTGCTGCAACTCCGTGAAATTTGCTTTTGGGTATCGCCGACACTAAACGTTTGGCTGTACACTGACTACAAATTTGTAGAGTCTAGAGGCTCTAAACACAGACTAGGCCCTAGGGCAGCTTGATTTCTACTTGCAACACGAGAGTCTCAAGACTCCCAACTGATCCACCACCACCGGCCCACTAGGAATCACTCTTGATAAGACGTGGATAGAAAAAGACATGAGTCCCAGATCTTTGTGAAAACTTTCCTGTTCTTCTTCAACGTTAGAGAAGAGATATAGTTAAAGAATCAAGTTAACGAGCTTCTAAATTTCAGTTCAACAGATCAAGTGCCTAAAAGCAACCTGATCATGTCTGAATCAACCGATAATCAAGACACAACCAAGGGAGGCATCGAACTAGACGAAACCACCATGGCCCTTGCCAAGGCGTTCGGTTTAGCCAACTCGAACATGTCACCCCAACAGATAACAACAGCTGTGACTGCTATTGTCGACAGGGTTAGAAACAAGATTTCTAACGGTCCTCGTATGGTGTCACAGAAGTCTTCAGCTTCAACTGCGATCAATGGGTCTTCGCATTTCGACTCGCCTACAGCTAAACTAGGGGATGTTGCTGCTCCGCCGTCATCATCGGCTGTCGACCGGATGGGTATAAGGCCTCTTGACGAATTGCCCACCAACGTCTCCACTCTCTATTTTAATGTTGCTCATGAACGTTATGCTGGGGAAACATGCGACAACGTCTTATCCAGACCTCAGGTAGCGCTTTTGTCCTCACTGTCTAGTCTGGCGGTTGATCTCAATAACGGCCCAGGGCAAGCTCTTAATCTGGCCCTCATGGTCATGATGGTTGATAGGCTGTCAGAGGTGCCCTTCAAGATCATCTGGGAAAATTTCCAGTTACTCTTGGAGGACCGAGTCTTCCGCGAAGCATGTCAGACAATTAGTCCGCTTGCTGTGGTGCTGCTCCAGCAGTACGAGACAGAGTACAAACCCGCCGATTACTGTCGAGGCACGTTCTTTCCCAGCACCAGATTCGAGTATGATATGGAAAGGACGAGATGGGATTTGTTCAGACCTTTTCTCAAGGCTGCCCAAAACCAACTGTGGATGGACTACTATGCAAAGAGGAAGAAGCGTCTCAACAGGCAGCAGGCCCAAACGTTCTTGGACGCTTACATGGATCACGTTGACGAGTTTGGCGACTATATCAACCCAAAGATCCGCAGGCGCATGCAGCACCAAGTCGAATACATTGTGCGGGAAGACGTCCCTAGCAAACGGCGGCGCCGTGTCCACCGTAGGGACAAGAAGGACTTGAATTGTTTCTTTTGTGATGAAATGGGCCACCAAATGATCCTATGCCCCCGGCTAGCCGAATTTCTCCATTACAAGATTTTTATTCGCGAGGGGGGCGACACTTTCACATACAGGTTCCCCACAGGAAGACCCCTCAAGCTCTACCGCAAGGGCATCATGCACAATCCCAAGTACAAGAACATGTTTCTCAAGGCTTTGGCAGAGAAGAAGGCTGTTTTGACGCCGCCAATCCAGTACAATTTTTACCCTCGTCCTCACGTCTTGTGCAAAGTACAAAATGGAGTCAGTATGGCGACCGTTTGCTCGACCATGTATCCCTGCTGCATCTCACAGAGCTATGCCTACGAGCAAAGCATCCCGTTCATTACCATTCCCGCGCGCCCCATTGTTCTCTATGATGGCCACGGTGGCAATTCTCATAGCGTGGTAGGCTGGATCCCGAACTGCACCATCCGCGTTGGCCACGTAAAAGTTCGCCTCCCCGTGCTCGTGATCCATCTCATGATAGCCACTGTCATTCTCGGCACTTCCTGGACGGACCGAGTAGGTCTCAAAAGCACGCACAACCCGGAGAATTTCACCATTTTTCATACCATGACCTGTCCTAATCATCCATGGGAGACCTTGTCCTGGACCACCGACCCAAGAGGCTACCTATTCAAAACCAAGGCAGACCCACCGCAAAAACGCGAGGTTTACAAAAGCGATTGCTCGTCTATGCAAGAAACAGAAGAGTTTGCGCAGGAATTCATGGCCGACGTTGACATGTGTGACCCGAGGGCCCGCTACCAGCCACCCAATAATCCCTTACAATAGACACTAAACTTCCAGCGACAAACCTAGCCCCTCCATTTGTGTATTTATTCAATCTAGGCATTTTCTATAATATCATTTATTCCATCTACATCCAATACCTTAGTTTTTGACCCCAATGGTACCAAGGGCAGCATGTTGCAATTTCTGCTGGGACTTGTCGCGGTACTAGTCACCGCTGCAGTCCGCTTGTCATCCAGACCTAATGCGTCTGCGCCTGGGGCTCGCTCCAGCCCTGATGAACCTAGCCGCCAGGTCGAAAAACCAACAAGGCGACGCCGCGCTTTGCCTCAACCTCTGCCCATGGTGCCTGATCTGCACCCTTATCCCAAGCCCGCCCTACTACACCACACACGCACAAGCCTTACAAACACTAACGCAAGCACCAGCACTAGCACCAGCAGTAGTTCGACGCACTCCTCCGACCGCTACCCGTTCCGCGTGTTGACCAAGGACATGGTTGACGTCGTGGCCGCCCTCGCGCCCTACGTGCCCCGCGCCGCGATCCAGTTCGACCTTGAGCAAACCGGCAACGTTGAACATACTACCCGCCGCATCCTCCGCAAACGCGGACATGGTCTTGCTGTCCCGCCGCAGAGGTGGACTCATGTACCTGTCACTAGAGGAAACACCTACGGTGAGAGTCGCAGGCGTAGTCACTGCCGAAAAGGATATTGCGCCTAGCTCGGTACTACGGTGCAATCAAACAGACGGTACAGGAAAACCAAACATGACTTGTTATTATAAATTACATTGATGGTAAAAGTAGCGGGCTGGCTCCACATGATCAGCGCAGAAAAAAATAGAGTCTCTCAAGCAGTTATACCAAACGAGCTCCAATTATTGGCGGATAATGGGGCGGCTCCTTCTCGACACCAGCATGTCGCTGTGCAACATTGGCCTAGAAAAAATATATCGTTAGTAAACCAAACCCAACACATTCGCTGATCTGTTTGAATTATTGTTGAAATACTTACCCATCGGGCTGTGGGGTGTTTTGCTGCGCAGGTGCCTGAGGAAAGGGCATCTGCGGGATGGTCGAGACCTTTGTGACCTCGGCCTCAATGATCTGGCCATCAGCGTTGGCGCCGTGGAACTGTGAGGCAGCAAACGGTGCCAGCTGGCCATCCTGGAAGAGAACCTCAGCGGTCACGGTCTGTGACGCCTCGACAATGGTCCGACACTGAGCCACGAGCCCAAATTTGCCGCATACCGTCTAGTTAATGCTTAGTTAGTACTTGCGAAGTTACTTGGTGTTTTAATCGCGATCGAAATAAGAACTTACCTTCACATCGGCGGTGGATGTGCCAGGGGCGAGGTTGCGGAGGACCAGGATGGGCGGCAGACTCGAATGACGAATCGAAAATGTGTTCACAAAGTGCTCCTGCGTCAGATCTACCACCGGTGGTTCGGGGTTGCGCGACGTATTGTTAAACCCCCCATTCTGTTGTTTGTTGCCTTGGGATCTCTGGAGAGGCGCCGTGTTTTTCGGTGCATGTTTGTTGTTGCTGCTGTTGCTATTGTTGTTATTATTGTTATTGTTGTTGTGGTGGTTGTTGTTGCTGCTGTTCCTGTTCCGATCGTTTCTCGAGTCGTAGCTATCTTCAGCGTACCGCTCGCGATGTTGGCTCTTGGGGGCCGATTCCTTGCGCGTGTTCCGTGAAGCAGATTTTTCCTGGTGATGCTGAGGGTTAGACTTGGAGCTGCTGGCAGGACCAGTTGGCACGTTGCCATTTTTGTTCGCGCTCTTGCCTTTGCTTTGTGGCGATTCGCGCAGCAAAGACGAGTCAATAGACTTGACAAGACCAGTACTGCTCTGATTTTTCTTGTTCGCGTTGCCGTTGATAGAAGCTGTTCCGTTTGATTTCCGCGTACCGCTGATTGCCTGAAAGAGCGGGTTCTGTACCAGCGCACTATTTGTGACTGCTGGCTTGCCCTTGCCAAGAGGCTTTTTTGTAAAAGGTGACGAGCCGGCGTTCCCACGCTGAGACGCAGGACCTGTTGGTGGGTTCTTTGGTTTATCCTTTCTCACTTTGCTGGAACTTCCTCCGTTGGGCTGGACACCGACACGTGAAAAGAGCGAGTCACTGCCGCCAGCAGGCGTCTTCTTTGCTTTCGCTGGGATTCATATTTTTGTTAGCCGTAAATCTTCGATGGGTTCAGCACTACTCACCCATGATACGATGTTGTTAAGCCGCAGACCTATTTCGAGTTGATGGTGGTTGTGAAGACTATCAAGAGGAAGTGCAGGCTGATACAAAGACTTGCGTCAAGAAAATACCCAAATCTTCCATCACGAAAAAGCTCGAAACATTTGAACACGCCAAAATTTGAAGATCAAAAATATAAATAAAAGTGGGATTAATACATAAAAATTTGAAAGTTACCTGGCAATGCTAATGCAATTCATCTACGTCTCCTTTGACTTCTCTGCGGTTTGGTTTTCTGAAGGGGTGCTTACTAGCGTAGGTGCAATACGCCGTTTTTTGCTGGAACTAGGGGCGGAAGGGGTTGCAGTAGATGCTGGAGCGCTTGGTTCGGGTTCCCGCTTCCTTGCCACCGGGGCAAACGACAGAGTAGCCTGTTTAGAGGGTGTAGATGCGGAACTCGCGCTGCGAGGAATCGGCGTATGCGGTGGCGTGTACTGTGGGTTGTGTGGGCTGCCGTGTGAAACAATCGGCGGCATAGACGAAATCAAAGGAACCAAATCTTCAGTAGGTGCCAGAGCAGAACTGGGAGCCAAAACTGGGCTAGTGGCACTACTGCGAGGTGCTGGAGGCGCTGGGGGTGCTAAAAGTTCTGAACTGGCAGTGCTGCTCATACTTTCTGTGCGTTTGCGAGGACTTTGAGCGACTGGCGGTGGTGGATGAGGAATAGCATCCGTGTATCGCTCACCGAGCTCGCCCTTTTCAAAAATAATGACTGAGCAAAACCCGTCAGTAGACGTCATCAGAAGGTTGTTTCCGTCGGGTGACCACGTGAGGTCAGTGAAAGTCGAGTAATGTAAATTGCTAACAATGCACAGCGGCTGCTTTTGCTCCGTATCGTAGACAATGACGCTGTCTTGTGTTGCTACCGCATAAACCATGCGATACTTGAGAGCAAACACAGGTGCGCTGACTTCGTCTTGCTTATCTTCAACATCGTCAAACAAAGGGGGTCCACCATAAGACTCTTCGGTCGACGACGAGTCTAAGGTAATGTGACTTGTACGTTTCTTGTGTCCACGTAGCGTGTAGTACACGGGCGAGCATGAAATAGCTAGTGAAGGTTTGCGCAAGCCTGGTAAATGTGCAACTGGTGGTCGGTTCAGCCCTGCTCGTGTGTAAATGTAGACTGTGTTGGTAGTCTCGTCGTTCTTATCGTCACCGACCTGGTTATACTTGAAAACACCGGAGGGTGTTAGCAGTAAACTACCATCAGGAGAAAAGGTAAGACGTCTGAAAAACGAGGTAAAAGTCTCGTTATGATACAGGTAAGAAGACTTGTGGCCAACGTTAGGGGATCCTAGTTGACGTACAGCCGGTAGTGGGATGAACGACGTGCTTGTGGGAATAGACCTTGGAGAATCAGGTATGCCACTTCCACCTGCTCCAAACGAAGATTTTCTCGAGTGAGAAGACTTCACATTGAGAGGCGGTGGATTCATTGCGTAGGAATTTGGTGTGCCAGGTTGCGACGAAATGTCTGGAGACGCTGATACTCGTGGGTACGACGCTTCGTTCACAGACGCAGGGGTAGGTAATGACGAAGGTGCCGAGGTCCCAGTAGGGTGTGGGGAAGGCGATGAAGACTGTTGAGAGCTTCCACGGGTTTCACTCTGAGACGACTTGGGGCGTCGCAAGGGCAAATCGGCTTTTGCTATTTTGTGATGGTTGCCCAGAGCAAATTGTCCCTCTTTGGTCTTTAAATTGTAGATGTGCACAGAGCGGTCTGACGACTGTGTTGCCAAGTATTCGTTGAACGGGTCCCAAGCTACACCTTGGACGTAATGAGAATGCTCAGCAAGCTCGCGGATGCACTGACCGGTCTGAGCACTATAGACCCTTGCAATATTATCCATTGAGCCCGCAATGATGAATTGAGAGTCCGGTGACCATGCAAGATCATAAATCTCAGATATGCTTCCTCGGCATACGTGCCGTAGCTTCCATACCTCCTTATCCTCTTCTTCTTCTTGTCCGAATGTGCCTGTGGGGGGAGAGTCGCTCAATACCCACAAGAAAATAGTCCCATCGTCTCCGGCTGAGGCAAGAACTTGGCCTTTGGGATCAAATCGTACAACGTTGACAGCCTGCGTGTGTTTGACTAGTGTCGCGAGATAAGTCAAGGACGTGACTGTCGTTGGGCTCTCAGGGTCTTGATACTCCAGTCGCCAAATTCGCACATTGTTGTCACCGCCAGCAGTAGCCAGTCGATTGTTAGAGCCCGTTGCAGAGGGCTGGAACTGCGCTGAGTAGATTGGCTGGTTTTCCAAGTGCCAATGCACCGTCAAGGCTTTCGCTTTCATTGTTCATACAAAGGGGTGGTTGTGATGCAAGAAACGTAGTTTGGAACAAAATTTGGGCAGCCCAACTCGATGTTTTTTTTCGCGACGCGCGATTGATGTTACATAGAGACCTCCCGCAACCCAAATATCGATAATGCCGAAACGATTGTCGAAGGGGACAAAATGTCAATAAATAAATAAATATATATACACAAAAGAGTTCTAAACCTTTTTAGTGATCTTCTTCACGGACCAGTCACCAAGCTGCGTCTCGACCTCTATCGGCTCTTCTAGCGGAGTCCAAACAGTGTCGGGTGAAGAGAAGATGGAGCCTCCAACCGGTGGTTTCTTGCGTTGTGCCAAAATCACCATCGGCTGCTCGGCCTTGGAACGGAAGCCAATGGGCTCCATTTTTATTGCCCATTGATCGTTGTTGTAATTTCCAAACTCTGTGGCCCGCCATTGATAATGCTTGCCATACTTGAGCGAGGACGCGTCCTTTTTGGAAACTGTCATTCGTTTAATAATAATGGCATTGGCGTGCACTTTCAAATTGTCCACAGAGGGGATGAGTTTCATGTATGCTGCTAGCAGTCTAGCACGGCTCTCGCTTTTCAGAATGTAGCCAGTGAAAAGATGGATTTCTGAGAGAACAAGTCGGTGCTTCTGAGGATGGCTGGATGACGGGGAATTGTAGGCAGCATTGTGCTCCTTGACAATGCGTGAAATGAGCGAATTCTCGACGGCGGGGTCAAGGAATCTAACCTCTCCGCTCACAAGCGTCACGTTGTAATCTAGATTATGACGCATGGCCTCCTTATACTCCGATAAGAACGTTTTAAAGCTTCTAGCATGCCACGCACGGTCTTCAAACACATCTATTCGGTTGACGTTGGCGAAGTGTTCCAGAAGTTCAGTCAGAAACTGGATTTTGAAATCGAGGGTGTTTTTGAAAAAGCTGTTTCGAGTAACAACCGCGTCAAAAGTCAGTCCTTTGGCAGAAAGCATTGTCTGGATCAACGGACCAAAATGCGGTCTGCGGCCAGTCAGCAATATCGTCAAAACAGACGGGTCGGCCATGGAGTCTCGCACAAGAGCCACCACATCTTCGTTCCACCATCCTTCCCATGCTTTTTCTTTCTCCAAAGTCCAGCCAGTGCCTGTCGCTTTGAATATCCGCACGTCGCTCCACCATCCACCGCCTTTGATTCCCTGTGAGTTGAAAAGTATGTCTATAGCCTTGTTTGTAAACAAGGCATGGTTTGGGCCTGGCGTAATGAATAAAGTATTGTCAAAGTCGTAGACGTGAATGCTCGTGTACGGCTTCACGTCCTTCGCCACAGTTCCGGGTAAGCCCCACTTCACCAGCGGGCAGTCGTCTGAAGTGCCATTCGCTTGCATTGGTTGCGCGTGCAGAACGAGCTGTTTGACAAGATCCGTCGCAGTTCAAAGCAGACGGTGAAATTATGGTTTTGTGCAATCAAAAAAAATGCCTGTGGTGCATTCAGGTCTGCAGCGTACATTGGGGTCCCGGGTATTGCAGTGTTTTATACTGATATTATTTATACTTTGCAGCTGTTGGGAGGCTTTGCAAAATCGTTATTAACTCTATTACTTTTCCGCTTATAGTGGTAACTTGTGAGATTGAAATTATCCCTTTCTTCCTGCGCTGACCCTTTCTTCTGCCCCATCCACCGACGCTTCTCGTTTGCGTGTCCAGACTACTTTTCAAGGCCCGTCGCAGCGCATTTCAGGCATGTATCAGCAGGGAAACTCGTCGGGGTTCTTCTACCAGTCCTCGAACCAGCCTCAGTATGGGCAGGCTCAGAGCCCACAGGGCTACTCGCTATACAACCAGCGTGCTGGCCAAGCGAGCTCCCACTCGCTCAATCCAAACGGCGGCTACGGCCAGCAATCGCCTCAGTCTCCCATGCAGCAGATGTCGCTGCCGTATTTGCAGCTTCCGACGCCTTCGCAAACTGCAGCAATTACAAACCAACGCATTGCCCAGGGTTACACAAATCAGCAAATGTACTACAGCCCACAGCACCTGCAAGAACAGCAAATGATGATTCAACAGCAACAGCAGCAGTACTATCTCCAGCAACAACAAGCTCAACAACAAGCTCAACAGCAGTATTACGACCAACTGCAACAACAACAGCAGCAATTGGAGCAGCAGCAGCTTGAGCAGAAGCAATCGGAACAACAGCAATTGGAACAGCGCAAGCAAAAGCAGGCGGAAAGACAGGCGCAGTTGCAGCAGCAACAACAACAACAGCAGCAACAGCAGTTACAACAACAGCAGCAGCAACAGCAGCAGCAATCGCCTTCTAAAAACTCGAAATACGCGCCACAATCCAATGACAAGCCAAGTGACTATGTCATGTTTGAAAGACACCCCGAAAAGTTTTCAAGAGCCACACAAGAACGTGCCAGTGGCGTCAAGGCCAAAATTGAGCACTTTTTCCAAATCAACGTGGCCCATGCCGTTGAAAGAAATCAGCGCCGAGTTGTTGCAGAGCAGCAGCTTGCCCAAGAGCGTGGATCAGACGAGCGTCGCAACCGTACACTCGCGTCTCTTGGCAAAAAGGAAAGCAACTTTTTGCGTCTCCGCCGCACCAAGCTGAGCTTGGAAGATTTTAACACGGTCAAGGTCATTGGTAAGGGTGCGTTTGGAGAAGTCAGATTGGTACAAAAAAGGGACACTGGCAAAATCTACGCCATGAAGACACTGCTCAAGAGCGAAATGTACAAGAAGGATCAATTGGCGCACGTCAAGGCTGAACGTGATGTCCTTGCTGGCGCGGACTCGCCATGGGTGGTAGCATTGTACTACTCCTTCCAAGATCCTGTCTATCTTTATTTAATCATGGAATTTCTCCCTGGTGGAGATTTAATGACCATGCTCATCAAGTACGATGTGTTTTCAGAGGACGTCACCCGTTTCTACATTGCAGAGTGCGTTTTGGCAATTGAGGCCATCCACAAGCTGGGGTTCATTCACAGAGACATCAAGCCCGATAACATCTTGATTGACAAGACGGGACATATTAAACTTTCTGACTTTGGCTTGTCTACTGGCCTCAAGAAACAGCACGACTCCAACTACTACCGCAAACTTTTGGACAAGGACCCGCCTGCTGGTGGCAATCGCAATTCCATGATGGTGGACGCCATTCACTTGACTATCAGCAACCGCCAACAGATTTCGACATGGCGCAAGTCACGTCGTCTCATGGCTTACTCGACGGTTGGTACCCCCGATTACATTGCCCCCGAGATTTTTATGAACAAGGGTTACGGACAAGACTGCGACTGGTGGTCTCTCGGCGCAATTCTCTTTGAATGTTTGGTTGGCTGGCCCCCATTCTGCAGCGAGACACCGCAAGAGACCTACCGCAAGATTCTCAACTTTCACGAAACATTGCAATTCCCCGACGACGTCCATCTCTCTGCCGAAAGCGAAGACTTGATCCGTCAACTCTTGACTTCGGCTGACCACCGTATTGGCCATGTTGGCGGGGCCGAGGAAATCAAAAACCACCCTTTCTTCCGTGGTGTGGACTGGTCGAGCATCCGCGAGTTCAACGCCCCATTCATCCCGAGCCTGTCGTCGATTACCGACACGAGCTACTTTTCTACCGAAGAGCTCGACCAAATCCCCGACGGCCCGCCTCCCACTGGCCCACAAAGCGGCGACGACTCCAAGGTGGACTTGCCGTTCATTGGCTATACTTACAGCCGGTTCGACTACTTGACACGAAAGAACGCATTGTAAGAGATGGAAAGAAGCGAAAAAAAAAGTTTTTGCATGGGTTTTATTATTTTTGGGAAGGGCATTCTTGAAATGAATCGCAACGATGCACGGTCGGTATTATAAGTTATTATATTTTTACGCTATTTGAAAGGAAATAGACACACACATGTCACGGAAACAGGCATTTTCAATTCAATGTTAAATTTTTTGGTTTATTCGATGTCAAGTAGTGATACAAATGCGAAATAATGCGGTAGAACGTAATGGCAATATCTTTGTTCTTGACTTTCTTTACTACTGAACGAGTTTTTTTTTTTTGTATGCAAAGCCAAGTGAGAGCTGTTTAGAAAAGCAGCGGACTGGGGAATCATCAGTTGACAAGTTTACATGCTGGAATTGTCAAGCGAGGGCCAATTCCACCAACTTCTTACATACAAGGCTTGACTTTTTTTTTTATGTGATCCAGCTTATGCAAGACTTCCATTGTTTTCATTTCTCATTTTTCATTTTCACAAGCAAAAATTCATTCTTTCGACTACGAAAATTCAGTGTCTTTCTCAAAGAATTCCGGGCAAGACAGCTTTTTCATTCTTTGGACTGTCCAAATAGTTGCATCGAAGCAAGTTCATATAAGGTGACAAAAAGAAAAAAAAAACTGTTTCTGTGTAATATCCAATCTCTGTGTCAAAATTCAAAAAAAGAAAAAATACAACAATTCAGTACAGTTTCATGTTTCTCATGGCATTAGTTTCTATAAACATTCTATTTCTGATTTTTAGAAAAATGGTTCTGTAGTGTAGTTGGTTATCACCGTGGATTCTGATTTAACAGTCGAATCTTCCACTAACCCCGGTTCGAATCCGGGCAGGACCTTTCTTTTTTTTCTTCCTTTCTACAGCGGGTAATTACACTTTGTTCAATTCAAAAGTCCAAGCTAGTTGTTTGTGGCTTTCCATTTTTTTTTTTTTTGCAATGAGTTCAGCAACGGTGTTTTGATCGAGTGTCAGATTTATTGTTTTTGCATTACGGCGCCATGGGCCGTTGCTTTCTTTTTCCCCACCCACAAAACAAACCTGGTTGGCTCGTGCAATCAATATTTCAAACAAGCCCCCCAAATTATAAAAAAAATAAAAGGCTCTACTTGACTACTCAAACTCGCTTACAATTGTGGGCTAACCCCTCTTGTATGTTTGTTAAGCCAGAGTTTATGAAACAACCCAGGAGTTGGTTTCAAAATTCGTCTTAGCATCATCGATGGGGTGAAGCCTCGTTTGAACAACTTTCTACTGCAAGCCTAAACCTAGGGTTTATTCGATTCAAAATCCTTGGATTCTTGGATTCTGGGGCTTTCTACCCAGGTTCCTCTTTCTCTTCTTCGCCCATGGCTCACCAGTCAATATCCCCAGGGAGGGCCCCCCACTTTCTCGTGTGTTCGTCCAAGAGCAACTTATACCCCACTAAAATAGATCCTTGGCCCTTAGCACTTGGTCCTTGGCCCCTGGCCCTTGGCTGTCCTTGGCCCCAAGCTCCGCCACGTACCACCAACGCAAGCAAATACATGGACCAGATCAATGGATCCAGGTCCCAACCTTCCTTGCACAAATCTCTTTCAACGAGTCAATCAAAATTTCAACTTTGCAAGTAATCATGGATCTGATTATTGAAATAAATAAATAATAAAAACACATCAAATAGTATCAAACAATACCATACAAATAAATAATTATCGAGTTGCTTGAACAGACAAGCAACAATGCAAAAGAATATCTCGTCTTCTTCGTCTTCGTGATAAGACCCGGTCTAGATTCTTTTTTTTTTTTTTTTCGTTTTCGTTTCTTTTTTTTGCGAGGTCGGCGCAGCAAAGAGCCTCGACTGGATCTTTTCATCCAGGAGAACTTGCAACCCACACACCTTGTAAAGCCCCCGTTCCACCGAGTCACACCCTTGGCCGGTGCTCACGACAAAACGGCCTCAGGAACGCGTTCCAGTGTGTCCCTTCTCACAATATACTTGCGTCCATTGTGGACAACAGGTTTCTCGAGCCAGGACTGGCTGGCAGGGAGGGAGACAAGGCATCGAAAAGCGTACTTGAGAAGGGACCGGTGGCTTTGTTCCGGGTGGTCGGGTTCCCACTTGGTTTTAATGTCCATGTCACTGCTGTTGGCACTGCTGGTGCCGCTGTAGGTGCTCTGTGACGAGGGCATGGAGTACTCTGAAATGAGATCAATGAGATCCTCTTCCTCCTCCTCCTCTTCTTCCTCGTCGTCGTCGTCGTCTCCGTACATTTCTTCTTCCTCAGACCCGCACCCCGATCCAGACCCCTCGTCTGCGCCATTATTAGTATTATTTGCCAGGGCAAGGGCGTCTGCACCACCATGCGTGTCGCCGTCCGCAACAGGCACCTCGACACGCCGTTGCTGCAGCTGCTCCTGTTGCTCATCCCCAAGCGAGTCGGTCACTGCGGTCGTTCTGCCAGGGGTCGTCGTCGCCTCAACAGAGACAGCGGCAGAATCGTTATCAGTGGCGGTGGAGGGCGCGGCCACCTCCGCACTTGGGGCACTGTTAGGTTTGGACTCGGAGTTGGACCGCAGGCGAGTAAAGATGCGGGCGAAAATGTCTCTGTCCGAGGTTCTTGCTCGACTACCACTGGCACCAGCTGTCGTTGTTCTTGTGGTGGTTGTGGTGGTGTTTCCTGAGCGGTCACGGCGGCGGCGGCGTGGAATCATGCGGTACTTGGGCAGTGCACGCTCCTCCAAGGGCAGCGCCACATCAATGCCCATTTGCACCGTGTTGACCCAGGTGACCTGCTGCTGCTGCGTTGCAGCTTGAAACAAGAACTGCTCCGTCTCGGCGCGCACCCGAAACACGTTGGGCCGCTTCTTGTAATCAGAGGCAAGCCCCACCTCGGCAAACTGTAGCGTGTAGCTGCGAATCAGCTTGCCGACCTGGAACGCGCCGTTCTCGACGACAGTGCCCGGCAGGCTATGTGGGTTTTGGTTTGTCTGCACAATGGGGTCTGAGACGTGTGCGGGCAGGGTTGATAGCTTGCGCTTGAGGGCGGAGCGCGCGTGGGTGGGCGCGAGGTGGTAAATGTTGAGCTGGGTGTTGTTGAGCTGGACATAGACGAGTGTCCACGAGCGCGTGGTCGCGGGGAGGTATGGCGTGTTGAGCTCGAGCTTGCAGCACATGACGGACTCGAGATAAACACTCGGTTTGTAAGCGGGCAGGAGCTCGTTGCCTTCCTCGGGGCGGGGGTGGATGGCGTAGCGGGGCATGAGGGGCACGAGGTTGGCGTAGTCGGGCGGGTAGAGCGAGTTGTCGGAGAGCGCGTCGTAGAGCCGTGCGAGCAGGTCTGGGTTTTTGAGGAGCAGGTCGTTGATGGGGGATTTGCTGGAGGTTGTGGTGGTCGTGGGTGCGGAGAGGGTTCTGTCGACGAGCGAGAAGGACGACATGGAGTGCGGCGAGGCTGCCGCGTAAGGCACGGCCGTGGAGTGCGAGCGGCCTCTGTTGAAGATGGGCATGATGAATAGAATCGAGAGGACTTGCGAGGGAATCAACAGAATGGACTGAGGAAGGAGAATGTGCGCGGGATGGGGAGCGTTGGAGTATTTATATGGGATCAAGTGCCAAAAGAGGGACAAAAATAACAACAAGCGCAATGTCGTAGTTGGCACTTGTTTTCTCGTACAAAGAGCGCGGGTGATCCAAAGGGGACAAACACAGGAAAAAAGCAATTATCCTCGTGTGTGCCCTGCCCCAGAAAACACAAAAAACCAAAAAAAAAAAAAAAAAAAAAAAAACACATTTCAGAAATCGTCCGTGATCAGGACCCGGTCAAGGGCAACCGAACGAACCGATCGCACCGGGACACGAGACCAGGCGACCTTTGAACCGGGAAACCCCCAGGTCTCCGGTGATTGATTGAGCTGGTTGAACTGCTGCACCGCTCAACTGCCCAGTTCCTGCCCAGTTCTTGCCCAGCGTCACGAGAAGCCCAGCCGTTGTCTCTTGGCCATGATGATTATCCATGATATTACAATCCCATGTGACCCGCAGACGGGATACCTTTTGAGCCATCGCCAAAACAAAACTCTCTTTTCACTTTAGCCTTTTTGACATCTGGTCCGAAATCTGCTAACGTTGTCTATGATGATTGTGTTTGGAACGTCTTGAAGGCCTTGGTCTGGCTCGAGCTGGTCGACATACCCACAGAGATTTAGTGATTTAGTTGAGTAGCTCTTGTTACGAGAAACAAGTGTAAACTCTGTTTCTGGTTTGACCAAGTTAAAACCCCACGCCATATGACGGTGTTTGGCACAAGGGACCAGCAACCTCCGGCAATTGAATCTATACTCTTGGATCTTTGAGTGGTTGATTGATTGATGATTGTTGATTGACACTTGTCATGACATCAACGGGCGTTTCTTTCAAGTCAATCATCCATCGATGATTCACTCTCACTTTCATTTTCATCAATGTTTGCGATAAGCTTTTCATTTCTCCATCCACCAAACTACTCCATGGCCATGAACATGATTGCTGGACAAGGCGTTGCATGACGCTCGCCTGCCATCGTCTGTCCCGTCGAAGCGAGAACTCTTCGTCTGTTTTAATTCTTCATGCCGCCTTGATGCTGTTGATGTTTCTGTTTCTCTTGTCTGTCCTTCTTCACTCTTGCCAGGTCAAGAGTCTTGCGTAACCCGCAGTTCAAACTCGAGGTCTTGAATGGCAACGATGTGCGATGTGCGGTAGTATTTGCTGTTTATCCGGGCAATCATCATCATCATCATCTCCAAAGTACTTTGCACGTTCTGTCAAACCAGAAAAAAAAAAAAAAAAAAAAAAAAAAGCTTCTAGACCTTTATTTTAGAACCTTCGTGGATTGATTGATTGATTGATTGCGACGACGTCATAACTCTGTTGTGGAGACAATCGGTTTATGTAATCATGACCTGAGTGACAACGTCACCCTCCTTCCCTTTTGGGACGAGGGGCACGTTAAGCATTGCATGGGTAAGCTTAAGCGCGCACCTTGTTTGGGTAGAGTACATAGTCACGTGATATTGTAGGTGGGCGGTAAAAATAGCCTGCGCAGCAGATAAGAAAAAAGGCAGCGGAGATGAAATCACGGATACACAGGCAGAGAGTCGATTACTTAGTTATGGAACGTTCGTGGTCTTGTCTTCGTCGACAGGGCGGTCCAGGCAGAGACAGCGCACTGGCCATGACGGTAGTCTTGCTAGGCCAATGACAGCCAGCCCAATTGCCTTTACTTGACTTAGTCAACTACCAAAGAGCCACAGACCCACTTCGAGGAACCCGATCGAAGGCCAAAGTAGAAGCCACGATAACTAGTTAAATGAGATTGTCCTTGTGCCTGGCGTGCCTCGCATTTGGCAAGCCAACAGAAAAAGACCAGGATCACGTCAACAAGGGACAGGAGACGAGACGGCGACCTTCGTGATTACAACAGCCAGGAATACGTAACTGAAGCCAGGTACGGACGTTTGGGCAAGTCGGAAACAATGGACGAAAAGATACTGTAACTAGTTGATACAAGGCTTACGCAGACTCTTGCAACGGTCGGAGATATGTACTCAAGTTGCAAAGACGGGCTCATATACCACTTGGTAGAGACATTTATGCCAGCCAGTCTTTTTCAGTCCTGCTAAAGTTGGTCGAAATCAATACAAGGATATTACAACAGCAGCGCGCCGTCAGTTCGGGCATCATTGAAAACAGTCCGATATTTCGCCAACCTTGCCTTGCGCATATGCAAAACTATTGCGCATTTTGAAAAGTAGCTCCAATCCGTAAAAGCGAGAAGACGGCCTGGCAGACAATGGCAGTACAACTTCCAGTTGGGCTGTTTCGACCTGTTTGCAAACTTCATAGCCAACGGTCATCGCACGGCTGAAATTGCGTGTACCTGGCTCTCTAAGTAAGTACATCCTCCTTCCTTCCTTTGAAACTACAACAGCACTTGCTTCTTCATCGTCCATAGACTCTTTGTTTCTTGTTTGGGCTCCCTTCTCTTCACTGGCCTCGTCATTCACGCCACGATCCCACTCGACCCCGTCGTCCGCATTTTAAGCCTATTTAGAGTTCCCCACGTATACGTCACGTGACTGGAAACTTTGTAACTTAGACCAAAATTCCCGTTTGCTGCGCCTTTTCCACAATCAATCCATCAGGATCATGTCGATATAAAAGAGCACTTCTCGGCAACGTCTAACTTCAATTGTTATACAATTACATCTCTGGTAAAATTCAAGATGGGTTTTTTCAGCAAGCACAAGTCAAAAAGCAAGGACAAGGGCCACACCACCCTGAGACCCCAACGCTCGTCATCGTCCAGCTCAAGTTCAAGCTCCTCCTCATCACATTCATACCCGAACGAAAAGCACAGCTCTTCCTCGTCTCGCAAGGAAAAAGAAGGCGGGTTTGCCGCGACCGACTCCAAGCATACACACGACGCAGCGTTCAACGCAGGCCCGCCGCCGTTCCCTCCGCCCCAGTTCCAAGTCGACCACCGCGCGGCCGCTGCCCAGTTCGTTGCCGCCGACCCCGGTCCTCCCCCCGGCGCGCCCCCCGGCTACACCTCTTTTGCCTCCTCCAACTCTGGGACCACCGAAGGAGGCACGGGGTACAACCCGCCGGGGTACATTGCGCCTCCGCGGTCCATAGCCCAGCCGCTGCACTCGCACGCCCCCGACGAGGACCGCGACTGGGGCGACAACTTCACCGACGCCTACCCGGTCTACCCGCCGCGCCTCCTTCAAGCCCATGAGCGCGAGGCACTCGAGGCCGGCGACCTCCAGCTCGTCAGCGTCCCTGCGCTCCAGTTCCCTTACCCGTCTGCCAGCGCCGCAAGCAAGTGGTTCAGGGGCGAGGTTCAGCAAGGTGGGTATGACGCGATGGGGACGGCCATGGTGCGCACAAAGCCCAAGTGCAAGGACACGACGTTCGTTTCGTCTCTGCCCGTTTACTCGCCGCACCTGGCCCACACCACCACTAACGGCCATGGCGGTGCCAATGCGTTCCCCTCGCCTCGCCACATGTACTTTGAGGTGCTCATCACCGAGCTCAAGAACCCTTCTGTCTCTTCCCTCGCCATTGGCTTCACCTGCCTCCCCTACCCGGCCTTCCGCCTCCCCGGCTGGCACCGCTCCTCCCTCGCCGTCCACAGCGACGACGGCCGCCGCTACCTCAACGACTCGCTTTCCGGCAAGGACTTCACCGCGCCATTCCTTCCCGGCGAGACCGTCGGCCTTGGCCTCAACCTCGACCGCCTTGTCTGCTACACAACGCGCAACGGAAAGTTTGACAGGGAGTGGTCGCTGGTCCAGGACCGCAAGCCGCCGCTGGGCGCGGCGAGGGGTGTGGACGCCGAGCGCGGGTACAGGGACGGCGGCACAGATGGGCTGGAAGGTGACAGGGATATATATGCGGCGGTGGGCGTGTTTGGCGAGGTCGGGCTGGTCGCCAACCTGTCTGGCGTCGCTAGGCCATTCATGTACAAGCCATAGCCCTTTTTTGCATAACCACTAAATAACTATTTTGATACATGATTAATAGACTGTACTTTAAGCAAAAGCCAGCAAAGTCTTCCAATCAACCTGTGGCTTATAAATTTCTCACAAGTTAGAGACATGATACTCAATGTCCAATCAACAAATAACTATATAATAAACTCCAAAAACCAATCCTGTTGTAGAATAAGGGTAAAAAGGTAAGTTGCGAGCCTAGCGACACTTGGTTTCGATCCAAGGACCCTGGGGTTATGAGCCCCATGCGCTTCCTCTGCGCCATGTCGCTTGTCATCGAAGCAAGAGAAATGTAAACACGTACACGAGTGCAACTGAGACGTTGGTCTAAAAAAGAGATTGAATGGATTTTGCTTGATTGAGTTAATTTTTCCGGATATTACGATCATGCTTGCAGCGTGTATTGTTGTGACATTCTGGATGTTAAGTGGTTCAAATAGCTAGATGACCGCATGCGCTGATGGTTTTTTAAACAATAGTAATGGACAACAATGTTTTGGAGCCTAGTTGGAAACAATATGGACGGATGGAGCTAATATTGTCTTAGCTATCAATTGTATTTCTATTGTAAACTTATCCGGTAATGAGCAAGGGGTACTGATATCAAGGCTGACATTTTGAGCACCTTTGACCAGTTAAACTTGACTCCATGTCCAAGTTAAGCTTGAACAGAAGTGGCAGTATTGCAGTACTGAGTTTGAGTTTTGCCAAGGCAAAACAAATGTCTATTGCTTTATTCGTTTGCCAGAAAGACTTGAGAATGCCTTTGCACCTATGGGCACGTTTCGAACAGTGATGTAACACTGATGTTACCCAATTATCAACCAAGAATTAAAATACCTACTTTCTCACAAATACACGACGGGCATAAATTCATATGCTTCTATGGAGAATTTGAGCTATTGGCTTAAATCGAGCTGGAAATAGTAATTTTTTTTCTTTTGTTTTAAAATCCGTTGATTTTAATGAATTGGTTTGTGATTTTCCTTCAAGCCCGACGTTCATCTAACTCACGTCTGGAGTGAGCTGAACATTACCACTCACCAAACAGAAACCAGATTAAGGGTTACATAAAAAGAAGCAAGCTATGGGCAACCGCAGCTACCAGAGATGCCAAAAAAGATTGGACGACACCGGAATTGAACCGGGGACCTCTCACATGCTAAGCGAGTGTGATAACCAACTACACCAGACGCCCGTTTTACAAAGTCCTTAATTTTTCAGATTTTCTGAATAGTAGTTGACCAAAATATAATTTCATTTTCAACCGTTGAAGTATTCATAAAAAATTATATAGGTCAAGTAGTATAAAAAAATATTTTTCACAGCTTTAAACAAGTTGAATCGCTATGTTACCAACAATGTATTGGCTATTCAAGACATGCACAAATTTACAATAGATTGATTCACGTTTTAGACGTTGTAGTTGCGGTTTATAATCGAAATATTCTTACTCATCTGAGTCTACTCCTCAAATGAATTCATGGATAATTAACACTGGTTTGAATTTTTAATGCTCAACTTTCCGCAAGTGTCAACATAGTTCTTACACTTTGTTGATTACAGTGAGCAAACAGTATTGGAGTTCAGTTTGCCCAGTTTTTCCAAATATCAGATATGAATAGACCTTTTGAAAAATGGAACATATCTTCTCTTCTTAAATCCAAATCATGCTATCCATTTTACCTGCAATGAACTAATTCCAATCCCTCAAAGTGATATGTGTAGTGGTGTGAACATCATTGTGTATTGAGCGTAATTGAGGTTCTGGAGTGAACCCCGCACCAGTATTAAGCTAGATTAATTTTATAAAAAACAAGATGATTGATGCGACATGGCTCTCAAGATATCTTTATTACCGACGTACCATATTTGTGTACAAGCTATTAGATGGTTGTTGGTCTTGCAAATACGTAAGGCGGCTCTGAAGTGAGTAACAATAGAGGCCTCAATATATTTGATCGTTGTTGATTAGACACTGACAATAAACTAAATAAAAATACAAAAAGATACGTTACAAGCTAGTCTAAATATTTCATTGATAAATCATGTTGTCAGACCGGCTCCAAGTTTCCCGTTTTGCGACGGCTAGCTATTCTTCAAAGTCTCGTGCAAATTGAATGGACTTGTACATGGTATTACAAACAGTTGTATTCTATTGACCCATGATTTTTGTAATATTTTTGAATAGTTGAATGGGAGCATTACGGTGGGTATTTCTTGGAAGAGAAAAAAAGCTTGAACATTGAGATTTGGAATTATTGTAACCATGTTACGAAAACGAGCAGAAGTCGGAAGACAAATTCCCCAAACAAAAGCAAGGACATCAGGTCACCAGAACTTACACTACGTACCGAGTTATTTGAAAAAAAAAAACAAATACAAATACAAAAATAGAGCCCCGTAACTTTCAGTAGTAAAAAAAAAGTGTAAAAATGAGAGCGGTGGGGTTCGAACCCACGCCTCTTTCGAGACTAGCACCTGAAGCTAGCGCCTTAGACCGCTCGGCCACACTCCCAAATTCGTGAAAATCAGTTTTTTTATTTGTACATATACACAGATTAAAATATAAATATTAAAAATCACATTGGCTTTGTTAGAAGATGCAAAAGATGAAAGTTTCAAGCCTCCAATCTAAAATTGCTGCAACTGATTTTTACATGCATTGTTAATCTGCATTTCATATCGTCTCTAATGATGCAACTTCCAATCAAATTTCATCTATTCTTTTTGCAGTTAGAAGACAACTATGGACCTCCAAAAATGAAGATTAGCAATATGTCAACCAGACTAGAAGTAATCAAATTGCAAAATACCATTAAACTTGTTAGGTACTGTTGTTACAGCTTCCCTTTCTTCTGCTTTGAACTCTGCTTTCCATTCATTAACTCATTCTATTAAATCACTTTTGCAATAATCACAAGTCGTGCAGACGTTGTTTTTTCCTTGCAGAAGTAGAAGCAAAAAAGTTATGCTTACCAGAGATAATCAGTGTCTCTTGACGAAACCAAAGCATATGCATAAGCACCGTCGGTACCTTTTTTCACATTGACCACATTTATTTGTATAAACAATGACTTATTTTCTTGGAACAAATATAACACCAGATAGGAGTCCTTTGTATTAATTAAGTACACTACTATCCCAGTTCTCTTTCAACAGTGTCTCTAAAACATCAAAGTGAAGGCTTGACCGCACCAGAGTCCAGTTCGCTTTCAAGGATGGACACGGCATGCTTGGCCATTCCATACGAGGACTCGAAGCCCATCCCCGCAATACCGTACGCGTGCACCACCAGTCTCTTGTCATTCTTGGCAGCAGTGGTTGTAGGGGCGGACACCCACTCGGGCTCGACACGAGAACCACCATGCCGTCCTGGTCTGAACCCGACGGACGTCGCCATCACGTCCAGCTCCTTCTCCTCCAATTCATTTCCCTCTGCGTCAAATACCTTTTTCACAAAGAGCTCGGGGAAGATTTTCCTAGCGCGTTTGGTGATTTCGGCAATGTCGGCGGGGCGGTTTGTGGGGTCCCAGTCGTTGAGGGCCTTGGTGCCGCCAAGGACACAGCCGCCGAGTTGGGGTCGGTTGAGGACGTAGGTCCAGGAGCCGTCGGCGCCCTGGTGTGTGACGGTGTGGTTGACGTATGGGTTGTCGTGGGGGATACGCAAGATGAGGATTTGTCCGCGGATGGGGAAGGTGGCCGGGTCGTAGCCGCCGTCGTACTGGAGGCCAAACCCGGTTGCGTTGACCACGCCGCTGATTTTGTCGCCGTCGTCGCCAAACAGAGAGTAAACGTCCTTGAGAGCAGTGAGCTTGTGGCGCTTAAACTCAACGGCAAAGCGGACGTGGAGCAAACGCTGCAAGAACTCAACGTACAAAGGTGCATTGAGAACCCAGGTGTCGTAAGAGCAAGCAAACGTCACACCATCGGGTAGCTTCTCAAGATGTTGAACAACCCTAAAATTGTTCATATCCTTAGTGTACGTCTTGTCCAGCTCGATGTATCCAGGACCTGGCTTCTCCAGCCAGTCTGAACCCTTGACATTCTTGATTGTCGACTCGGGATAAGCCCACGCAAACGCCTTGAAAAACCGCTGCGTTTCTCTCGTGTACCCATGCTCGCGCACCGCAGACTCAGTGAATGATGGAAATGGTCGGAAGTGTGCTCCTGCGCGCGATGATGTGTAATGGGTAGCATCCTTGTCCCCAGGGAAGTTCTCAGACACAATGGTCACAGCGTAGCCCTTCTCGGCCAGAACAAGCGCAGTCGTGAGCCCAATCACGCCAGCTCCAATAACAACAACTTTCTTTGGCGCCATTGTTGATTCTTATGGCTTTGGTCTTGGTCTAGTCATTCGAAGCTGGGAAACCTTGCAAAGTGGTGACTATTAATTATGTATCAAGTAACGGGATTGGTACCCCGCGGTCGGTCAAAGATGGGATCTCGGCCCAAATGTCAGGTTTAGGGCTGATAGTAGGCCATCAGCAACGTTCGGCCAATCGCTAGTAAATTTGCTTATTGGCGGGTTTTCCATAAACGAGTAACCATTTGATCAATGATTGATTATCCAGTGCGGGACCTATAAGGGTCCAGCAGGGCTGAGACCAATCATCAATTAATTCTGTACCAAAGAAGCACGGTTTCGGGCGTTAGATACTTTAGCAATTCAAAACGACTCAGTTTATTACTCGATTAACTATAGTTATTGGTGTTCTAGTTCAGTTCTTTGCTGTCAAACAGCCTCCGAGTCCGGCGATGCAGATGCCAATAAACACACACGCCAGTGTCTGGTTCTGTCGGCTGCCAGATAGCGATGACGCTGTGCCATACATTTGAAAGCCAATGATGCTCAGGAATCCGGCTGTCACGCTTACAATGATGCCAAACGTGAGTTGGGAGCGGCTGTCGAGCATGCTGGAGCCGTCATTGGGAATGAGGCCGGACTTGAACATGCCCCAGGCCAGGAACGCTCCAAAGGGCTGGGACAGGCCGCTCAGTACAAACGCCATGAGCACAGCCACACTGCGTGATCCTAGGGCAATAAAAAGGGGGAATGCAATGGTGAAGCCCTCGGAAATGTTGTGGATGGCAAGGGCAAGGAATACAGAGAACCCAAGCTCGCGGTCAGCCCTCGATGTAGCAAAGGTAAGAAAACCCTCGGGGACTTTGTGAACGGATATGGCGATTGCGGTCTGCAAACCAATAGAAAAAAGATCAGTTTGTGTGCTTGCTGTAGATGTGGGGGTATTTTGTTGTTCAACGGAATAGTTGGAATTGCTGCTGACGCTGTCATAATGTTCTGTCTCTTCGTTGCGCTTGAGCAGTGGTGATGTGGCGTCGACTTTAAAGTTGCTCGTGTCTTGTAAAGGTGTTCCATGAATCACATGAGACTCGTCCAAGTGACCAGCCTCAATGTCGGTCTGCCTGGAGGACCTGATGGACCACATGGAGCTAATTGGTCGGATTATGCTGGCAGGGTTGTCACTCGATTCGACAATCAGAGGTTCAATCTCATGAGTATGGATACTTCCACTGTCATGTGCGTGCGTGTGGGAATGGGTGAGAGCGTGAGCATGGGATTCTTCATTGGAATGTGAATGGTCGCCTTCGTGTGCACATTGTACGATACTCTGAGAGGTGAAGTGGTGAATGATGGTATTTATGACAGCGCAGAGTGCAGTTCCCAGTAGGTAGGTGGAAATAAGCAAGGCTTGTGCGTTCCCTGCGGACTTTCCGACCAGCGTTGTGTTATGATAATATGCCAGCGCTTCCGGCATGAGTTTGTATAGCGACGTGTATATCAGCACTCCGCTAGATAGGGCGAGGCTGCATGTCAAGAACGTGTGGTTGTCGCTGAGTGTGAACTTGCTCCTGGGAAAGAGCCATCGCCACACCACGTCGGAGCAAATGACGAGTGATCCCAGCACGCATGCCAGTGAAGACGCCAGTGTAAGAAGCAAGCCGTTCAAGTCGTCCGAAATGTCTGTCAGTAGTGAGAAGGTCATGATGTGTTGGTTTGTTGCTGTGAGTGTTTGGAAGCCGTAACGTCAAAAGTATGG
This sequence comes from Geotrichum cucujoidarum, assembly GCA_030566025.1. Lineage (NCBI taxonomy): Eukaryota > Fungi > Ascomycota > Dipodascomycetes > Dipodascales > Dipodascaceae > Geotrichum > Geotrichum cucujoidarum. Next base: position 35,028 of record JAJMHN010000013.1, on the reverse strand, counting down.
AAGGGACGAGTTGCAAATTTGTTTGATCTAGCCCAAACAACTGATGCCAGTGCAGAATGGTTGCACTTTAGGCTTTTGGAGGAGCTTGTTGGATGCGGATGCAGGGTCTTGAGTTTAAAAGGCTTCCAACTTGCAACAACAGGGCCGGCGGGGATCAGGGCCTTTTTAAGGGAAAGCAAAAGCTGACAGGTTATTTTTTTTTCATCCTGGCTTGTAACTGAAGATGGAAATGAAAAAGCAGAAGAGGTCCATGGCGAATTTCGCTCAAACTGGCTGTCCATTTTGCTGAACTGGCGCTGGTTTCTCTTACAAAACCAGCAGGGCCAGGAGGAAGCACCTTGGGAGTTACAACTACTGGGCAGAAAAGGCCCACAACTCAAACTGCGTATCAGCCGTGCGTCAGTGATCCCGCAAAAAGCACCTTAAAAGTTATTCTCAATGAACCTTCAATATCGATGATGATCAATCCAAGCCATGGCCCCCGTGAACAAAACATAATCAATGCTCAAATGCCCGCTTCAAGTGACTGGCGGGATCACAAACACACACCAGAGACACAGCAGGTCCTGCTCTGGTTACATGAAAGAAGGAAGCGGAGAAGTTTGGAACCCGTACCTCGTCAGAGGGGAATGGGCCCGTTTCTCAACAGTGCAACTCAATACCAACTGGGGCTTGCAAGGAGTTCAGACATTTTTTTTTTTTTTCGGCAATTGCCGCGGGTGCTCGTCCATTAAACCTGCAGCGTGGCATTTTAGTAAGCCTCTACTCATGCCGCGCGCTGCCTTTGAATAAAGCTTATAACTGTGGTGCTGTTCCTTCAGCAAAGTACATACTGAGCTGTTTACTCGATAAGACGGGCAGGTTAAGACCCCGGTTATAGGAATATAAAGATACCGGCTTCTTGCAAAAGAGAGATCAAGGCCAAAGTTCATGTCCCGCGATTCAAAAGCTTCTAGAAGTGTAAACTGTTTCAGACTTTAATGCTTAGGAATGATTGTGTAAATATTAATAATTTATGGTTATAATGCTGACTAATAATGGTTGTTTCAGTAACGGGCTTGAATCACGTGCCTCATTGAGCTAAGTGAGTGTTCCAAGTAGCGACCATAAGTAGTACACTTTTCCAGAATCAATTCAAAAGCTAAACACATGCAATTCATGAACTAAGATCAAAAGTAGCTAGCAAATATTATCAGTCGTCTATCAGCAAATATATTATAATGCAATTGCCATGGAAAGATACGGCTTCAGTCTTTGTTGGCCTATATTTCGCTTGTGGCCCGTTGCTACCATCGCTCAAGATCAAGATCAATTGGATGCTAGGCTAGGCGAGGGCCTTGAATTGGTCTCACGGCTTTGGCAAGTTGGAAAGCCCAAGCTCGGGTCTTGTCGTCCAGGGGCTTTCTACCCAAAGTTTCTTTCGCCATGATCATGACCATTCAAAAAATACTAGTTTTCTTGTTCCAGAGGGAGAGCGCGAGGAGACCCCGCGCGCCATCAGCGCTTGTGGTTGACCAAACGGAAACACAAGTGCAATAATATTGATCCAATTGTGTTACTTGTTCCGGGGTTGGACATGTGCCCGAGCGTGCGAGCGTGCTGAAGTGGTGTCTGTGCGTTGCGTGAAAGGGATCTTTGTATCTGCAGGCGAGGAAGTTGGAAAGTTGACGTGCGTCATTGCACATTTTGCAAAAGGCAGTGAGAAAGCTTCTTGTTTGGGCTGGTGTCTCAGATATTTTATCACTCAACTCTTTTTGTATTTTTTCTTTTTACCTAAACTGGTCCGCGACACGATACAAGCTCGAATACAGACTTCCAAGCGCTTTCCACACTCGTAACCTTAGCCGTATACTGGAAAAGAACATTACTTTCAATTTAAGCTTGAGTTTGTGTATAGATGACTTTTTACTTGATGTAGTTGCCGTTTCACCTCTTTTGACTACAAGGTTCTAGGCGTTGAGCTCAACTCTTGAAGGTGTAAGAAATGGGAAACCGCCCTCTTGGGGTGCAAGAAAAGCGCAACGCGCGGCCAGCGAGAAGCGGAGGACCACAAAGAAAATAATCGTGACGACGGGCTCAGCCCTCTACAAGGTCCATTGCAACGACCGCCAAAGCCAAAAAACAACAGCAAGACAAAAATCTCCCGTCAGGCCAGAGTTGTTGAGCGATGCCAGTGTCTAAGACTGTTCACGTGGCGAGAGCAGATCTCTGTTTTGACAGGCACACTTACTTATAACCAGCTAAATGGGTGGCCGGCGATTTCGAGAAGTGATAATCCGTCATCTCAGATCTATGAAGCGATAGGTTTTCCCGACTCACCAGCCAAAAACATGGCCCAGTGGATCCCGCTACCAAAGTTTTTTTTTTTTTTTTTTTTTTTTTCTTCCTTCTTGTACTCCCGTTGAATAATCCTGAACAATGCCCCACCGTAATGCCGGTTTCTCGTGCGTCTCAACACCCGAAAACATTGAGTTTGCATGACTAGTCCAGAACTTCCCAAGCAGCACTCTATCAATCCCCAAAAGCAACTCTACAAACAAAATAATATTATAAAGTAAATATACAAAAAAAGCAAAGTAGAAACTAACTCATCTCGGAGGTTGACAACATGGTTTGTGCAGTTGGCCGTTGCTTGTTGCCACAAGTCAAAGAACCAAATGGCCCCTGTTCAAAAGCTGAGACAAGGTCTCTGCTACGGGCATGACCAACTGCGAGGCTCCACCCTCTTGCCGCGTTTGCGTCCACGTTGTCAGTATTACGCACAAAGGCTCGGGCCACATCCAAAATGTCTCACCATTCTCTGTGAATTTGTTCATTGGTGGGCGTTGGCCATGGCGTGGGGGGTCAAGCGATCTCACGAGGGCTGGTATGGTTCGATCTCGTTTGTTGTTTTTGCGCTCGCTCGCCCATCACACGGGCTGGGCACGTTGCCCTTCCGCGTTTATACCCAATGACAAGCCATGAAATCAAAAGAGGCGAGAGGATTCACTGTCGGTCACTGGCGATTTGTTTGTTTCCGCCAACAAGTTGTTCCTTTGCGCGTCCGTCAATCTTCGATCCGAGGGCGAGACCTGTCAACTTCTTTCCTGCTGAGCGCCCCACAGCGTGCGGCGTTCGCTAGCTACCCGCCACTCCCATTTACGGCAACTTTTAACGCTGCATTAGCCCGAAACCTTGTTTTTTTGTGTATTTTTTTATTTGTCCCAACGGCGGCCTTCAACTTTCGACAGAACTTATGCCTACAACTTCTCAACGACGAGTACAGCAATTGCATCAGAGAAGGTCATCAGTTCATAAGAAAAAGAGTAGCAATGCTGCTGAGATAAGTTGCAGCTTGCGTGGGTGCGCGAATAAAGCAATGTCCAAGCGCAATGGCGTGCGTTAGTGCTCCTTTCTTTGAAGGTCTTGTTGTCTACTTGTGCTCGAGCCAGCCACCGTCTATTTCTTTTCCTTCCCTCCTTTTCCAACGCCAACAACACGCGTTGACTCCTCCTATACCGAGGCATCAGTAGGCCGTTTGCTAGTATCTGGAGACTTCAACGAGTGTGCTGTTTGTTGATGAGATACTTTGCGATTAGCTAGTGGGTCTGGTGGAAGATTGTTAAGACAGGGTCTAGCGGAACGTATTTAGTGTCTCAGCCGAAGAATCGGGACCTCATCGCATGCCAAAGTCCAAGCGTGAGTACTTTGGATATTATTTCCTTTCCGCTTGGCCAACAAAGACAAATGGCCCCGCCCAGCCATTATACTTTAAGTAGAACTTGAGTTTTATTGTGTGCAAGGCAAAGTAAAAAATATAATTATTTCTTTTGTACCCGTCGCACAGAGTTTTTGGCTGGGAATTTCTTTTTCCCGCAGCCATTGGGACTTTTTCAAAAAAATACTTCGACAAAGACCTTTTTCTGGGATCGCATTACCAGCCATCAGCAAATCGAACATGCCTTTAAGCTGGGTGGTCTACGCAACTGGCGCCAAGTACTCGGCGTCATTTTATAATAAAGACTTATATCTTATATATATTCAGCCCGTTTCCTTCAATTTCGAACTTTTTCCTTCATCTTTACTTTTCGCTCGACAAATACTCCAAACTGCTCGACCAAGGTTCGCATACCGTTCCTCGACTCAATTCAACTTTTACTCACAGCCTCATTTGCGACTTGAACTTGACTTTGTAAGTCATCAACCCGGTGCATAACGCTACTTCACTTGCTAACAAGTATAGCTGCTTTGAACTTGAACAATCCAACCTCTCCCGTCGCTATGATACGCCCTTCTAAGCTGAAGGCAGTGGCCTTTGCCTCTCTATCCTTTTTCAGTCTTGCTACTGCTGCTCCCGCAGCATTGCAGGCCAATGGCCCCAACGTGGTGTACGCCGTTGTGGAAAAGCACCCCGACATCCCTTGGAGCGACCCTCTGCGCAAGACCACCACTGTCTACGTCGAGGGCGACCTTTGTTTGGCCCCCACTTCTACTTTGGCTCCTGTTGAGACTTCTTCCTACCCTGTTGTTGAGGTCGATGGAAGCGAAAACACTGTTACGGTGACTTTGGGAAGCTCAGAGACTAGCACGCCCCAAGCTACTCCCGCTCCCACTTCTGCCGCCCCAACAAGCCATGTTTTCGTTTCTGAACCTTGCAGTGTTTGCCTCACCTATGTCACAACTCTTGAACAGTCTTCTGGTCCTGCGCAGGTCACGACCCAATACGTCAGCCCCGTCACCCCTGATGCCCCTGCAGCTGTGACTTCAGTTGAATCTACTGAAGAGCCAACTGTTGTTCCTACTGCTGCTTCGGTTGAAACTATTGCAGTAACAACCCAAGTTCCGGTGTCCTCGTCTTGCCCTGTCTGCAGTGTTTACGTTACTACGCTGTATGCCTCTGGTTCAAACTCTCACTCGGCCTTTGAGACTACCTTGTTCTACAGCCCCACTGTCACTTCTGTTGCAGTTCCTGTGACCACCTCTGCTGACCCCACTACCGTCATTACTCGCGGTGGCGTTGTCATCACTAGCACTTTGCCCAGCGACCCCAAGACCATCACTGACTCTCCCACCAGCACTGACCTTAACCTTCACACCATCACCACCACTAAGATTGAGAACGGAAGCTTGGTGACTGAGACTTTCACTGTTGGTTTGAACTCGACTTTGACCTCGCTCACCACTGCCTCTCCTACCTCTGATCAGGTTACCACCTTGACTCGCAACGGTACTGTCATTACTAGCACTATTCGCCGTGATCCCCAGACCGTTACAGCTATTCCTACCAGCACTGACGTGAACTTGCACACTGTCACCACCACTGAGATTGCTAATGGTACCTTGACCACCAGAACATTCACTGTTGGCCTCAACTCCACTACTACTCAGCTTACCACTGCTTTCCCTACTGAAGACCAGGTTACCACTTTGACCCGCAATGGAACTGTCATCACTTCCACTATCCGCCGTGATGCCCAGACCGTGACAGCCACTCCCACTAGCACTGATGTTAACCTCCACACCATCACTACTACTGAGATCGCCAACGGCACTTTGACTACCAGAACCTACACTGTCAGCTCTGACTCTACTTTGACCCAGTTCACTACTCCTGCTCCTACGTCGTCTGATGACACAACCACTACTATCTGGTCTACCATCATTGCTACTGTCACTTTGCCCGATGGAAGTGTTACCACTCGCACATTGGCTGAGAACAACAGGACTACGTCGACAGTCAGCGATGATGTCGCCGCTGCAGTTGCTGCCCCAACAACTTCTGATGACACCACTACCACCATCTGGTCTACCATCATTGCTACTGTGACTTTGCCTGACGGAAGACTTTCTACCCAGACTGTTCTGTCTAACCCTCACACGACTTCCACTGTGTCTCCTTCTACCTCGGATGACACTACCACAACTATCTGGTCTACCATTGTTGCTACTGTCACTTTGCCCAACGGAAGCACTTCCCTCCAGACTTTGGTTGACCAGGGAAGCTCCACTTCTACTGTTGCCGCCCCCACTGGCGCTTCTAACGCTACCCTCACTACTGATTCACACTCCTCTGCTGCGACTCCTGTCAACGCCCAGGCGGCTCATACCAGCAGTGACTCTACCTTGACTGTGACTCCCACCTCAACCATCTTCCTGACAAGCACCCTCACTCAGACTTACACCAACAGTCTTGGCCAGCTGACCACATCTACTGGTACTACCACCATCACTTCTCTCTTGACCTCCACTCCCACTTCTGCCGCCGGCAACTCCACTGTCACCAGCGCTGCTGACCGCGCCGCGACTGCCGCTCCCTCTTCAGCACTCAACACCACCAGCCCGTTGACGAGCGCTGCTGAGCGTGCCGTTACTTCTACCCCTATCACAGCAGCCAACTCAACGAGCCCGATCACCAGTGCCGCTGAGCGTGCCGCGACTTCTGCCCCCTCCTCCGAAGTCAACTCGACTACCCCAATCACCACCCCCGCTGACCGTGCTGTGACCACCCATGTGACCACCACTGATGCTTCTGGCGCACCCATCACCACTGACATCACCATCACCCCTTACTCGACAGTGTACCACACTTCGACGATAGTGGTCACTCGCACGGGCGCTGGCAACCAGCTCACCACCGAGCGCAGCACCACGACGCAGACGAGCTATATCACGCAGACCACGTCAATTGACTACAGCAGCAGCAGCAGCAGCGAAGCTTTTGACGAGGCCGCTGTGGTTACCGACAGCAGCAGCTCCTCTTCAAACACGTTTACCTTCTTTGGTAACTCAACGACGCTGGCTACTGCCACGCGCGCACAAGTTCTGTACAGCGTGAGCGCGTCTGCCACATTGTCTGACATCTCGTCTTCAGTGGCTGCCTCCTCGTCAGCCTCGGCCGAGTCCACCAACTAAACAAACGACATAAAAAAAAAATACGCGACACGTCAAGAGCCGGTTTGCTCTATTATTTCATGCGACGCTTAACGAACTCTCTACTATCTCCTGCTGATGTTTAGACTTTTTCTTTTTTCTTTTTTCTTCCTCCCTTTCTTCACTTTTTTTTTAATTGCCTTTTTACCTACTACTTTTTTTTTGTTATGGGGATTTACTTCGGATATCTTAATTTTGTTTTCTCTTATTTCGGATGGGTTTTACTATTATTTTTATTTTGGATTTTATATAGTATGTACTATTATCTTTTTTTTTTATATTTTATTTGTGTATCAATTGTCAATGACTTCTTTTATTACCTTTGAAGTTATTTTTTCATAGAGTTTGAATTCAACAAATTTGTTTTAAAAATTCAGAGCCTTGAATACATGGCGGTATTCGCATAGTTGACTAGATTTGACATAAATAAATAAAAATAACAATACACGATTTGACTTGTGAAGCTCGTTTCAAAGCCCTCGAAAGATGCCCATACCTGTTCCTGACATGTCCTTTCTGACCTCGTGGGCACGCAACACAAGGCCCATGGCAACGACCACGTCTGCAAAGCCAAACACACTGTTTGCCAGTCTGAACTCGCCAGTCTTGCGCACAGGCATTACTTGGTAAGTCTCAATGTACCTATAAACTGCGACCGGCTGGTTGAGGTAGGGCGGGACGTCGCGGTTCAGCTGGGGGTTTTCCTCCTCAGTGCCTATTCGCAGGCAAAAGAGGCTTGACCCGAATATGGACCCCAGTCCCGTCGTCCCCGTCCACTGCATCTGGCGGCCGCCGTAGGATGTTGTTGTCACTTGGCGGAACCCGTCGCTGATAAGTTCTACGCGGGGCTGGTCAAAGTCCTCGGGTCGGTCAAACTCGATTTCGTACATGATTTTGCCATTACGCAGGATGGTTTCCCAGACATGAGCAAAAGGTTCAGAGCCTTGCTCCTCGTAGGTCTGGACAGAGTCGGCACCAAGGGCAATATCGGAAAGTAACGCTGGGTCGTTGTGTAGCGCTGTTGACGCCAAGAGAGTTTTGCATTGTCTCGTGGAGTGGAGTTGCATGGACCGACCGCGCCTGTATATCTGCATGAACGAAGATCGGGAGAACTTGAGAGGGTTGTAAAAAAGCTTTCGTTGGCAAAAGAGAGACGGAGGGAGAAACTCAATCTCAGAGAGGTTGTTGTGTGGTTGTTGCCCTTCTTTAGCGGCCTTTTGCCGCTGTTTGAGCAGCCGTTTTGCAGTTTTCCTGTCTCTCTCATTTTCATAGACATGAGTCGTTTTCAACCAGCTCGCGTATATGGGCAGTCGCTTCCAGTCTTCTTGTTCTGTGGGCAGCTCATTTCTCAACGAGAAGACTGTAGTGCTTGAGGTCGTTCCATGCAGCGTGTTGTAAAAGAGCGTTCGCACGTCTGCATCCGAGTCTTGTTCATCATCTCCAGCCGCACCCGGTGAGAAACCACCATTGTCAGACGCAACTTCGCTGAAAGTACTTTGTACGTCGTCATCAACTGATGTGCCATCTCTGAGGTACTGCTCGGACTCGTCTTCGTATGATCGTAGCGGTACTGGGATAGGAGGTTGGACCGTTGTGCTCTTTTTGGACCGTTTCTTTGTGAAAAGAGCTTTGAAGTGAGGCATTGCGAAACGGGGGTTCTCGCTTAGGTTGTCGTCTAATGCAACGCTCAGTAGCGAGGTCAGACAGGGAGGGAGCGGGAGTAGCAGTTTATAAAGCCAAAAGTTAAAAGTTTGGAGAATGAATTTACAATTCTGGAGCAGTTGCGGTGATATTAGAAATTTGAGCGGAGTTGTGGGTGATTGGTGTGCAAACTGCGTCCATGACTCGACAAAGGGTTCTAGAATAGTTAAGCTTTAACTCGGAACCAAGGCGACTTGCACTGGAAATACAGCTGGAATTGAGAAAAAAGAAGATCAACGAAAGACTTCGATTTATATATGCATTGTGCAAGAGCAAACGGACCCTCTTGATCTCAGCTTGGCCCTTGGACGGTTTGTGGGTTTATCGTTACGCCAAGAGCTTGACCTGCTCAAGTGCGTTTTCTTAGTTATTATTTAAGCACATTAGGTAATGATGACACATGATTATGAAAGCAAAACGAGGTGTCGGACAGGGAATCCGCGGAACGCCAGACGACGTCTGCGCAACTGGCCAACCACTTGCAGCATTGAGCACTGTGGTTGGGCTCTCTGTGCGTGAGTATGGATCATAGTACGAGGATGACAACTGGTGCAGATTAAACGGGTAACGAGCGATTGGTTAACCAAGCCTATCTATAAAAGCCTTTGGTTTCAAGTCCGCGCCGACCGTGATCAGTGGGCCCCTTCTCTGATCACAAAGCCTGCGAGTTCCGGGGCGATCTCGTGAAAACAGATCGCATGACAGATAGGCACGTTTGAAACCCTGGCCCGCGTAGCAAAGCTCTGCTCCATGATTTTCTGCCGCCTGGCATCAATGTTACTCAGCAAAACGGACCGGCCCCGTTCAGGGGCAAGCAAGACGTCAACATGGCCCAGCATACTTGGTTTCAAATCCTCTCCATCTGTGCCATACTGAGTTTGGAAACACACTACTTCTGTGCGATTGTCGCAAGAATCGCTCAACTGAACTGAGTGGTTACTATTGCACTGGCTCGACTTCAACGGCGGTTCAGTTCACAACAGTTGTTGGAGCTTGCACCGCGAAAACTACAGGCAAAAGTTCCACGCAGCAAAACTTTTTGGCCCGTTCGCACAGCTTTACAACAAGAGAACTGGACTAGAATCAGTCGAACCAGTCGAACCATTCGCGGTTTAAAGCACTGTTTCTTGCTTTTCAGCGCTTTCATCCAGGCTATTTCGACAGCCCTCTTGTCTGCCTCTTGTCTTATCGCACAATCTGCCTCTTTATAGAGATATCGGCTTTAATATAAAGCTACCAGTACGTTCATAATACTACTATATGACCACTAAATACTCTAATACGCACATAGCCTAATTGGGCTAGTGCTTAATTCTTAAACTCTATACGCACATTTCTTTTTTCCGTCAGGTGGATTTTCTGAATGACGCCGGGACCAAAATACAAAAAATTCGAGGAAAATAAATTGACAGAGCTTTTCTCTACTTCTTTCTTTCTGCATACAACTTCATCTCTTCTTCTTCCTCTTCTCGATTTCGATTGTATTGCTCGGTATTACTTTATGGCCCTTGAGCTTCTCGCTATACTGTTCATGTTTTGATTACGTTTCTCTAACGAACCTTTTGCCCATCTACCGCCTGGCATTCTCCATTATCCTCTTCAGCTGGACTCGCTTGTCACCACCGCGCCGGATACAAATCACCTCTTCACAACAATTCCAGCTCTCAAACCCTCCCTACTCGTCTCAATATTGTCCCGTCTTCTGTCCTCCTGAAGATCTCAACTTTCCACTCTATCCCCCTTACAAATCGAGCGCCAACTTCGATCTCATGTCGACACACGTGCAGATCAAACCTCCCGCTCTGTCGAAGCAGTCTATACAGCACCAGGCTGTCGGCGCCGCCATACGAGTAGTCATGGACTTTTCAATCTCGCCCACGGAAGCATCTTTTTCGGACAATACTAGGAGTCCTACTCAAGAAGAAGATATTAGCGATATTTTCAAGTAAGTAGTAACGTTTACTTACTTAGGTATGCTTTACTGACACTGTAGTGACGACGACGACGACGACTACATTCCCGGCGACACCACTGACGATTTTACTTGTACATCCATCAGAAGTGTACTGGGAGCTCAGTTTCCGCATCGCCGGGAGAGCGAACCGGCGGACCAAAAGTTGCGTACCCCTGACATACCCACCATGTCTCCACCCCTGAGCACTGCCGAGTTGGAGTCTCCACCAATACTCACAAACTCTACATTCAACTCCACAGCCACAGGGCTTGAGACTCCCCCTGACACCAGTAGGCACAACTCAATTGAAAAGTCAAAACCGTTGGGCTTGAACGTTATCATCCCTTCACCAACTGGCAAGGAAACCCAAACGGTTCCCAACTATGCTTCTCTTCATACTTTACCTTCCCCTACTAGGTGGATGCCAACTAGCGCCTCTCCGGCGTCACCGCCCATGAGCCTCGGCTCTGTAGCTCGCCCTCGCACGCATACTATTTCAACTTTTAGAACTTCGACTCCCGAACGCTCACTTCCCACCCCTCCACCGCAAAGGACACTCAACACACGCGTTTCACTTTCTTCTCTCGCCCAGAGATCCGAGTCTGTTTCTCCACCGCCGCCGTTTAATCTCAAATCTTTCGAACCTCCATCAAATCCAGCCGCTTCTACAAGCCAACCTCAGCTTCATGAACCGGCACCCATCAACATGTCAAGACGTACCAGCATTTCCCGCATTTTCACGGTCGGCCGCTCCCGCAAGCCCAAACAATCTCAGCCACTGACGCTCTTCAACGGCCGCAAGGAGTCCGACCCTTCTTCATTGTCTTCTTCAGTGCACCAGCATATTATTCCTACCATCTCTGAAATACCGCACCAAGTCAGCTCGCGGCCCGCGTCGCCCCCAAGCACAGGCCATCGGTTCCCGCATTTTCATAAACCAACTGCATATCACAACACAGGCACCACCCCTCCTCCATCGCTCTCATCTCCCAGTTTATCGAAAGTGAGTGCTCCGGCGTCTACGTCAGTGGCTACACCACCATACTGCGCATCAGCCGCCCCCGTCCTGCATTACTCACCCTCAGATACTAGCACAGAATGGAACGATCCACTGATTGAATTCTTCCCGTCAATCTATACCGACTATTCTAATACCACTACCACCAGTTCAGCTTCTGCGACGGCCACGGCCACTGCTACTGCCGTCTCGTTAAGGCCGCGATGGCAGGCTACCCCAACAACCCAGAGTTGGATCAATGAACCATTTAACCTCTAATTATTCACATACCTATGTCATACTTACTTGTACTTTTAGTTTACGCACGTTTTTAATCTTGTCTACCTTTTGTTTTCTTCAATACACTCACTACCATCTTTCAACTCAAGGTCGAAACGGCCATCTATGGTTTTAACTAGCATCACCATTATCAAAATCATGATATCATCGATGATCTCAACTATCTGCCCATGAAATTCCTAGTGCGCACTGGAATGCTGGATTAGAGTGATGAACCAAGATTCAAGAATGACACCCAGACCCCCAGGCACCAACCGACTGGGGATCCATGCCTGGTGTACCCACTATTATAGTCAACTTCAAATTTAGACATGTGGGGCAAAAACGCACCCTAAGCGATATGATGAACCACATGGGTCGGTAATTTAGTTGCTGCCAGTGCCAGTTTACCAGAATACTGAGAGTCCATGAATATATAACGGCATATGTTGTAACCTTGCAATTATAGCACTATATGCATTAAGAAATTGAGCTAACTAACAGCTTTTTACTTCGTGAATCAAAACGGCCCATAAATACGTTGAAGGTAAAACTGTAGTCGTGACTATTCTCCAACTCACTTCAAAAAGCATGAAAACAGCTTAAGTATATAATCATCTCGTCATTGAAACTTGAAAACGTGCATACAAAAAAGATAGTTGACAAAAAAAAAGAAAGATGCTTCCTTGCCAGGGGTCGAACCTGGAATCTTTCGCTGTGACCAAGCTAACGTTTCATTAGAAATCGTAGGCGAACGCCTTGCCATTGGGCCACAAGGAATAACAACTTGTTCGTACAAATAGCAAGTGTTACTTAAACTACGGTTTCCCTTTAAGAAATATTTTTGTAGTAAAGAGAATATCTAATATTTGAATGAATTTAGGACAATGCTTAAATATATACTTATATTCGAATTTATATGGCGCCTCAACAGTCACCGGAATCTACTTTATGCCATGTAAGGACTTGAAACCGCTAATGAGACCCCAATGCGCTCACAGATTAGCAACTAGATACAGTTTAGACATGACTAAATTGAATATAATTTAAGTGTCTTTGCACAGAGGCTGCTTTGACATGTTAGAAACCTATCAATCTACTCCAGCCTGGAGCAAATTAATCAGTGCTAAAAAAAATAGCAGACATTTGATTAAAGGGTCAACTTCAGGAGTGAACTGGGTGCTAACACTGCTAGGTCAATGAGTGACGGTCGACATGGAATTTTTTTAATAACCATCACTGTGCCATGAATTATTTAATATCATTCCCTGGCCACTAGAATGCGCTATTGAAGCTCCAACGCGTCGATATGTGGTTCATGGCTCCAAAAGAAAACCCGAGACAATATTTGACGCGTAAAAATGGCTGGTAGCGATAGAATCGCGTAAGCGTGGGATCGCCACTGTGATGGGAAATAAATAGCATTTGGCTTCGTCACGTTTAATTAATTTGTGGAAAAATACATTTCCCGTTTCTTGTAAATTTCGCGTTTCACCACTTTAACTTCTCCCACCTCACCACCACGTAAACACGAATCTTTATTTTTTTTCCTACACTCCAACAATTCTTCGAAGGCTTGATCAGAGCAAGCAAATCTAAGCCTTTCTTTTGATTTAAATTGGCCATACTTCAAAATTTTGAACTGGCAATTGCCCAGCCTGACTCAACATTACGGACTGCCTGGATCCCACTTGCGTCAAACTGGTGTTCGATTCACCACCACCCCAACTTTTCACCGCGCTTGTTTAACTGAGTTTTCCGCAAAATGGAGGGCTCTGAGGAATTGCAGAAGCTGCAATTTGATGGTGTCATTTCGGCGCGTGTTCAGACCAAGCAGCTCATTGAAAACTTGAAGGTAAGGCGCAAATCTGTTTCCTCTTCTATGTTTTATCACTAACAATATAGGCCCTTCTCAAGGAACTGAATGAGCTGGAGCAAGGTGCTGCTGACCTTGACTCTTTAATGGACGTCAGCAAAAATCTGATTTCGAAAAATCTCATTGAGCACAGAGATTCTGGTGTCAAAGCCTACGTATCTTGCTGCTTAACAAACATCTTGCGATTATTTGCACCAAACGCGCCGTTCACACTTCCAATATTGCAGGTATGTATACAGCATATGTCACATTGAACAAACTAACGCGTCGCAGAGAATATTTAGATTTTTTGTCAACCAATTCGAATGCCTCGACAAACCTAACGACCCATATTTCAAGCAGCACTATTATCTACTTGAAAACTTGGTACAGGTACAGTGCATTGCACTCGTCACAGACCTCAACGATGCTGTTCCACTCATTACCAAAATTTTTGAGCTATTTTATCGAATGGTTGGGCGAAACAAGGCGATCGATCTGGATTATTTAATGACTTCTATTCTTTCACAGTTGCTTCAAGAAATGGACATCGTGCCTCCACGCGTTGTGGACATCATTATCTCACAATTCTTGAGCAAGCCTCCAGAGTCCACTTTGAAGGATAACCACTCACTGCCAGTCTCACAAGGTTACATTGTTTCGAAAACCATTTGTGCAGACAATATCGATGTCATGACACGCCACGTTAATCAATACTTTTCAGATATCATGTCCATTGTTCACGACGAAGAAATGGAAGACGACTATGAAGCTTCAGAAAAGCCATCGCGCAAGTCAGACAACAAGGGGAAGTCTGCTCAAGTCAAGGCTCAAGAATTGGCTGTCGAAATATGGATCGCTTGCCCCGAGCTTCTAGTGAATATTATTGGACAATTGGAGCAGGATTTGTCTGTGGACAATCTCCAAATCAGAGAGCTTGCAACAGTGTCAATTGGCAAAATGCTGGGGCATGCACCAAGCAGGGTCAATTTTGTCAAGGAACATTTCACTACGTGGAAGGCTTGGTATGGCAGAATCAATGATAAAAGCCCTCAAGTGAGAGTCGCATGGACAAAAGCCTTGCCCAACATAATAAAAAACCGCACTGATGTCCTTCCTGATATCTGCAAGGCATTATTTGATCGTCTTAATGATCCAGACGAAAAGGTGCGGTTGATTGCTTGCTCAATTTTTGGTGAACTTAAAAGCAGCGTCGTCGCTTCAAAGCTTAACAGCGAGTCTCTATTCAATAACTTGTACTCTAGATTGAGAGACAAAAAGACTGTTGTTAGAAACGAAGCTTTCAGCGTGATCGGAACCCTTTACGAAAACGCTTACCCTCAAATCGAAATGGGCAATGATGACTACATTTCCTTGTTTGGCCCTATTCCGCAAAAGATTTTGGATCAGCTATTTCTCAATGACAAGGAAGTCAACGAACGGATTGATGTGTCCCTGAACTCGAGCATATTCGTCGTGGACTCTGATGACACAACTCGTACAACGAGATTTTTGACTGTTATTAATTCCCTCAATGAACAAGGGTTTAAAGCTTTTGATGCCATTCTCAAGCGTCAATTCACTTTAAGCAACTATGTGGGTGCATTGGGCACTCTTATACGTGAATACAATGGCAGCAACGATAGTGATCCTCTGTTGAAACAGAAAATCGATGGTACCATCAAGTGGCTTTCGGATACTTTTGCAGAACCTTCCAAGGCTGAGCCCAGCTTCCAATTGTTTGCAGAAAAAGCTACTGAAAGGGCCTGTAAGCTCTTGATCAATGCAGTTAGCGCTGAAAGCGATTACAGTACTGTACAGAGAACTACGAGAGACTTGATGTCTGAAGTGAAAAGCTACAAGGCGCCCTATATCGAACACACATTCACTATTCTTCTTTACCGTGCCCGCTATTCTATCTTGAACAGAAGTTGCATTACGCCAATCGTGGAACTCACTAGAGATAGTTCAAGCAAACTCCATCACACTGCTCAGACATTTTTGAAAACAATCTCAGCTTCTCAGCCTGCGCTAATGAAATCTCATGTGCATGATCTGGTTTCTACTATTGAAAACAGTAAACCTGGGTTTGATGGTAGCGTGGAAACATTGAAAGCTGTCAACTCGTTAGCGGACAGCTTCCTTGATCTCATTCCACAGACTTCCAAGTTTTTCAATGCATTAGTGAAACTTGCTACAGATGGTACACCGCAAGAAGCTGCAGAAGCAGTTAAATTGATTTCATTTTCCGAAGATAAAGAAATTTATTTTGATGAAGTCATCGTGACAGTCGCGGATCTTTCTTTGGACAACCCAAAGCTTCCTTCTCATTTGTCCGCAATTGCCGAGCTTTATGTTTGCGCACCAGATTTGATTGAATCACGACACCAAGATATTCAAGCCTTTTTGACTCAAAAAGTATTGTTGTCTAATGTTACTGAAACTCAGGAAACTGACCCAGCATGGGTTGAGGACGATAAACTCGATGCTGCTTGTCAATCCAAGATTTTTGCCCTCCATGTACTAGTCAACAGATTGAAGCAAATAGTTGATCCTGACGTGACCAAGGAGCTATCAAAGCCCGTATTCTCCCTTTTGGCTTCTCTCATTGGCAACATGGGTGAAATTGTACGCCCTTCAGTCGGTGCTACTCCCGCTCACTACCGTGCACGTCTCAGACTTGAATCTGGCCTTCTACTGCTTGACTTGGCTACTAGCCCTAAAATTGAGAAACTCATCAGACCACAAGAAATTATCAAGATGGCAGTACTAGTCCAAGATGGTGAGTTGCCAATAAGACAGAGATTTTTGCACACTTTGATGCAGCTATGGTCAGAGGAAAAGATCCCAAGAAGATTCATTACGTTGGTATTTGTTGCTGCATTTGAACCTGATAAGGAGCTCCATCACTACGTTAGCACATGGATTCGGGCCCGAGTAGCTTTTGAGTACAAGAGCAAACAAGCCCAACTTCCAATGGAGAAGACGTTTTCAACTTTGCTACATCTTCTTGTTCATCACCAAGAAAGTTTCGAGGATACCAAAAAAGATGACGAGGAGAGCGATGACGAAGAAGGCGTTAAAAAGCAAACATCGGATTTTGTCTTGAAAACAGCCGCCTATGTTGTGTTTTACCTTAGCACGGTCGCAACTGAAGAGAACATTTCTATGCTATTTTACATTTCACAAAGAATCAAGCAATATCGAGACAATGTGGACGAAGAATTATCGAGCCGTCTGTATCTTGTTTCTGACATTGCGCAGTCGATCATCATCAAGTATCAAGAGTTCAAGGGTTGGAGTGTTGACACTTGGCCTGGAAAACTGCAGTTGGCTGCTGACATCTTCAAGCCTATGCCTTCAGTCAGCGTGGCTCAAGAAGTAGCTAAAACTACTTACCTACCAGACTACGCTACTAAGGATCTGGAAGATTTTCTCCGAAAAAGGTTTGCCAAGCTCCGCAAACAAAACGCTTCTTTGGCTGTCAAGGATGATGAAGGGGCAAAGGAATCTAAGGACACCGAAGCATCGAAAAGAAGAAGGAAACCAAGATCGGAAGATGCCAGTGAGGAGCAAAAGTCCACTCGAAGCCGCAAAGCAAGTGGCCGACGAAACAAGAGAAAGTCTAACGACTCTGATTCTGACGTTGAGACATATGAAAGCTCTGGAAAGCGAGCCAGAAGTGGATCTGCTAATGATGATGTATCGGAAAGACGTCGCAGTTCCCGGTTGAGCACAACCACGAAAAAGTCACTCAAGGAAGACTCTGAGATCGAAATCAGCGAAGATGAAAGCAGCGAGGAAGAAGAAGAGAGCGATGAGGAGGCAAGTGAGGCAAGTGAGGACGAAGAAGGTGCTCAAAAACCAGAGGCAACCGTGATCAGTGAGTCTGAGGAAGGCGAAGTGGAAGAAAAAGCCGCAAGCCCAGTTGCACCAAAACAAAGAGGGCGACCAAGAAGAGGTACACCAACCGCCAAATCTGCTCCTGCTAATGCAGCACCTAAACCCGCCGCGGGTCGTGGAAGGAGAAAGCAAGAGAACGTTGCCCCTAGTGCATCTGACGACGAACAGCCGGAAGAAAGCGACGGAGAGGTATCGAAAGAGAACGTCAACTCTTCAAACATAAGAAAACGAGGTAGGCCAGCCAAAAATGCTCCTGCTCAGAAAAAGGCAGCTCCGGCCAAAAAACCTTCAACTCCAACGCGATCATCCCGTCGTTTGCGAAGTAATTAAGGGTGACCCTGCTTGCTCATGGTTATTGTCTAGTTGTAATATATTTATTTTTGCTTCAACCAATTGAATTTTTGCTCGCTTGATTGGTAATTCCATTGATAGTACATGTTACGTCCCGTTCGAATAGAACAAGCATTGGACTGTTTAGCAAACTCAATGAAACTATTGATCCCTTGCGTAGGACAATTGTGACGTGAACTCAGCGGAAAATATTATTTTACTAGGCAATTATTTCTCAACTTCTTTTGGCAACAAAAACTCCATGAATGTATCCTTTCCTTTCATCTCTATCAAGCGCTTGATCGCTAGTAGGTGAGGATGCTCGTCTGGGTGAATTTCATCAATTCCCTGGCCATCAAATGGCGAAGAGTTCCGACTCCGAGTGTTGGAAGATATGTCGCCTACACCTGGGCTCGCTTTGCGTAATAAACTTTCCTTGCGACGAGAATGCGAAGAAAGGGAATGTGTATTGGCATCGCTGCTTCCGTTCTCTTTGGACGACAAACCATCCGGGGCTGGAAGAGGCTCAGACGGATCTAAGCGATTAACAGCTTTAGTATCACTCAACTTGGGTTTCAAAGGGGCTTCCAACGATTGTGCACCAACAAGAAGCAGTTCAACATTTGTTCTGCACTTGGCAGCATGTTCATCTAGGGTACCTGCAGCTTTCAGATAGCACAGATTTCGTACACCCTCACGAATACTCGCAGGCTTCAGCGCAACCTCATCTAGCGCCAGCATAGTCTGAATATTGCTTGCCGTAGAGTCTTCATTATTTTGACGAACTGATTGAGTGAAATCGAGCTTCACGGATTGAGAAGTCGCACTTTCAGCGATAGGCTTCTTGATATTCTCACTTTTTGTCGTAGAAACATCCAGGTTTTTTGAATGAGGGCGAAAGGGGAGACTGCGTGTGTGATTTTCTAGCTGCTCTTCATCTGAAGAGTCTAAAATATCAATATTTCCGTCATTTCTGTAACCCCTTCGAAGATTCGTATCAACAATGATTGCATTTTTCGGGCGTCTGTTCTTGTTAAACGAATGATCAGCATGATTGGGGCATTTCCATTTGGTTCCCACAGTCTTGACAGTAGGCAGAGGAGGATTCAAGCAATCTAGATGCCAGCTTAATGTACAGTAATCACAGCGTGCAATTGGGCCACCGGATAATGCAGACCCTTTGCACTTGTAACAGAAGATCAGATTCCCTTGTTTGTCTGTCAATTTTTGTAAGTCTTGATCCTCCAAAAATCCGCTTCGTGTGCTTTTAAACACCTTCATGTCGGTGTCTCTGTATTCTCCATTGTCATTATGATAAACTCCTTGGAAACGATCTCGAATTTTGGTCGGCAGTGAAAAGATAGTAGGATTCTTTTTGTCAATTTGTACAAAAAGCTCCTTTAAAATGCCTTTCTTGTAAGGCAATGGCGCAGACTGTAAATGTTAGCAGACGTTTCGATGTTTTTGAAGTGACCAGGGGAAAAAAAGCATAGTATCTCATTGATGCAGTCGATTCCACAAAACATTGCGTTGTACTTACGCGTTTCACCGTGCATTCTCTGCAAAACCATTCGCCTTCTGGCAAAGAGTCTTCATCCAACGGAGGATTAACACAGCTAAAATGGAAAGATTTGGGACAGCTTTCACAGCACAAAAATCTTCCAATTCCGCCACATGTAGTGCAGAAATCATCATTTCCCTAGAAAAGCAGTGTCAGTTTTGCTCAAAAACAATAAACCTTACAACCACAACTTACCACTGCTGAATCTTCGAATGATCTCTCTGATTGAGAGCCGTTGGCCGAGTCGCTATGAGAATGTTAGAAAAAGAAAAACTTTGCTGGAAGTGTGTCCGTACCCTCGCTTTTGTCTCTTGCGTCCGTTGGGAGGTGGCGAGTCATCAGCCATAGATCGTATACGCTTTGCTGCCATGGCCCCATTCTGTCTTTTGCCTCTTCTGCCGTTTATACGAGAACCACCTTGTTCTTTTTTAAATGCAGGGATGTGGGTGAAGTGGGTGTCTTCTTGAGATTTCAGGCGAATCAAAGACTTTCGTATACTGCTAGGTTGCGTCACGTCATCTGTAATTCCTGTAAGGAGTGTGGTCGTAAGTTGATCTTTCAGTGATCCATTTGCGTCCGGTGAAGCAGGCTGATCTTCGTTCGGGGTCCCCGAAGGTGTTTGACTTTTGCTTTTGGTCTCAGGTGTCTCTCTTTTCATGTCAAACTCGTCAGGACTTTTGGAGCTTTCATCTAAATCAACAGAGCGTGAGCGCATTTCCCGCACAAGACCAGGGCGCTTGGAAAGTGCAGACGCATGGTTTCCTAAGCCCGTGAGTCCACTGAAGGGTCCCTTTCGCCTACCCTTTGGCAACAACTTTTGAGGGGGAGGAGTGCCAATCGGGTATCCTGTCGTTCCAGCAGGTTGAACAATGGGTTCAGGTTCTACCCAGACATCCATAGGCTTGGAGGGCTTCTGTTTCGAGCTTTTCATTGTAAGCCGCTTGCAAACCTTATCCTGGGTCAGATGGCACTACTCGTGCTTTTCCTCTCCGTTTCAAAAGACTGTTGCTCACTTGCAACTCCAGTTTGCGTTGAAATCTGTGACTATTGTTGTTGTGGTGTATCAAGTGTAAAATCAAGTCGCAACTAGTTTGTTGGCACAGGGACAAAACTGTTATTCTGGTTGCGCAATAAGTAGTGCTTCGCAAAGAAAATCGACAGTGTAGCTCCTCAAAAACTTATGGGAGTATGATAATAATTATTTGTGGAGATCGTGGAGCGTTTGATTTTTTGAATTGTTGAAAATGGGAACGCGTCGCTTGTTGACACAAGGTGGTGCTGAAGGATGAAGTGGGAAGAAAATGAAAATTTCAAATTTATTTTTTTATTCGTGTTTTTTTTCCAAATTATAACTAGATTTGGAATGTCAAAAAGACATCACATCGAATTAGAATACTTAACTGAATTTTCCAATGGTGCAATATGACAAAATAATTGAAATAGGGCCCGAAGTCTAAGTGAGCGGGTTAACTAGACTGTTTTGTGGCTCGATGAGCGGTGTAATACAACAAAGAGAGCAACAGGAAATAATAACTATTACATAGCTATAACTTAGAATACAAGACAAATCAAATGCAT
Organism: Geotrichum cucujoidarum; assembly: GCA_030566025.1. Classification (NCBI taxonomy): domain Eukaryota; kingdom Fungi; phylum Ascomycota; class Dipodascomycetes; order Dipodascales; family Dipodascaceae; genus Geotrichum; species Geotrichum cucujoidarum. Next base: position 13,961 of record JAJMHN010000013.1, on the reverse strand, counting down.
TTTGATAACATGTATTGATGTGATACAAGCTATATCTAAAACTGTGTAAGAGTAGCGCAGTGCCTTTTGCGGCCGGTGGATTGATCCCACGCATAATTGCTTTGGCGTGTAGCTAACTAAATTATTCACATTTACCTACATTATACATTCAAACGTATTGAGAGCCAGTTAAATCTTGTTGTGGCAAGCTATATAAATACAGGTATTTAGCAATCTGTGGGGGCTGTAAAATTAGCTGTTTGCAAGCAAAGCAGTTAAAGCTTTGCTCATTATGCTCTATTAGAGTTGTACGAATCTCGGGCGCAATATAGTGGACTTAGCAATGGTCCGTGTGAAATACCAAAACAAAATTGTTCACAAATCTCTTCTAATATCATAAAAGTACACGATAACACAGGTTGTGGATAATAGCGGCGGTGAACTCCTAGTATCTATTGCTACAGCTTTCCAAACCCTTTTCATACACGATCAACCACTGACCCTTTGCAATTATAACTACTAGGTGAGATGTTTTCAATACCATAAAATTTGGAGTTATAAGAACGTTGTTACGGGATGTGTATCAACAATCCACTTATTGGTTGGCGATGATTGCTGGTCAGTCGGTTTTATACTATTACAGCAATTTAGCAGAAAGCTCTGGGATTTATAGATGCTTGATATAAAAACCCCGTCTCAAAAATTTTCTATAAACACCAAAAGTATAGCCTCAAGAGCAATTGAAAGTAAGTGTAACATTACGGTACCGATTCAATACGCGCTTCAAGGCGTAGCACACTAATAACGAGGGTGTTTCAGTGACGGTTTATCAACTCCAAATATCAGTAGACAAGGATAAAGTGTGGTCCAAAGTGTGCATTGTAATACTACCTATGTTTGTTGCCACTAAGCCAAGGACTGAAAAAGGGGTGTGTTCTACACGTGGAAAAAAAACTCTTAATTGTACAGAGAAATAATAATAATAATGAGAGCCATAAACTAGTTCGTTAAAAAAAAGGTCTTTAAGCCTTGGTTTCCTCAGCAGCCTTCTTCTTGTTGCGCTTTTTGTTGGAAGGCTTCAAAGGCTTGGAAAGGAGCTTAAGAATGTCCTCATCAGCAACCTTCTTGTCAGACTTGATCTGCTCAAAGTTGGGGGTGACAGGGCCGGCAAGCTTGATGTTACCGTTCTTAGTGACAGCAAGAGTGGTGAAGAACTGGACAACAATCTCGCCAGACTTCTCGTAAACAACGTCGTAAGGAGTGACAAGGTTGTGAGTGACAGATTCCTTAAGACCCATACGGGCCTTCTTGGGGTCAGAAAGAGATCTGACAGAAAAGGGGAAGGTACCGGCCTTCTTCTGAACCTCAGAGATGGTAGCACGGGAGGTCTGGAGCTTGAGCTGGTAAGTGATATCGTTCTTCTTGAAAACACCAGTGGCGGTCTCAAGAGCACGGACCTTACCCTCACCAGTAGAGACAAGGATGTCGACACCGTAAACCTCGTTCTCCTCAAAAGTGACAGTGGAGAACTCACGCTTCTGGCCCTCAGAGGGGTTCAAGATGATCTCCTTCTTACCGTCAACAACGTTCTGGAGCTGCTGGTGAGAAAGCATGCCTTCAAGAGCCTTGCAGTCGAAGTCCTTGACAACAGCGTCAACAACCTTGGTGACGTCCCAGTTCTTGTTACCGGGTCTGATGGTACGGAGGGCAGCCTCGGCGGCGTACCAAGCACCAGTGATGACATCAGCAACACGGCTGGTGACCTCAGAGCCAGGGACAATAACAGTGTCAGCAAGGCAAGAAGCGAAACCGTCAACGTGGGCACCGAGAGTGATCTTGACAACATCACCAGCCTTCAAGGTGATGGCAGCCTCAGGGTCGTTGGGCATAGGGGAGAGGTGAGCAACAGTGTTGTTAGGAGAAATTGAGGTGGGGAAAGCAATTCCCTTGTTAATCTTTTTTCCCTTGTAGACGTTGCCGATTTCCTCAGTGAGAAGCTCGTCGCCCTTGACACAGATGTCAATGACCTTAGCACCCTCAACAACAAGAGCCTTGACCTGCTCCAAAACGCGGGCAGAAACCTCACCAGCGGTCTTGTACTTGGTCAAAACATCGGGGTTGGCAATGGTGGTATCAACTTCAGCAGCGGCAGACATTTTTAATCAATCTATCACAGGGTTCTGGTATACAAACAGATAGTCGAGATAGTCGTGTGAGACGCAGTGGAAAATTTTTTTTGAATTGAATTTTCCTTGCTCGATCTCAACACTGAAACCAACCCGTGCCCTTGTATGTCACGTGAGTCAGCACATTGCATCGTTTACACTTGTGATTTGAACAGTGATCCGTACAGTAAGTACTGTGATCGCAAGGATGAAGTAGGTACCGAAGAGACCAAAATTATATATATTAAGGCGTGGCTCAATTGAAGCTGGGGAGCTGCAAGCAGTAATACATATCAATGGGTCTTGTTATTATGCAAGTGACTCCCATGTAACAACACTGACTAGACTGGAGAGATAACTGTGGACACTTAGATATCCAGTCAGTACAAAGCCGCAGTGGTATGAAAACTTGTCATAGCCAGCTCACGGTTTTATTGCAAGGAATTCTCGGACCTGGACACCATGGTCCGCTCTTGGCGGCAATCCGAGGCCAAGTACAAACGGCATCACCTAATACTAAACTGTTCTGTGCTGGAAACACTTCCTTAGTGTTATGTGCCGCCTACTGACTTCAGCCAGCTAATTCACTGGTTTTTCTCGTCCTCCTCTTTCATCTTGGCCTTGAGAAATACAGCTGAACTCAGTGAAAACACTCTGTCTTGTTCGCTCAGTCCCACTCTCTTCTTCGTCTGTGAGCCCTTCACGTAGCTGTCGAATCCGCGCACGACATTTCCACTGGGGGTGTCTTCTAAGTAAGCACCTTCCAGTTTGTAAATTTGTTCCTCCAGGAAATTCTAGCGTGTTAGCATATCAATAGAGGCAATAATGAGAAGTGCAACGTACTAAAGATTTGTCTAGGGCACGTTTCTTTGTAATGTACTCCTTTAGTTCCTTGCGAGTAGCCTCGTACTCCGCCATCTTAGCCTCCTTGCTATCGGCGCCGTTGGCCGACTTGACGTCGTTGCTGTAGGAAGGCATTTTGGTTGGTCTCAAGCTTGAAGCTTGACCTCCCAAATAACGCGCTTGTAGTGACGGCACAAGTATCGCAACGTTCGCTGCTTTTTATGATTACATAATTAATTACAGCCATTAACCTGAAAAAGTTGGTGCCAACTGGAAAACTTCCAACCTTCGCATATTAAATCCGGAAATACCTCCCGCGGAACTTATTTCAGACGCGAGCCGAATCATTCATGTTTTCTTGGAGGCTTCCCTGTCTCAATTTGCATTGAATTTTCATCACCTTACGCGTTCTTTTGTATTTGTTGTCCCCACGCCAATTACGCGTGTCTTTTTCATTCGAGACAGTATAACACTCAACAGCCATGTCTCATCCAGCACAGTATCACCAAGGTGGTTTCACGCCAAACCAGCCCAATGCATATCAAAACTCTGGCTTTCCTCCAAATGTTGCGGGTGGAGTGAACAACAATCCTGCTTACGCGCAAAACCGCGCAGGCGCGCCTCCCCAAATTAACTCGAACACCAGAGACTCCATCCCACAGCACCAGCAATACATGATGCAACAGCAACAGCAGCAACAGCTCCTTCAACAGAGGCAACAGCAATTACTACAGCAACAGGCCCAGCTTCAGCAGCAAAAGGCTGTTCAGCAATATGGCGCGCCTAGCCAACAATATACACAACGCGACAATCAACGCGGAGGATATACTCCCCAGTATAATGCAGCTAACCCGGCAGCTCCTCAACAGGCGGTCCAAAATCAAGCTTATCCACAATCTCAGTTTGTACCACCTGCAGCCGGTTCTTCTGACATGGCGATTGCAAAAACCGAGGTGTCCTCTGATTTTGCACAAGTTTTGAGCGTTCTGGACAAGCTTCCCCCGCCTGAAGATGATGACATGAAAGAGCTTGAGCATGTTATTCGCAAAGACGCCGAGAACGAAAAGGAGCAAGCATTCACTAATTACAGATACCAAAAACATTTAAAACGAAAACGAGTTGAAATCGAATATTATAATCAGGTTCTTTCCCTACGGCAAACGAAGCCAGGCTCTATCTTTGATGGCGGATATTCAGGATACGGAAACGGCTGGACAGGGAATCAATTTCGCATTGTGTATCCCAAAGAGCGCAAGCGTAATAAACGACAATCTCGCGAACTCATGTTAACAGCGGCACAACTAGAGCAGGCTGCAGAAACTGTTGAAAGTTTAGTTCCGCTGCGTTTAGATTTGGAAATTGACAAGTACCGATTGCACGACACTTTTACGTGGAATATCAATGAGAAGACAATCTCTGTTGCTCAGTTTGCTGAGAACTTGATTGAAGATTTTCATCTTCCTCAGCACTTGACTTCAAACATTACATCTTCGATCAATGAGCAAATTTCGGATTTCCACCCACACGCGTTCGTTGACATCTCTGAGCCTAAATACGCGTCGTCTAAGGCCTACCGCGACGAAGACATGCGAATCACTATCAAGCTAGACATCACGGTTGGTCAGCATAACCTCGTAGACCAATTCGAGTGGGACATGAACTGCCCAGAAAACAACCCCGAAGAGTTTGCAGAAGTGCTCTGTCGCGAGCTGAACTTGTCAGGTGAATTCATCACCGCCATTGCACACGCTATTCGCGAACAAACACAGGTTTACACGAAATCGTTATTCCTTGTTGGTCACGCGTTTGATGGCACACAAGTCGATGACGAAGATATTCGGCGCGAGTTTTGCCCTCAAGTCACTGATTGTGTTCGTGCAAAGTCACACGTCAAAGAATTTTCACCAGCCTTGTTTGAGATTGGGGAATCAGAGCTTGATCGTCAAGACCGTGACCGCGACAGAGAATCGCGTCGCAAACGCAGACAGGGTCGCGCCGGTCGCCGTGGTGGTCCTGCTTTACCTGATTTCAAGGAATTGATCCGTACTTTCCGCACTCCTGTTTACAGCTCAATATTGCCAGGTGGTGTGGATCGCAACGACGAACTTATTAGAAAGCAGCAACAAGCTGAGGAGGAGGAAGAAGAAGAAGAGAAACCGGTTGTGGCACCCCCTGTCCATCGTGGCCGTGGTCGACCCGCCGCTCATGCTGCACACATGGCAATTGCTGGCCAAAACCCTGGCCCCAAGCCTGTGGGCAGACCGCCGCTGCACCGCAATGATTCTATGCACAGACAGCAGAGCAGTTTTAGTATCAAGTCCAACTACAACTCTCCGCGCCATTCTTCCCCCATGCATCAAGTAACTACACCATCAGCGCCAGGAACTGGAGAGAAGGACACCTATGTGGTCAAACTGAAGGTCCGAAATTTGAAACAAATCTTAGCTCAAATTTCCAAGAACAAGTTTGTGGTATAATGTTTTATAGACTTTATAATAATTTTAATGATTCAAGGATTCCAACCCGAGTGACTATCTCGTTTTTGTACCATGATCATGATTGTACTTGAATAATTTCACGTATCGATCGTGCGCGTTGACAGGTTGAACCGGCTAGTGAGAAAACTCCCAACTCGGCGTTGCTGGGGAAACGCCCATGCAAACAACTTTTCCAGAAGAAGCATGGAACGAGAAGTAAATAAACAATGGCTTTCACGCTTCAAGGCTTCCACAAAGAAACACTAAAATACTGAATCTAAAAGTTATCGTGAAGTGCCTTCGTTTTTTCTCTCTGCATCGTGGAGTTTGGTATTACATTAGCTAGAAGGACTGATACATCATGAAGGACGAATCTAAAGCGAAAAAAATTCCTGTCTATCTCAGGCTCAAGCCTGGCAACTCTGGCGAGCAAGTCTTATTCACCACAGGCGACGATGAAAATAAAGTACGACTCCACGGAAAGGATTACACATTCAACAAAGTTCTGGACAGCAATTCGAAAAGCCAACATGATGTATACACGGAAACTGTGCTGCCTCTAGTCCAAAACGTGTTGGACGGCCACGATAGCTTGTTGTTTACTATGGGCTCGTCGGGATCAGGAAAGTCCTACACGGTGTTTGGAGACGGAAGCAAAGCAAATGGAGCAGTTCATATGGCATTGGACACGATATTCACAAAGCTTGACGAGGTGAACATTTCCATGACCGAGATCTACAACGACAAGGTGGTGGACCTTTTGGCTCCTGGAAAGACACGGTCACTGGCAATCAAGACAATGCCCACATCACGAAAAACATACCTGGCTGGCCTCACGCGGCATACAGTGGCATCTTTGGAAAGCGCACACGCCATATTGAACAGCGGTCAAAAGATGCGATCATGTTACTCAACAGGATCGAACTCAGTATCGAGCAGATCGCACGCATTTATTTATATTGAACTTGCAAATACGCAACGAAGCACGCTTACAGTTGCTGATTTGGCAGGCACTGAGCGCAACAAGCTTGCTAAAACCGAAGGAGAACGATTCCAGGAGAGTTGCGCCATCAATCAATCTCTCATGCTGTTAGGTCAATGCCTGCAGCGCGGAGGTTCTTCGAGTGTGAATGAATTCCGCAGCTGCAAGCTAACACATTTGCTCCTCTCAAATGCTTTCCTTCCAGGTTCAACACAAAAGAGCGCTCTTATTGTAGCAGCTGACCCTTACGGTGATGGAAACTCTATCGCCCAAATCTTCAGATATAGTGCGGCAGCAATGGAAATTTTACAGCCCAAGCAGAGTGACATCAAGCCACCACAGCCGAATGTTGCATCCCGACAGAACTCCAACATTTACGAGCGGCTATACTCTACCCCTCGAGGCTCTATTTCTGTCCACGAATCACCGCAGAAAGTAGTGGAAGTTTCAGAGTCCGAAGCAATTGAAATCAGCGAATCTGAAGACGGAGACAACGATTTTAGTTTTGAACAAGACCAAGAAGAAGCATCTGCGGCACTACAGCTCACCACTCGGACCCCCCGAAACATTCTTTTGGCCCGTATTACGGATCTTGAGGAACGACTCGCAGTAAGCACACAACGGGAACAAGATCTGGAAGACGACCTCCGAACAGAGCTTTACGATGAGATGGAAAACAAACTAGACACGTTCCGTTCAGAATTTTTGGACATGCGTGAAGCAGAATCCTCCATGCTTCAAAACCACATTGACGACAAAATCCGACTGACTGTTGAAGCAATGAAAGATCAGTCAACGGCATCAGACAAGCCCCATTTTGATTTGGAGCAGCGAGCTTTGAGCTTGATCCAAGAAAATCTTTTGCTGCAACAAGAAAACACAGTGCTGAGCAAAAAGAGACCAGCAGACACGAGCAATGACTCTACTGAGCATTATCGAAAGGCCATGGTATCACCCATGTACAATCGCACTAGATAGCATTAGGAGTCAATTCGTTATAAGTTAATACCCACATCTCTTTTAGGCCATCAATGCAATTCTCATTACAACATACTTAACTACAAATTCAACAAGAGTCCAAGTTGACATACAATTATTTATATAACCAACCACGAATAAACAGCAACTTTTAGTAACAGATAAATTATAAACAGATAATGCAACGAAGGGAATGAAACAAAACAGGAAACAAAAAATTGTCCATAAGAGGAGCGGGAAAACAAAGTTATAGTTGATGGAAGCTTGTTGCTTAAAGGGTCTTCATGTGGTAGTTCATATCGTCATTCAGATCATAATCCAGCACATTTTCACTCACACCCATTTCTTCAGCGTCGCCAGAAACTATTGCATCAATGTCAAAAGCTTCAAATGTACTTTTGGGTCCTTCAAACCACTTGCGGGCGTAAAGAAAGTAGTAGGACAGACACCCAGCCCATACAGCACCATTGACAACGACACTGTAGTTCATGTCTGCTGCTTTTGGGTTGGGCCCACCCTCGGGCCACATGGCCAAGAAAAAAATTGCAAAGATCAAATAGAAACTAGCAATGATGCTAATGGCCCGAGACGCAATTCCTCCAATGTAAAAGGGGCCTGGTTTGAACCCGTCTGGTTTGTAAAATGCCCTACAAGCAATCGGTAGCAACCACGACAAGTCATTGGATGCCACCGCTAGAGAGAAGAGCGCGTAACTGGCAGCAGAGTCAATCAAGGCAATCAAGCCGATTATGATACTGACAGCAGACATGGCCCATAGGGCGCGTAGCGGGACGCCAAGGCGGTAATTGACAATGCGAATAATGCCGGAAAACGGAAGCGCGCCATCACGGGAAAACGCCCACATTTGACGAGACCCAGCAATTGTAATTGAGAGGCCCATGAACCACTGAATAAGGAAAAGCATGCACATGATGCCAATAGCCCAGTTCTTGTCAAGAGCGTCCACATAAATTTGCGCAATTGGCTGGCCGTATCGGGTATTCAAGATGCTGGAGATATCCTGGTCCATGGATGCGGCAATGACAGACATGAGAGCAAAGCCAATGATGCCGCACAAACTGATGGATGTGATGATACCAAAGGGTACAGCAACACTAGCATTCGAGGCTTCCTCGGCCATGTGCACACATGCGTCAAACGCCCCTATCGTCCAGACGGGCGAAAGCCATGCTACAAAAAAGACCCAGCCGTTCGACCAGCCTGTTTGGTTGTCGAGAGTAGCATAGACGTACTTGCCGGAATTGAGCCCCTCGGGTTTGTTTGACCGACCGACTGGGAGAGCAACAAGCGTTACAAGAATGACAATCATGTTTGCCGCAATGCAAAACGTCTGGAGATGGGTAATGTGCCGAGTAGCAACAGAGCCGACCAGGGCGTGTGAAACCACACAGGCCACAAACACTCCGTACGTGTGAAATCTTGTTGCGACATACGCACCGTCTGTAACTGTCGTGATCACGGACAAGAGAAGGATTGCAAACCCGTAATCGATAGAACACTGGGCACCAATCAAGCCCAGGCTGTTTGAGTAACCGGCTAGAAAACAAAATGGTTTCCGAAGTTTTTCTGGGGCGAGCTTGAACGTCCAAAAGTACAGACCACCGCTAGTAGGCATGGCCGATCCCATTTCGCTCATGCTGATTCCGACTGTCAGGATGAATATTGAGGCAGCCAGCCAACCCCATGTCATGCCAACTGGGCCCGCCAGTAGTGAGATATTGAGAGTCGTGGCAATGGACGGGAGCAGCGACATAATGCTGAAAGCCACTCCAAAGACCTGGAGGACGCTGAAACTTCGCTTCAACTCCGCCTTGTAGCCCAGCTCTGCAAGCAGAGCATCATCCCTGTCGAAAATGGAGGTCTTTTCCACCATGGCGGCGTCACTCCGGGTGCTGATGATCGCTAGACGGCTAGCTCCCATAGCTAGCTAACTGAATTGAAACAAAAGAGCGTCAAGCAACGAGCCGTATTGCTCAAAATAGTATGATGTTGTAAAGCTCAAATTTTGGGTGGTTTGCTGATAAGCGATTAAAGATGCCTAAAAGAAAGGAAGAAAAAAAAAAAGTTTGGGCAGGGTCCTTGTTTATAAAGCAAACAAAAAGGCGATTTCATGCCTAGGGTCTGGCAGTGTTACTGTCCCAGCTTCCCATTGCGCGCGCTTGATAACGGAAGGGAGATAATATCTGTGGATTATGCCCGTTCAAGCCCGATTTCAGGGGGTGGTGGTTTGATTGCGGGTTTGCTGGGTGGGTGAGTTGCAGGGATTTCTGGCTGGGAGGAAATCAGTTTCGGTGGTTTGCTGGAATTGTGGGTACCTGTGCTTGTTGCCCAAGCCCTTTAGTAGAGGCCTAACGAGTGTGTGGCAGAGGCGTAATTGGGCCCACCGAAAACACTGCGCGGTTGATAACTAGGACAGCCGATAAAACGAGCAGTTCGCGCTTTTTGACTATTGGAAGACCATCGATATTAGAAGGTTATCGATAAGCCTGCCACGCTAACCTAAATAGAACCATAAGCATTAATCAATGGTGCCACCGTACTAACAAAGTCCGACATACGTCATTTTCAAGACAAGAAAAGGTCAATGTCTTCAGTCAATTAAATTACAAGCGCCCATAGACGGCTCACCGTGGATTGCGGACAAGCTAACCGGCATTTGGTGTTTGTCTGGCGCCAGTCTTTATAATAAACCTTAAGTAATCGCAAGGCACAAACTCCAGCCAGGTACACAGATTCAGCAAACTAGGTAGTTTTGACCTACACCTTTTCGTTTCCAATGAACCTCATTCGTTAAATACTCATTGTGACTGTATTCTGTCACCAAAAACCAAGCGGCTCCAGTGTTGAAATGCCGCTCGAGTGTATAGGTTCTATACTGACAAGCACTTCAGCCAAAACCAGTCCATTTTTCACCAACTACACTGATTGTTGCAATGCATGTAGCTTTCGGTTGCACTTGACGGGTGTCAACCGTTTCATAAAGCGGTGAGACTTGTTCTTGCAGCTTACAGCTTACATTGGAAATGGGTCGTATGCCACGCACAAGTGTTCTCTACTACAGTGTGATCCTACTTTTGGTACAATAACGTGAAAATGATTTGGTACTAGAAATTGTCACGAACAGGATTTGTGCCACGGCACTTTTGTATAACTTGTTCTTGCAAACCTTGCAGCATGGTTTACATGGTTAATTGAAAGCAGTTCTTTTAACTGGACCTCAATATCCCAAAAATCAAATCTGTTGAGCTATTGCAAAATCTATCTTGGAAACATGTGGTATCAACAGTATTATCAAACTACCTGTAGAAGACTTGCAATGTGTAATTCTGTCTTTCCAATGCTCAAGTCCAATATAATCTCCTGGCTATGGATATTCCTTAGCTAGAAAGCCTCCCTCATGGTTTTAAACTAAACAACACATTTCATCACCTGGCTCATAGAGACAATACCACCGTTTGACTGTTCTGCTTTGCCTTTCGGCGGACCTTGTTAATGCTGAAAACTTGCCTCCAGACTCGGCCACATCACGTGGCAGTGATTAAAAATGTTTTGCTTTTCTTTCTCTGTAGCCCCGGAACTGTGATCCCCCAAATCAAACCACGCAATACTAAACTTTTTCTGCAATTGCAAATCTCTGTTTTACTTTAAAAAATCCTCTTGCTGGCGGCCGCTGGGCAGTAACTATCGAGTTCTAAGCTTCTGAAGGCTTAAGTTTTGGTTGGAACTGCACAGCCGTGCTAGTGATAACCCAGTTCTATGCGCGGCTGAGCTAATGAAAGCCGCGGAACCAACAAAAAAAAAAGCCCTTAAAGCCTCGGCCCGGCAAACTCCAAGGAAGCGGAGGTTTACAACAAAAAATCAACAACAAAACAACGACACCACCCAAACTAGAACAATGGAGAGACAATTAACAAAAGGGATAAGCGATGATACTTGCTGGAGATATGGTAAGATGGATGGAATGATGAGAATTTGATCTGTGTTGGAAAAACGACTTGTGCCGACCCGGCGTTTCGGCGTTTATTTCCATTCATCAAGCACCCTCTTTTTGACAGTCAAATGTCTGTCCTTGCAACTTCCCGGGTTGATCCATTGACGGCTTTTATTATCGTCATTTCATTTGACTCTGTCTTTTTTTTTCAGTTCTTTCTTTTTCATTGCAACTTCAAAGACAGACTGCCTTGCCCGGCCTTGGTCCACAATATTAGCCTCCCCCCACTGCACATGTAAAGCCCCGAAGAGTGCAACTAACTGAGGTTATATCCATGACCGCCATCTCAGGCAGGGGTCAAATTTCTACAATCAATCACCATTTACAATCATGGACCAGTACCGGCATGACATCCCACAACCGTTTTCCACCACCTCGCCATCCACGTCCACCGCAGTCACGTCCGGCCAGCACCTTGCCGCCTACCACCCGCTGCTGTCGACCAAAACCTCCGACATCCGGATCCAGGAAGCCCTGCTCGAGTTCCCCATTATCAACACGCTCATTGTACCGCCATGCGATTTCAGCGCCCGCAAGAGGGTCACTACGCTTATCCACAACGTGCTGGAGGCCGCCGGGCCGGCACTCGCGCTAGTACAGGACTGCCAGAACGAGCCGCCGGTGGGGCAGTATAAAAAGCTGTGCGCGGTTACAACCGCCATGGCAGACAAGGACCCGTTAGTCCAGTTTTGGTTTCGGCATGCCCAGCACCACCTCGAGCTCCAGCTCGTCCAAACCCACGGCCGGTCCTTTCTCCTTTCTTTACAACACTCGCTCAACCTCTCTTCTGGCACGTTTGCCTGCTACGCGACCAAGTCCATTGCATGCCAGCCGCTGACCGCGCTTTACGGGGGCATCAAGTCGGCGAGCGAGGTGCTGGCGGACCTGGTCACAAAAGGATCAGGCCCGGTGTGCATTGTGTTTTGGGGCGAGTGGGACCGGGTCTACCAGCAAGTCGCCGAGATTGTGTCCTGCTCGGTGTCTGCCTCTGCCCTCGCTAGCAATTTTAGCCGGCAACAAAGTCAAGGCCCAAGTAGTGGGACAGAGAGTGCAGAGGGCATTGCGGTGCTGGAGAAGGTGCAAGAAGGGCGGATTTTCGAGCCGTCGGGGACAGCGGCGCTGTACATTAACCGGCGCAAGACGGACCTTCGGCAAGTGCGGTCTGGCCACCACTACAACCGCCGGAGGAGAAGCTACATGTCCAACAATGACGCGTTTGACCTGGTGCTGCCCGGCAAGGTTCACAGGCCAGTTGCTGACACACCTGGGCCGAGCTCTGCAGCAGAAGTGGCAAGCACGAGTTTTGATGGCAGTGAAGGCGCATGGCCGCTCCGGCTCCAGGGTCCGCCAGCCCCGCACACCATGTCCGCCAGCGCCCTGCTCATGCAAACCTCAGACCTGTCCGACGCTGACGCAAAAGCAAGCTGCGCCAATGAGGACAGCGACGACGACGACGACGACGACGACGACGCAAGGCTGTTACAGGAGCCCGGTCTGCGCCGGTTCAAGAACGGCAAGGTGGTCAAGAGTAGCTTGAAAACGCTGAAACGGGCGCTCCGGAACGAGAAATGGGCAAAGAAGAAACTGGCCAAGGAGCGAAAAAGACATGAACCAAAAACAACAAGCGAGAATGGGGCTGCTGGACAGAAGAAGGGTGTGCGGAAGGAAAAAGAGCATGAGCATGACCAGAAACAGAATAGTGGGCAGGAACAGAAACAGGATCAAGGACATGGACATGGACATTCAGAGCTGAGAAAGCAAATCAGGAGTTTAGAAGCCCAAAGAGATGGTGCAAACACTCATTTGGAAATGTAATTGTACCTACTTGGAAATGAAAAACCACACTCGATAGAAGCATTTAAAAAAACAGTATGATACTTACTTATTCAGTGCATGTAATTAGTATTCAAACCAGTACTAGTCAATAAAATATAATGATGGTTTTTTGCCTAGACTGGTTTGTATATCTGTAACGCACTACACTTTTCAGATGGATTAATGTATTACTGATTTTGATTTTCAACTGCCTTTCGGTATCTGCGTATGGTGTGTTACTTGATGTCTGTGCAAGCCCCACTCGTTTCTTGCTGTGCCAACCTGTGCACCAACCCAATCTCCAAACTTTCCATCTAGTCCATTGTGATTTCATTGTGATTAAAACCTTGTAAAGCAGTTGTTCTTATTGAGATTGAACTCTGTTGAGGCCTTGACCCACTATTTATTCCAAGTTCCAACTAACTAACCAGTTAGTTTGTCCGGACCCCATGCAATCCACTAAACCTCCCGTGCCAAATCCATCGCCATCATTGATGATGGCCATTGCGCTCATCGGCAGCCGACGTTCCTCGCCTGCACTTGCTCAGATCTCGCACTGATCCCACCGGGGGTCTGTCAATCTGATTTGACCTGGGAGTGCCGGTGCATGGTGCATGGGCGTTCATCGGTCCCATCCCCATCCCACCTTCTGTTTGCAGCTGTGGGGAGGCCCGAACCGGCAGCGAGTGCCTGTTCCAGTGCCTGTTCAG